>OZ022264.1:53829796-54269796 GCA_963978885.1 Nemotelus pantherinus | reverse complement strand
AAGTAGACGAATTGCGTTAATGGGTTTTTCGTGGGTAATTCGAAATATTTGTTACATTTTTTATGATTGAACGGTGCAGAATCGCACACAGTCAATTATATTTTTTTTCATCAGCGAATTTTCTCTTAACTAATGTAAAAAAATCTTCCAGAGCAAGTGGTGACATCAGTCAGGTATGGACTATGAGCTGATGTCTGATGACAAACAGCGAATACCTCGAAACCACTTTCAGTTTTTAAAATATTCAATGATCAAAATGATTATATTGCCGCATCATATATTTTTCGCTCGGAAAAGCGAATTAATACGTTTTCTAGAATGTTCTAAACAGAAAAGGAAATAGCGATCGCAATTTAATACTTTTATGAGCTAATATCTTAAATTTAAACCCAATTTCTGTGAGTGTGTGGTAATGGAGACTTTGTGCATGAATGGAATTTGTTAATGTAATTTATCTGCAAACATTTGGCTTGTACTAACAAAGTATTTCCTATTGTCTAAAATAACAAAAGAAAATAGTCTT
Source organism: Nemotelus pantherinus (assembly GCA_963978885.1). Taxonomy (NCBI): domain Eukaryota; kingdom Metazoa; phylum Arthropoda; class Insecta; order Diptera; family Stratiomyidae; genus Nemotelus; species Nemotelus pantherinus. The sequence goes on along the minus strand of OZ022264.1, from coordinate 54,269,273 downwards.
TACTTCGTAAAGTAAACACTCGATGTTTCCTCTGGGGCTCACTAGTTTCACAGCCTCTTGGTATTTTAGATCTGTTTGGATCGAATCTAAGAGCCTAGACACACAGGCACTTAAATTACTAATTTACTAATGATCATTTATACCTAAATTAGTAATTTAAAAGTACCTGACACACAGCCCTTGCGTTAATGATGAGTACTGTCACTGACTACCTCTCACTCAAAGAAACAAGTTTTTGTAAAATGGAGAGATTGAAGGAGTTTTAAATGTATGTTGCCTCTCTTTTGTACTAATTAATAAAGTTGAAATAGAAACCGAGCAAAAACTACGTTAAAATTGTGTAAATATTTTGAAATTTTTTGTATAGTGTTTCCTAGACAACTAGTTTGTTGGTATCCGACAGCAAAAATGACAAGCGGTCCCCCATCTAAGTACTAACCGCGCAAAATACTGCTTAACTTCAGTCATCTGACGAGAACCGGTCGTTCCAGTGTGGTATGGCCGTATTTAATCTGACGTTTCAAAAAAGTTGTCTTATTATTTTTCAATGGGAAAAGCGACTTTTTAAAAGGGAAATTTGTATAATACCCAGTCGTGCCAATAGGTTTTAGATCATATTAGATTACCCGGGTTGCACTACCCGGAGGTGTTCTAAGATTTATTTATTTTCAAAAAAGAAGTAATGCTCGACGTAAATGGCGTTTAGGTTCTGTGGTACCAAAAACGGATCCCCCTGTCTAACACCTCTTTATGTGGGAAACACTGGCATATCATCGAACACTTTGACTTTCGCTTTGGCGTTCCTGTATATATATATATATATATATATATATATATATATATATATATATATATATATATATATATATATATATATATATATATATATATATATATATATATATATATATATATATATATATATATATATATATATATATATATATATATATATATATATATATATATAGGCACCCGAACGTGCGGAGAGTGACGTGCAAGTAAATGGTCGATCTGTTTGAAATGACTCCTCTCACCTCTCCTCTTCGTCCTATCTACTCGCCTTCCCGTAGGCGGTGCTGTTAATCTTGACCAGAGATCGGGTAACGATATCCTAGCGATATTAAACCCCCGGTGGAAGGGAAAGAAACTAATTGGTAGATAGTCCGGTCCTCCAGGCTTGGAGGTTGGAGCGATGGACCGACAATCCGTCCTCCACAAAAATTTAAACCGTTGCGGAACTTACGGAGATGCCTCGGATAGGATTGGACCAACGGAAACGACCCGGCAAACGAAACATGGACTATGCTTTTGGATCCTGGAATGTCAGATCACTAAATAGACCTGGTGCTGTAAAAGAATTATTATTACAGGCCACTCAGTACAAATTGAACGTGCTGGCAGTCCAGGAAACGAAATGGACTGGTAGCGAGATTCAAGACATGAGATCGCACACAATATTCAAGAGTGGGAAGCCTGCAGGAAGCCGTGAATTTGGAGTGGCATTCATTGTGGATAGGGAGTTCAAGCCACACGTTATTGACTTCAAGGCAGTAAGCGAACGTTTGTGTGCGATCCGCATCAAAGCAAAATTTTTCAAAATATGGCTGATAAATGTCCACGCCCCGACAGAAGAAAAAGACGAAGACACGAAAGACGCATTCTATAACCACTTGGAAAGGCTATTCGACTCATTGCCCTCAAATGACGTCAAAATAATACTCGGCGACTTCAACGCTAAAGTCGGGAATGAAGAAGTATATCGGGGAACAACTGGAAGGCACAGTCTCCACGATACAACTAACGACAACGGCCAACGCCTGATTGACTTTGCATGTAGTAGGGATATAGTCATAAGTTCGACATGCTTCCCACATCGACGCATCCACAAAAGAACATGGGCATCACCAGATGGCAATACCTTCAACCAAATTGATCATGTCCTTATTCAGCGGAGATGGGCTTCCAGCATACTTGACGTTCGGACGTTTCGAGGAGCAAATTGTGACTCGGACCACTACTTGGTCAAATCCAAATATCGATGTCGCATGTCAAAGGCGTACGTGACGAAGACGAGTCCTCTGCGTAAGTTTGACATCGGAAAGCTCCAAACGGCGTCAGTAGCAGAAAACTTCTCAAAAACTCTTGAGACTAAGCTTACCCCCATCCTACAAAATAACACAGTGAGGCCGGTTGACGAGGTCTGGATGGAGATGAAGACAGCAATCAAAGCCGCTGCAGAACAAGTGGTTGGGTATGAAGCCCGGCGCAAAAGAAACAACTGGTTCGACAACGAATGCCAGGATGCGCTGAACAAGAAAAATCAGGCATATAAACAGTTCCTTGAAAGGAACACCAGGACGAAAAGAGAAAAATATGAAAACCTCCGACGAGTAGCAAATAAGATCATTAGATGTAAGAAACGAAAATATTATGACGAGCAATTAAAGAGCATTGACGAAAATCTGGCGAACAATAAAACTAGGCAAGCTTACAAAGTAGTGAAATGTTTAAGACGCGGATATCAGCCCAAGACGACACTCTGTAAAGACGAAATCGGCAACATCATCGCCGAAGATAGCCAGATTAAGGAGAGGTGGGCCTGTTATTTCAAAGAACTCCTTAATCCTGCACATGGCTCAATAATATCAGAGCTGATAGACATCTCTGACGAAGTCCCGATCGCACCTCCAACGCTGGAAGAAGTCAAGTCTGCCATAAAAAGCCAGAAAAATAATAAAGCGCCGGGCATTGACGAGATTCCAGTCGAGCTAATCAAATACGGTGGAAGCTGCCCTATAAAAGCCATCCACAAATTGATCTAGAACATCTGGGGTCAAGAAAAAATACCGCAGGAGTGGTGCGAATCCATCATATGCCCTATCCACAAAAAAGGAGACAAACTTCGGTGCGAAAACTACAGAGGCATATCGCTACTTTGTACATCCTATAAGATACTGACGAAAATATTAAAAGATAAAATAAATGTATACGCAGAAAAGGTCTTTGGGGAGTACCAAGGAGGCTTTAGGTCTGGTAGATCAACTACGGATCAGCTCTTCACAGTCAAACAAGTGCTTGAAAAATGCTGGGAATTTAACATCGACGTTCACCAGATTTTCGTGGATTTTAAACAAGCATATGACAGTATTGACCGAAACATACTGTACAAAATAATGCTATACTTCGGCATCCCAGCAAAACTAGTCCGGCTGACCAAAATGACGATGACGTCGACAGCATCACAAGTCAGAATCTACAACGGTCTGACTGACGCCTTTGACACAAATGTGGGACTAAAGCAAGGAGATGGGTTGGCCCCTCTGCTGTTCAACCTAGCACTTGAATACGTGATAAGGAAGATTCCTGTCTACACAGGTTGTACGCTACTGTATAAGTCGAACCAGTTAGTGGCCTACGCAGATGACATTAACATCTTGTCCCGTTCCTTCACATCCGCCAAAGAACTCCTGTTGAAACTTGATCAGGAAGCCAAAGAAGTAGGCCTGAAGATCAATCAGACGAAAACAAAAATCATGACGCAAACAAGAAAGAAGACCTCCATTAGACAAAATATAATTTTGGACGAATATAATTTAGAGAATGTGGACGAATTTATATACTTAGGCTCGAAATTGACAACGAAAGGCAGTGAAACTGACGAAATTAAACGGAGAATACAGCTCGCTAATAAAACTTTCTACTCCGTTCTGGCCCTACTGAAGACCAGCTGCATACACAGGAAGACGAAGCTCCAAGTCTACAAATCAATCATCTGACCTGTGTTGTGCTACGGATGTGAAACTGGGACCCTTACCCAAGTGTCCGCAAATATGTTGAACGCCTTCGAAAGACGGGTCCTCAGGCGTATAATTGGAGCTAAACAAGAGTGCGGCCAATGGCGGATAAGGTACAACCACGAGTTGTACGAGGTTTTTGACGAGTCAGAGGTTGCTACAATAGTGAAACTGCGGAAGCTGCAATGGGCTGGTCATGTGCAACGAATGGACGAGCATCGAGTACCTAAGAAGGTATTCGACGGAAGGGCCGAGGGTCGAAGGCCAGTGGGAAAACCCAGAAAACGCTGGTCTGACTCTGTCGACGAAGACTGCGCAAAGCTGCTCGGATTTCGGAATTGGAGAACGCGGTCATTGGACCGAGACAACTGGAGGCGTCACCAACGAGAAGCCAAGGCCCGAGAGGGGCTGTAGTGCTACGACGAACGAATATATATATATATATATATATATATATATATATATATATATACATATTTATAACAACAAAAACGAAATAATGCGTTATCAATACCATTAAAAATGCAATTTAGTTTCCCAGGAACTTTTTCAGAGGAATGCATACAAACAAAGAAAACCGTCCTCTTTCCTGTTAGAATTCATAAACCGCCACTAAATGGGGAAGAAGAAAAATTTGGACTGTTTTCCAAAATGCACTTGAGATCATAAGATAAGATAAAATCATTAGATGCAAGAAACGAAAATATTATGTCGCACAATGGAAAATTATTGACGAAAACCTTGCAAGTAGTAAACTAGACAAGCTTACAAAGTAATGAACAGTTTAAGATGCGGATATCCGCCCAACACGACAGACACTCTGTGAAGACGAAATTGGCAATATCATCGCCTAAGATAGCCAGAATAATTAGAGGTAAGCTCGGTATTTTACAGAATTGCTTAATCCTGCACATGGATCAATATCATCAAAAACAACAGAAGTCTCCGATGAAGCGCCAATAATCTCCTCAACGAATTAGGTATAACTATGAGTTATTCGAAATATTAGATGATCCACAGGTCCCTAAAATCATCAAACTGCGGAAGCTGCAATGGGCAGGCTACGTGCAGCAAATCGAGGAACTAAACCTACCTATTTATAAAAACCGAGGGTCGAAAGTCAGTGGGGAAACCCGAGGAAACGATTTTCCGACTTTGTTGACTGCGCATTGCTGCTCGGATTTGCCAATCGTTATAATCATCAAACACAATTGGTGGGACTTTCTGTAAGACACCAATGCCCGAGAGGATTCGTAATGCTATGACGACAACGGCTTGCAAATATGTGACTTACATACCTATTTTTTTATTTAGGAGAGCATATGTTTTTCTTTTCACCATCGTAAAACAAATATGAAATTTTTTTCTTCACTCGTCCTCAAAAATATTTTCTCAACTTCTCTAATAGTTCGCACTGTATAAAACTATGTCCCTTTAATCTTTTTCAAACAAAAAGTATACACACAACCTTTTAGATTACGAAAAAAATATACAAAACTTACCTTTTAATTGATCTTTAGACATATATCAAGGAAATTAAACAAAACAAATTATGAATTTTTACATCACACTTTTATTTTAGTTCATTTTAAATTTGACTCACAATGTTATTCAGACCATTTCAGCATTTTACGTGTTATGATTTCCTTTTCAATTTACTTATTAAGTTTGTATTTATTTATAGTATAAAAATATGTACAGAAAACTTTCGAAAAAATACAAACTCTTAATTCAAAAGATTTACTCTCGTATTTTTATAAGTGGTTTAACCGTAACTCTCACATCTGCAGTTGTCACAATTTCAAATACACTATTTGAATTTTAAATAAGTTATGCTCGGCACGTCTTACATACAATTCTTTTATGCATTTTTAAGTTTCTTAACATGTGCAGGAATACGTGCTGTTACCTTTTCAGTAAACTTCACTGTAAATGCATTGTATTTTCTACGTTTTCAATTTTTTCTCTTTAACTAGATTTCGTTCTTTTGATTTCAAGGATTAATAAATAACAATAATATTTTTATTTAATGTAATGGCTTTTTACAACATTCTTTTTACAGTCTCTTACTCAATAAGTTTTATTTTAATATGTTTTCGAAATTAGCAAAGAATAAAAATAAAAATTTAAACAATTTATATTTATATATAATATTTTTATAGTTTATAGAAATACAATGCTACGCTAACTAATTGTCGTTTTATTAATACATTTCAAGTATTCAATTAGGTGTGGTAATTGCATACTTAATTGTTTTGATTTAATTTTCTACTCCGTCGTTGGATTTTTGGGTCTACACTGATGATTTGAATTTATTTTTTCCAGTGAAGTTGTTTTTGAGCTTGTGGAATTTATGGATTATTCTTTACCAATCTATAGATTCATTATGATTTAATTTATTTCACCACATTTGGTTTGTCTGGAATTTTTTTTTTGTCAGTTTGTATTACGGTTAAATTACTAGCTTGCGTTATGGACAAAAAAGTTGGAGAGTGTTTATTATAGTAGACTACGACGGTATGTAACATACATAGAATGCCCCACGGAGAAAATCAGCATCAGCTGCAAAAGAAGTTGGTTCTGATATGATTTATTTGAAGATCCAACATGACCGTGATACATGGCGGCCGGATTATCGCCTAGAATGAAATGAAAAATTTCGTTATTAGTAATATTAATTTTGTTACTTCAAATGCTGGCTTATAACTTTTAGTAATTTCTATTTTATGTTAATCTACGAAAATTCAATAGCCAATTCTGGAATTAATTTTCTCCATTATTTCATCAAATATTAAATTTCGTTCGAATTTTCATTCAAATCATGCAGCCCCGAAAGACAGTAAAAAGTTACTTTGCACGAATTGCTTTGCCGCAACCGTAATTAACACTTCCGAACTCAAACCATAAGCCCAGATCCGCTGAAAACAAATTACTAGCTAAACAATATGCGGAGGAATTTGTTTTCGACGGTTGACTTCTCAGCTTAGCTTTCTTCTACGAATATTTCATATAAACCCAATCATCTATGAATATTTTCCCATTTACCAACAGATCCCGTTAAAAATTGAAGTTTCTAAATAAATATCCGAAACCCATTTTGCTTGATAAGGGATTTATGTCAGTATGAATCAAACCTCACTCCGTTCATGGTTTACCATCGATTTAAAATGGTCCCGAAAGTTGTCTTTTCAAGTTTTTGCCCAAGCGAAACCCAACTAAATTATGGATTCATCGGTAGCCGACTCTGTTCCACTTATGTAGCCGAGTCGTGGGCTATCGATTGATTCACTTCTATGATTTCGATGGAGAATGAAATGTAGTGAGCGAGGGCGGAAAATCCACGGTCTTGAAAATTAAGTTTTCGAAAATACTAAACAAGTGATGAGTGGCACAAGTCAGACGCAATCGCTATGGAAGTTTAACAAAATGGACGATCCCTTCTTAACCACTTTAATTGAATAGAAGGAATCAGACCCTGGAGAGAATCGAATATCCTTAGTGTCTGTCGAGAGAAAACTTACTTAAAGTCTTGTTAGCGTCAAACTGATGAGGGTTACCTGCTTTATGAATGTACATAAAATCATAATGATATTTATTGCATTTGGGTTTGTAAAGGCTGATGTGAAATATTTCTTAAAAAACATTTTTTTTGTGGGGTTTAAGATCTATTTTAAATCAAAATTGGGCTGTTAAACCAATTTTAAAAACTTTCCTTTAAACCACAACTTTAATTATGAATTTGCAATATGCAAAATATATCGGCCGACTCGCTATGAAACAACCGTAGAATCCTTATTTATGCAGCGTACGTAGAGTTTCCATTCAAATTCATTTTTCTAAATGATGACTTTCAGCTCAATCCATAAGACAGACAACACTTCAATATTTACACCCATTTATTTGAAATCTGGAGTGAAATGTTAAAAACAAACGTGGGTAAATCCAATCCTGAGTGTTTTGGTGCAGGAAGCTAAATCTTATAGTTTTTCCGGTTCAAGATTACGTATTCGGGTTGAACGAGTATTTGATAAAAGTAATTCTGCGGGAACCACTTTCTCCAACCATAATTTACCATTTCCTGTTGCTTTCCTAAACAAATGACTGTCATTTTAAATATTTGCCGTAATATTTTAAGTCCTTCGAGATGAAATATTCATTCCTGTTGAATTATTTGTTTTTCCTATAAAGTTTGGAACATGTTTCCTAACCTAAAAAATATACACAGGGTAGATTCTGCTAACCATGGACCGGTGTAGAAAAGGAAACGAAATCGTTTGCGGAATTCTCAGAGTTTAAGAAGTATTCAAAATACAAGCTCCATTTATCATGGTAATGATTATCAGTATTATATTGCTTTGTATTTTGTTGATCAATTTTAAAATTTTATTATTTTAAAACTAATTCATGGATTATATCGAACATATATATATAGTTATATATATATATGGATATATATATATATATATATATATATATATATATATATATATATATATATATATATATATATATATATATATACATATATAACTCTAAAAAAATAATTTGCATTCTAATGAGCATCCACATTCTCAAAGATATTTTGCATAAAATAGTGCGACTATTGTTCAAAGTACCATTAATGCGTAGAAGTAATAGAACAAATCCCTTCTACTTTCCAAACCACCTTCCTCTCTCTTGATCTCACATTTTACACTTATTGTAAAAGGTACGATGTATTCTGCGTTGAGACCTTCATTCATATCACATAAAATTCTAGACCAGACTGTCAGTTGCTGGAACTGTGGACAGGTTAAACACCGAGCAGAAGACTGCTCTGCGAAAGCTCAGTGTATATTATGCATTGATAGCAAGAATGATGACAAGCACCCAATAGGATCGAAGGTAATTTGGGTTTTCAGACGCGCTCGGTGTTAAAAAAAGTAGGAAAAGACTTGAGAATCCTTGAAGAAAATCTGTAGGGCTGCTACCAGCAAATAACCTCTTAACACTGCTAGTCTGGGAACATGTCCTTCAGATTGTATTGATCAGTGAGCCCTATAAGGAGAGAAGCTCACTTGCTTGGTTGTTAGATGTTACGGGGTATGTGGTAGTTCGAATCGCTTGCGGGAATAATCGCTTGCGGAATTGACAACCGCATCTAAGGCATCGGTCACTTGTTTATGATGTACGGAGATATTACCTTCGTGAGTTGCTTCTTGTTCTGAGATGACTCAACGCAGGAATTTAGAGACAAGCTTAGTTCACTGGAGGATTTTTACCGTGTCATCACCGGCAATGTCACCGTAGGGGGTGAATTCAATACAAGAGCATTGGAATGGGACATGCTCACAGAAATCACTTTCAGCCAGAGTATAGTTTAGATAGCATTGAGGTAAGACTTGTTCATGCCAAATACTGGTTCAGCACCAACATTTCAAAGGCACGTATTTGGCAAATCTAGTCTCAGTGTTTCGATGGCATCGGAGAGACTCATGCCACTCGTCAGTGGTTGGAGCATAATGGAAGACTGCACTAAAAGTGATCACAATAAAATCACCGATAAAACTAATGAAAGCAGGCAAAACGCCAACGCCTTCCCGGCAAGTGACTAGGCTGGAATGCCGCTAAACTTAACATAAACGAGATGGTCGCATAATTTGTTTCGATCTTTGAAGGAGTGCCTCAACCATCTGGGACCACAGTGACTCGAGCAGCAGCTAAGGCCACTACTAAAAGCACCATAGGGTAGATTTGTACGAGATGTGAGGCTTCAATGCCCGAACGGAACCATTTTGATAGAAGAAACATGTGTACTGATGGAAAAAAGAAATTGCTGGGCTACGACGCATTGCTTTGGCAAGCAGGAACAGCTAATCGAACTTTCTGCTGCTCATATTGTGACAAAAAAAGAGCTCAAGAAGACCATTACTAGAAACAAATGCATCAAATGGCAGGCTCTTTGTGAGACGGTCAACACAAACCCATTGGGAGATGGCTACAAAATGGTCGGCCATTGATTCGGCTGCTTGCAACCTAATACTTTCATTGATGCGTTATCTATAGAGCGTATCGTTCTTTCAGTATTTCTAGCGCATCTGCCAAAGAAATATGATTTCATCGTCAACCAGGGAGATGCTCTTTCCTGTACGGGCGAGAAGCTGAACAGTGCAGTATCCATGATGAAAAATAGGAGCACTCCGGGGTCTGATCGAGTTACGGTCAAGGTGTTTAAAGTCATGGCGGAGATTCAGCTCCTTTTACAATGAGAACTGTATAAAGCGTGTTAAGCTGTGGGGGCTTTTCCAACGCAGTGGAGAGAGGGTCCATTGGTACTTATAAACAAAGATGAATGTAACCTGGGAAAACTATCAGCATACCATCCGCTCTGCATGGTAGCCACTGCCGGGACATGTTTTGAAGGATAGCTCAAGCCGTGGTTGCTGTCAGTACTCAGATCGGCTGGATATTTTTCTGGCAGACATAACAGCATGTGGGAAGAGTATTCAACTATCGATGCCATCTCAGAGGTTGTTGGCGCAGCAGCAAGAGTGGAAGAGTCATGTCATCGAGTCATACTGCTAGACATCCAAAACGTCTTCAACTTGGCGAGGTGGACTGGTATCCTTCGTGCCCTTGAGCAGAGGCTTTGTACTTGCTGGCCATGATGTGAGACTGATGGTTATCCCTTACACCGAGAAGGGAGTCAGCAGAAATCCTGCCATCTCAGGTGTGGTACAAGAGTCAATCTTAGGACCTGATATCTGGAATATTATGAATAATGATTTGCTGCGCCTGAGTATGCCTGCAGATATGTCTCTAGTAGGTGACGCTGATTAAGTCACGGCTGTGGTCACTGCAAAATCTGTCGAATTCGCTCTTCTAAACTATCTTGGACTGCCCGACTGTCAAATAGCAAACTTTAGAAAGTAGACATTGGACAGCCAAAGCTGCTAAAATAGCAGCTAATAGCTGCTTTAGCAAGAATATTGAACACACTCTAGGCTTACCAGAAGTGTACTCAATATTCTTGCTAAAGCAAGAATACTAATTTAAACACTTCAACTCAAATTGAGTTTTAAGTTGGTTTTTACCCAGCGCAGCTCATCTTGAATTTTTAGAAGGTGAGCACAAAAGCACAAAAAGCCGGGTACGCTGATTCGTGTACAATCAAATTTTCAACGTTTCTTTTCCGCTCTTTTTCACATATATGGGGTCAAAAGCCGGGAATAAGTGCAACGTTTTGAATATGTTAAAAAAAATTTTAATGGTTTCTGTAGCTGAAAATTCCGAAATTTCATACAATTTCCAAAGTGTAATGCAAGTACTGAGCTGATTCACGTCAATATTTTTTCAACCGTCAGCACTAGGGTGGAAATACTTTTGTAATTATAATAGAAATCCTAGCATCAGGCATTTTCGGTTTTATTCTAAGTATATTACAAAAATTATTACAACGCAGCAGAAAACATTTTCAATCTCACACTAAGGACAATCGCCAATATGGAAGTGGTATAATAAACACCAAAGTAGGTATAAATTGTTTTGTGCTTGATTAAATTGTGAATTGCGAGCGTAAATAGTGTTACGAAAGAACGCAAACTGGGTAAATCACGTCTAAAGTTGGCCAATATAGCTTCGTAACTACATATACCGCAAAGGGAAAAATTCGGTGAAGGCGATGGTCCGAGACCGGACGCCATTACTGCATAGCACACACAAACACAAATTATGCTTCGGATATTTTTTTGATCATTACAAAAATATTTATCTTTTTGACCATGTTTGTTTACGCATGTTTTTGTTTTTCTCGCATCAGCAGATGTTACTATTTATTTTTCAAATGTTAACATCTAGAATGATAAACATCTAGAATGGCTGCTGTGCTACCAGTGCTGCCAGTGCTGAGCATCTTCACTGTTTTTCAGTGTTCAAATTTGCATGTGATAGGCATCCTATAATGAAAATAAGCACCAAGCGTTTTACTTTCTTCAATTTTGATATTCATACGAGTAGTAACTCTGAAAACGTACCTACACTATGATTTTGGATGCAGTCATCGGACCAAATTGATACATGGTAGAATATGCATTAAAAATTTACAAATTCTTGTACTTTTTGTCGAATATCAGTGTTTCTTGTGGTCCCTATGCGCTAGAGTTTGTATTTCAAGATTATAATTGCAAAAGCAACATTATATTTAGAGTTAATTGGATTCTTTGAATCAACCTTTGATTTCATGTATAGCATATAACACGAAATTGTGTTTCTTTAGAGTATTTTGGGTAATTTGAACTTAAAAAGTAAAATTGTTTCTTTGGTGCGACTTCAAATTCTGAATGGTGGAATAAATAGTGTCAATTTTTTTAAAGATGTGGTGGAGTCTTTCGATGTTAATGATTTGTAAACCTTTGATATCCAAATCGTTTCGAGAGACAATATCTTTAAGATGAAATTGAAAAAAAAACACTGACTAAGAACCCCAAGGACATTATGTTAAACGATTCCGAAACACTATTTAAAACGTAATTTTCGCAGCAACCCTTTTAAAATCAATATCCTCGATTTAGTGGCGCTGTGCACGTTTTGTTTGTGTACTCCTGCTCCGAGCCCCCTTTGAAATTTGCTTTAATTACCTCTCATTCCTAGCTTTGATTTTCATGCTCTCTGAGACCTGATGTCTAAAGCACGTGCTTACTTTGCTGTTAGGCTAATCAGGCATTGAGGCTTTTGTAGCTGGTGCTAGAAAGTGTTTGCCACAACCGAACTAATTTTTTTGTTTTATATTTCTGCGACATCATCATATTTTCACACAAAAATTCCCTGCAATAAACATAAGCAATGAATGTTTCGATTTACATAACTTTTGAAACGGATTATGGAATCATTGAATCAAAAAATTACGGGGAAGACTTCCGGTGCTGTCAAAATCTTCCCAGCAATAGAAATTGTCATTTTGTACTCAGGCATGCCATTATTAAATCATCTCGGGACTACCAACAGGCTACGTAAATAAATCAAACCAAACAGCAATAAGACTCAGCTTAATCAGTTAAAGAGGGTAAAGGCTAGAAGTTGTGAAAAAAATTTGGTCTTATCTTATAGTTAAACATTGTCACGGGTCGCGGGCTTTTGTCTTTAGTTTTAGCGTTTATATAAAAAAAAATAATCTCCACCGTCCTCTAAAGAAGAGAACGATGGAGATTGGGCCGCAATGTCAGTATACAAATCGTCGGATCCTACGCTTTAGTTTTAATATTAAATAAGACTAGGTTGAATAAGACTAATGGGCCATTTCGACAAGCGTCCATGCGTCCACGCGTCCAAGCGTTTTTAGATTACACGAGTCAAGTCAACTCAAATCCAGTTTTTTAAAGGCGGGGCTAAGGCGATAAGTGGATGGATTTTACACGCTTATAATGATATTGTTTTTTTTGCTCCGTACAAATATATTGGTGACAGAAAATTGTATATACTAATCCATTGACTATATATACCTACATATAAATGTTTGTGTCTAGATATTCAGATGCATTCAATTTTTTTTCGTAATAGTTATGCACGTAAGGATGCAACATATATATTATCCACATCATTATATAAGAAAACAATCATCCACAAAACATATATTTAAATGATCACCAACGAATCATCCACACATGCCACTGAGCGGAAGAAATCATTTTAAAATCTATTGTACATGAATCAGTATACTCCATCTCCTTCGCTTTAGACCCGCCTATATAAACAAAATCAAATTGACTCGTGTAAGCAAAACACGCTAGATCGCATGGACGCCTGGAGGCTTGGATGCTTGTCTAAATGGCCCATAAGAGTTTAATGACAAATTAACTAAAACGAACATTGCACTAACACGGCGACGCAAACGAACACCAAAAGCACAATAAGACATTTAAGCAACAGCACAATAATCATGCAAGTCACATCACCATCATCACAAGATCAACGAGACATCAGACTCGAGATACCTGCAAGATAAACGCGCGAATCAAATTGTTGAGTAGAATTCGAGACCGGCGACGGAACGTAAACAAACGACAGAGCAGCGCATGGGGCTGAGATATATATCGACGACCCCGGACCTAGGCCAATGTTTGGCCTACACACGACTGATGCCGAGCAGATGTCCGAACTACCGATGGTCGAACTCCGAACTATTGACCTAAGCAGGACCGAAACAATCGCCAAGATGCTACGAGGATCTATCCCAGTACAAAGGACGACCTAAATACGCGAAACATAGCGATTTAGCAGCCGAAATCCCTGACGATTTACTAACCAAAACACTGTCAATTCATCAAATGAAACACAGACAAGCGACACTTGGACGCTGACAATCGCACTGAATGAATCAAATTCGCGGCCGCATCAAACCATCGTCCGAAGACGATCAGACGGATCACTATGGCAAGGATCGTTTTCTATTTAAGCAATACTATCGGAAAGCAGAAATAAAGATTGCCGCTTACGTGACACAGGATAAAAAGCGCCCTGGAATACACCGAAATATTATTATTACCGATTTGTCAACAATCCGTCACCTGTTCACATTTGAGTTTTCGTTGAGTTTTGATTGTCCCAAAGTAGACAGTGAATTGTTTGTGGGACGTGATACTCGGATTCAGTGAAATATTGAGTCAGGTGTTTGAACTCAACGGGTTTGAAAATCCCGCTGCTGCCAAAAATTTTCCTGAGCACCGGGAAGTGCAAAATTGGTATCTTTTTTTGGCGACCGGGTAAGCGAGTAGATGTGGAGTTAGGCGGCAGGAGTCCTAAAAATTGTTTTTCTTTTCATACGATTTTCTTGTGTCGGCGGTTGGAATGCACGAAGGATAGCCGAGAGGGAAGGCAGAGATTTGAAGCTATATCCAGTCATTCCGTCAGTGAGGATTTTGGGATTAGAGCCGAAGAAGATCCAGTATTGTGGCGTCTAACAGCAGGAGTTCCGGCAAATCAAGTGATCTCGAGGACGAAGGGCCCCGTCGAGGGAGAAACGCAGCGTTTGACGAAGCGGCATCTCAAGATAAAGGTCAGAAAACTAATTTTATAATTAACGATTTGTAGATATAGGTGTCGAATTTCATTATTGTGAATCGCGATTTTATTCTAAAATTTCGGTGCAGATATATAACGACGATCGAGAATTGTAATAGTGAATTAATCTCAACTATTCAAATTGTGTATTCGAATAAGATCTTCTACCATTCATGGTAGAGCACATTTAGTGAATAGGGTCGTTCGTGGAATAAAGCGTAGTTTTACACGAGTTGTATGTAACTACATTGTTTTCTTACGCGGATTTCAGCAGAAAATAGTTTGTGCCAGATAGTGAACCCGCCGCCACCTTCTCGCTTCGGGGCGACGACTGTGAGGCAACTTCTCGGTTCGAAGCGAGTAACGCCCACCCACGACCTTTATCTCGCGAGCAAAAGCCGCCCGAGAATTGCCGCCCTTGCATTCCCGACTGGGAAGAAGGGTTATTAAAGCGTGTCAGAAGATAACGGTGACAACATTTCAAAAGGATATAGTCCCAAAATTTGAAGTCAATTAGAGCAAAACTCTTGAAGTTATTGAACACTTAGTCCCATCTCATCTATCATTCCAGCTGGGACAGCTCGGACACTAATAGTCATTTTGTCAAAACCACTTTTCAAAAGTCCGTGTTCACTGCCATATCAAAACCACATTACCTATTCATTTCAAATATGCCACATACTTTCTATATCTAAAATGCTTCCCTACAACCATAAGTTTTATAATTTTTTTATATAAATCTACAAAATTGCCAAATTTTTCGTGAAAAATATCAATTTTTACATCATATGACCACCAAAAATTAAAACGTTGGGGGAATGATCAAATTGTATCTCACTTGAAAGAGCAAAACACTCCGACCGTGGTGTGTGTTTTAGATATCGAGAAGGCTTTCGATTCTGTCTGGCACCAAGGCCTGCTGTTTAAGTTGATCAAGTTTGGATTCCCGGAAAAGGTAATAAGACTCGCCGCAAGTTTTCTTACCAACAGACTTTATTATGTCAGCGTTAATGGAGCAGATTCTATAATTAAACCTGTGACATCATCCATAAGGTTCTGTTACTGGACCCATTCTTTAAACCATATTCACCGCTGACCTGCCTATTCCAGTGGGCCAACCTCAAGTTCAAATCCTCCAATATGCCGATGACACGCTCTTAATCGCGTCGAGCCAAGACCCACTCAAAGCAGCGAAGAGCCTGGAATACTACTTGGTAGAACTAAATCTTTACTTTGACGAATGGGGCATCAAACCAAACAGTAGTAAGACTCAGCTTTGCGTATTTCGCAATCCCTCCAAGTATCGGGGATCTCAAACTATTCGCAACAAGACCAAAAAACTCGCTGTCTCGTTCGGAACATCTAAGATTACTCCCAGCCCATCTCTAAAATACCTCGGAATCGATTTCCAGGAATTTTTAAAATTTAATCCCTATGTGCGATGGAAAATCAAAGCTGCCAAATCTGCATTTCAACGCATCCGACCTCTTTTTGCCAAAAAGATGGGCATGACCACCAAAGCTAAATCCATTTGCTATCAGACCCTGATCTGACTTATGCAACCCCATCCTGAATTACCTGCTCAAAAACTGTCATGGCAGAAGCGGAGGTATTCGAAAGAAGAATCTTTCGTTTTTGCACTGGCAGGTTCTACAACCCGGTAACTAAAAACCTTCTTCTGTATCAGGAGTCGGGACTGAAGCCACTTAGGGACCGAGTTGTGGAATTAACGACAAGATTTTACGGACAGACAGACGGACATGAGAATGAACTGATTCGGACACTAGCGCGTACAGGTGGCTCTAATGAGCCATTTATGTACCCCGCGATGATAGCATTGCAACGGCAGCTTATGGATGCGCTTTTCGATTACACAGGCCACCCGTCAAACAGAAGGGGCTAGATTTAAGACCTAGGTTAAGATTAGATGTAATTAGGCTAAGTAACTATAATAAGACATAAGTTAGATCGTAGTTTGAGTGTAAGGTAATGCTTAAGGAAACTATAACCAGTGTAATCCCAACTATTGTACAGGCTAGGTAATATCATTAATGTGTAAGAAACAAAATTTACGCAAAAAAAAACCAAAAAAAAAAAACCATAAGAGCCAGCTGGCCAAAATAGTATAGCCGCTAGATTTAAAGTCATTTTTCTTGTTAATTAAACTGTAAGTTTGGTTAAGATTGTACAAACAATTTATATAAATTTATAAAACGTTGGGGGGAGATATCGATGATACTTTGACTAAATTTTAATGTTCTTTGATTTCCGATAATTTTCAGCTGAGATACGAAGAACACCGCAAATCGTCTTTTCCCAAAGACGTTCTTGAAAAACATTTGTCACCGGTTTGTTTGTTGGTATTTTCGCATAAAAAATTACAGAATGTTACTGAAATAATATTTAATAATGTACAGTTTAAATAAATTTGCTCTATCCATATTTCTAAAAAAAATCATAAAAAAAGTGTTTTTCTCATACCGAATCTCTTACCCAGCCCTTAAACATAGAGCAGTTAAATAGTTAAAAAATTTTAAACAGTTAAAACTTCAATGTTTCTTCTGTGTTGCGAAGAATTCAGATGTTCTATAATCGGCAAATTACATATTTAAATGCACGTTTTTCGCATCGCTATCAAGCAAAATAAAATAAAATCTTTGAAAATTTCGAAACGGTTCATAACCAATTGCACTAAGTGATTGACTATAGACTGATATGTTTTCCAGTCCAACTTATCTTGAGAATTGTCAAATATTCGGCATTTTCATTTAAGCACCTCCATTTTTCGAATCGGCAGGGAAAATTGTTCGTGCGTGGTCGACCTTGAGGTATCTTTTGAGACACTTGTTATTTGTGTCGAATCCGAGCGTCAAGCTAACAACGACATCGGCATGGAATCATCCCAAAGCCCCCGTGTCCTTGCCCGTTGAGATCTGACTTTATTCATACCGAAAATCCGACCTTCAAAATCGATAATTCTGTGATTCGCATCAGCCGTGAGGGCGTGCTTATTTGCAGTGTTTTCTCTTTTCGGGTTTGTTCAGTATATACCAGCTGATTATTTGTGTTGTATGTATAAAAGTGATAGCATTCACACTTGGCGAAACAAAAGAAGGTTAAATTTATTTTTGCTTGCTGTATGGAAATTTCGATGCCAATACAATTGGTTCGCTGGATAATATTTTTCCAATTTAACAGCTTTGCAAGTATATATGTATTTAGAATAGTTTCTACGTGCACAGTGAGCCCAGTCGCAATTTATCGAATCATTTAAAGATATATGCTACGTCAGATAAACTTGAAAATTTTTCATTTTGTTTTAGAAAGAGTGAGATGGAAAATATAAAAAGCTTAGAAATTTTATGTGCGGGTCCTTAACGTATTATTATTTGTATTTTGCTTCTGATTTTATTTTTTTCGATTAGATTAGATTTTTATAAAAGTAATAATTGAGAATATATATTCGAAATATTATTTTTAACGAATGAACACAGAAATTTAACACAGATTTGTAAGATTTAACACAGATATGAAAAAATTAAATGGCAAGAGACTTTTAAGAGAATAAATTATAATTAATTAAGCCCTAATTCATGGTAAAAGAATTAATTTACAAAAGATTTAAGCTTTAATTGACAAACTCCATCAAACTCCAAATCACGCCCAGCAAAATATATTTTCCATTCCAATATTAAAGTTGACGCTGAAAGAGATATTGGATTTTACTTTTTCAATCTACGATTAGATACTAACATTCAGTTGTTTTTGTTATTGGTATTTATGATACCTTTCATTTTCACCCTTTCACAATTTCAGATTACATAATTGCATGTTTCTACCTTTTTCTACATACCTTTGAATATATGCACTAGTACACTGGCAGGTTGAGCATTGCTAGCAACGCAGGTGTAATTTCCGGAATGCTCTCGTCTCGTCCTAGAAATAGTCAATTCCGATGATTGAAAGTCTGTGAAAAAAAAAAGACAAATGATGAGGAATGGAAAACACTGCGACAAGCATCATAATGAGAAATACACCAAGAACTTTCAGTTCGATATGCACTAGTTTGTGTCGTATAGGAAAGAGGGAAACAAAGATACAGGAAAAAATGACAAAGTATCATCTTGTTGAACGTGTCGGATTTAAGTAAACATAAAATCATGATATATTTACGGCATGTCGACTAGGTCGGCTACGAACTGATACGAAATTTATCATGATTTTATATTAATGTCAGTAAGTTGGTGTATAATAAGGATCAAAATAAGAGTCTAACATTTGTTGATACAGTGCGCTGCACTATAAAGTATTTGTAAATAGTATAAATGAAGTAAACTATTTGATTATAAACTATTTTCACTCCGAAAAATATAACATCTAAACAATAGAAAGCAAGTTCAAAAATGATAGCTATTTGATAGAACTATCCAATATTGCTGTTTTTGAATTCTTCGTTTGTAATTTAATTATAATACATTTATCAATGTTAATAAATAATGAAGCATGCGCTTCTCCGTCAACGTGCGATGAAGTTCGCTGCATGCAGAGTCTCAGTCAGCTTCTTAACCTCTACAAATACGAACGTGTTCAAGCGCATGCATTGACTGTTTGAAATAGAAAGTACGCGTGTTTGTGAAATTCGCTGTCAAAACCTTCTTTTGTGATCGAATGGTCTTGTGTTCGGTAATAGCGTCAACCATAGAGGATCGTGTGCCCCTTTCGACAAGGGGAAATTATCAACGATTGCAATTTGAAAAAATGGCTCGACTTTATTATGCTGGTGCATACGAAGTGGTCAATGGTCAACAGATGCTGAAATAAAAAAAAACCCTAGCGCATCAAAACCGCTAGAAACACTAATGTTCGAAGAACAATAGAGGATTTGTGCAGATTTTGAGTGTGAATTCTACCAGTACTTACTTTTCCTACTTAAAACTAATATACCCTAAGTAATAATAGAATCTAAGCTAATTTTAATTTCGGTGACTTTATCGAAAGTTACTGCGGTAGAAAGGTGTTTGGGGTTGCCATCCGAAAAATGGCCAGAGCTAAGAAAATTTAAACAATGTTCAATTATTTTCATTGCAAATGTTTACGATGAAAATACTTAATGCAAGCATTTATTGGAAAGAAAATAACAAAAAAGCCTAGTGCTAGCAGCCCTTAACTAGCACCGAAGCCAAAAATATGTCGCATCTGCCTGACGTTGAAGCCAACCTGCTCTGCGAATTTCGTATTGATCCGATGACTGCATTGGAAGTTATAGGGATGCAAAGAAATTCAGAGTTATAATTCGCAAAAGTTTTCAAATTTTCTAGATCATAATATTTGGTGTTTATTTTCACTACAAGATCACTACGATTTGAAAATTCTATGCTAAAATCGCTTACCAAAGGTTTACCAAAAAAATACAAAAGCAACCATAGCTGCCAACCCTATCATTGTTTTGAACCTATATTTCTACTGAGTATTGCCTACAATAAATTTTTTATTTGAATTTTGTTATGATTCAATGATTGTAGTGGAAGCTATAGGGCGAAGAGCTTTATTTTCCTCAGGAATTATCAAAACTTAAGACACCAAAATATCGTAGCTGGCAGCTCCAACCGAATTTTTCAACCAAATTTCTGTCAAACGTGGTTTCAAGTAAGGTTGAGCTAGTGTGTGAATTTCGTCAAAACCAAATGACTGGATCAGAATTTATGGGGCCAAAAGCAGTTATTTTTCTTAGTGATTTTTCAAGATGACACCACTAGCACAAAATTGCCCGCGTTTCAAAATCGCTTCATCAGACCTGGTCCTATCTAAGATCAATACATTCTGCAAATTTCAATTCATTCTAATTATCAAATCGTGAATTTCCATGAACAGAAGTTTTTGATGCTAAAAATATAGGCAAATTGGGAGAGGGTAACCAGGCGTTTCCGTTGAAAATTTTCAAATTTTTCACTTTGGCTATAGAGAAAAAGCATAAAACTTATTTACGAGTAGCTTTTTGTCCAAAAATCGAGAATTTTTCGGGAGAGTCGATGATTTAAAGATTTTCACTTTCAGCGCCTGCCCTTGCTACAGAGTTGCCAACATACGCATTAAAAGCTGCACAAATTTGGAACTGGATAATATCAATATGTTCTGAAAGTTTTATAGTATTTAAAAAGCTATATCAAAAGTTATCGTAATTTAAAAATTTTCAAATTTTCCCGTTTTCTTTTTTGGCACCTAGCGCACACATGGGAATAAAAAAATTCCAAAACATTACCCGATTCACATGTTGAACACGTTCAAAATTTATTTTACTAGCTCCATTTTTGCAAAAATTATTTGTGGACGGAATAATAGGTATATTAAAAATATCACTAAAATGGCTGCCGGCGCCAAAGGGTTAAAGATAATTGACATTTGGTGAGATTTGGACCTATTCTGAATATACACCAACGCATCCTGCAAGTTTGAGCTGAATTGGACGGCGCGTTTTTGAGAAATTATCACTGAATTTTTTTTGGAATTTTTGAATGAAATCGACTTGAATACTTCGAACATTAGTAAAAAGTTAAGTGCAAATGGTCTGCGAGATGGAATGGGGAAAGAGAGATACCCGAGTAGCCATTCTAATTACAGGTGCGCTGAGCCATGAAGATCATATCAATTTGGGCGAAAATCCGTTCATTTTACGAAGTGAAAACAGAGACAAGCGTGTACGTTATCAGTCAAAAATTTTATGCGATGAAATTAACCGAAGATCAAACGGTCTCAAATTACTGTTAAAAATAGTAATAGCTCAACAGCCCAAAATAGCTGGGGAGATAATAAGTGACAAGCAGTTGGTCGCTAAAGGCTGGTATTAACTTAATCGTGAAGCTAAATTTTGACAAGTTTCCATTATCTGGTTATTCTTTTGAGCGAAATTTTTGATAGCGGAAAAAATTGGAGACTTTGTTGCAAGAGTGTTTTTCGTGATTTCGACAAAATTATATGATTCAGGCTATCGGTAATTTTCGACCAGCTTCTTGAAAGGCTGATCATCATAGAATTGAAAAGGCAAAAGATGAACTGAACTGCAGTGACGTGCTGTTTACTAAATCGAAGAGCAACAAAACGAAGACGCATATCGGAAAAATCGAGGTAATCGCCATGAGTGTGGAGAATTCGGGCATTATAGACGCGACTGTTCAAAGCTGAAACATGAAAAAATGAATCAACAGTTGAAGAAGCTACGTATACAACACAAGCCGCACCTCGCGCACAAGCTACCATTGCGCGCTTGTGCATGTTAATGTAGTCCAGTGAAATCCGACATAAAAAAGGCGAAACTTCGGAAAAATTAGGGGAAAGCTGAATTTTGGTGTGAACCTTGGTACTGGCGTGTTGAACAAAATCTCAAAAGTCCTCATCGATCCGAGTGCTGCGTTACTTTTTATACGGGGTCAAAGGTCACCAAAAGTGACCATTTTGAATACCTCAGTAACGGTCACGTCTTCAGAAAAACAATGTATGACGAATTTGTAGCTTAGAAAATTTCCAACAAGAAAGATCTTCTAACTTTTTCTTGTAACCATAACCGTTTTTTAGATATATTGAGCATTTATCATATTACAGGTCGTAGCAAACTTTTTAAACATACCGGGACATCCCTAGTCCGCTTAGTCTGTTCACCCGAATCTCACTTCCACTTGAGTGGTGGTTAATGTGGTGTAACCATGACATTTTCTCATCCAGGATTAAACCAAGATATTTCATTGATTCAGCTTTTTCCAGACGAAGTCCTTTTATCTGAATAAAGGGGTTTATAGGACATTTGTTTTTCTGCTGGAAAATGATGTTCCTGGTATTGTTGACGTTTATAAGCAGTTTGCTGTGCCTAAGCCATACTTGGTATGTTTCTAGATCTCTGTTAATTTTATACTGCAGAGATGGTTCATCCTTTTCAGAATATAAAAGGAGTGTGTCATCAACAAAAAGGATCAATTTGCCAGGCAGCTGTAGATGTTGGATGCAGTTCACATACAGGATGAATAATACTGGTCCAAGAATTGATCCCTGCGGTATGTCTATATTGATGAAACGTTCCCGACTGATGCATTGTATTTGTTTTGTCACAATCCGCCTATCCAATAGATAACCTTTTAGTATCGAATTAAACTTCTTGCTAATGTCATATTTTTGTGTCTGCGTGTCGGTTTTGTGGCTTAGTTTTTTTGTCTGGTTCCTGACTCTGGGTTTGGGTTCACTCTGTGCTGAGTCAACCGTCGTCTGTAATCTCGAGTCAGTCTGGTGTTGATTTCAGGATTATTCTCGTGACATCTAAAGTCGTTGCGCGGGTGTCTGTTCGCTATGTAGGGCAAATGTTGGCCCAGGTCAGGAGCCGCCGACATGAGCGACTAGGATCGTACGTTGCCCCGCGAACTCGTGCGTCAACCCAATTTGATCACGCTTATATTACCGAAGTTTGACCAATTAACAAGTTAGGTATTTTTGTGATTAAACTTTCAGTGTCATAGATATCTTTGTGGTGTATCAGTGTCGTATGTATCTTTTGTAGCGTTTCAAGTCGTGGAGATACTTTCGTAAACGATAGTCACGGATCGTGTTGAATGTGTAGATTGTTGTGTCACTTCGTTGTATGTAAACTGCGCTATTGTTGGTAACTGATACATATATGAAACATTGTTTCCTTAGTTTAACGGAGTGAAACATATTAGAGAGAGCTAATTCCTCGATGGTTGCGACTCAGCCTCCATTGACCTTGCTTCCGGAAGGTCAGTGGAGGTTTTTTTTTCAAACCGTGCTATTCGCGTGATACTGGCGACTGTGCAAAGTAACAGACAACTATCATACTAGTTAAATCCAAGAAGCCTCATTCTATCGCTGAAATTTTAATTTTACCTGTCTCCAAAGAAGCTGTCAAGATTATGATTAGCCAAGAAGCCACTCAGGAAGTCGAACAAATACCTGCGTCATATTCCTAGCGTTATTGAATCAACTTTAGTTGAATAACTAAGGCTTTATAGAGTTTTTGCGCTACAAGTCAACGAGTCTACTGATATCAGTGGTCACGCGCATTTCATCTCAACTGTGAGATACACTGACGTATATAAAATATAAGCGGAGTTTTTTTATTTTGTCTACCACTACTTGGTTATACCACGGGAGAAGAAATATTCAAAGTAGTAAACCAGTACTTTAGTGATCATAATTTGGAAAACACAACTGGATAAGGATTTGCAGAGACGAAGCATCAGCTATGACAGGAAAAATTAAAGGATTTACAGCCAAGCCTTTTGGAATAAACCCTGATATAAAAAATTTACGCTTGTTTTTACACTGAGAAGCACTGAAAACGAAGTTTTACCTGATGAATTGCTGTCTGTTTTACAAAAAGTCGCCAGAATTGACCATTACATCAAATCAAGACCGCTAAACTCTCGTCTGTTTAATGCAATATGTCTACATATGCGAGCAAATTATCAGTCACTTCTGTTTCCTACAGAAGTACGATGGCTTTCTCGCGGAAAAGTGCTTTCTCAGATTCACGAGCTAAGCTATGAGGCCCTGACATAGAGTTCAGGTTCACAGATTTTATTTCTCTACTTAAAAAAGAAAAATAAGTACCAAAACTTGCATATCTGGCGGACATATTTGCTCATTTAAATAAGCTCAACAAAAAAATGCAAGGTAGGAGTTCTAATACTTTAAAGTCGTCGGACAAGATTGAAAGCTTTCGCGCTAAGTTGGTGCTATGGATCAGCTTTACTACCAATGGTAGTAATGAAATGTTTCCAAATGTCATGGCTGCTAATTTAGAAAAAAAAGCAAGCTTTCATAGTGAAACTTTTGGAGCTATTGGGAAAAAAAATTGAACTCTTATTTTTCTAAGTTTAACCTGCAACCTATAGACTGGGTAAAAAAAATCCGTAATCAGATAGCATTTCCTTCTAACACTAATCGATAAACGAGGATATAGAGCTCATGGACGAAAAACTGTTCGGACATTAAAACTAAAAATTTTCGAAACAGAGCTAGCAAATTTTTGGCTGCCTATAAATATGAGTATCCACTACTTTCAAAGCATGGTACTGCACATCTTTTACCATTCGCCACGATCTACTAATGTGAATTGGGTTTCTGCGATTAAACCAAGAGAAAAAAGAAAATGCCTGAATGCAATCGACGAAGAGATGATAGCCGCATTATCAACGATTACTCTAAATTTTGGTTGCCTGTGCTCAATTGAGCTCAGATTTCTCATTTAAAATATTTCCATGTTAAAATGATTTTAATAGTAAATAAATATTTAAAAATAAATAAATAAATATTTAAATTGTTTAGTGGGTAAGCAAGGCTTGTAATGCTTGGGATCTGTAGTTCGAATTCAGGTTTAGATGAAGGACTGTGGACCGAGCTATGAGTTAATCTAGTTCTGAATTGGGATCTGAATGTTATTAGGAGTAGTCGTAGAATTCGTAACTTAACTCGTATGCATTGATCATAAATTACTGAACAAAGCTTTCTACCAACTTCACATTATCTACCCGATAAGGATTGTCGTGAGTTAACTATCATTTTACTTCAATATTAAAGGACTACTGAAAAAACACATAGCGCCAGACGCCATAATTTATAGATTTCTGGCCTTATGTACATAGTCGATTTCGGGATTGTGATAAAACATAGCGCCACACGCCATAGCACACGGCGAAAAATACACAATTATACGCAAAAAGCAGAGTTAATCGGTTTAAAAACTTCAACAGTGCTATTTATTAAAAAAGATGTGTGGTGGATAAATATACACTTGCCCTTATTATCACAAAGACCATGGAGTCTGCATTGTTAGTGGTTAAAAGTATCACTTAGTTGATAGAAATTTAAACGATATGATGTGCCTGTGCCCATAATGATCCGTTAGTCCGAAAGTTCAATTCTAGTTTGAGCTTGAGTGGCAAAGTGTACAGAAGTCAAAAATGATAATCGGCTTAGTTGGATTAAAATTCAATTGCTGCATTATAAACTAGAAAATTATGATTTTGAAACATAGCAGACAATGCAGACTCTAAGAATATTCCATTCCACAGTCACAATTTGTCGTTTGTTAAATCATGGATAAGTTATTATCTAGGTAGGTGGATTGTCCATGCTTGATATGATTTGATTATATCCGAAACTGATTTATGTAAATTTTAGAAATTTGCTACAAAGTCTAAAAACACATTGAATGTTTTGAATCTATGAACATAACTGAAATTCCTTATTTGGCACGAAGAAGCCACAACATCCCCACTAAATAACTGCAACAGCACATCGAAAATTCAATCAATCACCAACAGAGTTCCATGCAATCACATACCATAGCCGAGAAATAATTCTGAACATTCTCAGACTAAACACAATTTTCAAATGCGTTAGTTCGATTCCGATTTCATTGCTCGCACAGAAAATGCTCTTACGACTGAAATTCAAATTAAGATTGAATTTGCCGTACAACTTCATTTAGTTCAAAACATAGCCAGCATCAAACGTTTCAGAAATTATTTCAAATGCAACGCAAATACATTTGAAGTTTACACTAAATGACCGAGAGGAATGCCTTGCTGTACACATTGCTTACATTCCTTTCAACATTGGAATTCAAGCTAGGATTTGGGTACAATTTTCATATGCATAGCTTACTGATACTAAGCCAAATCTCAAGCATGCTGAAGTTATTCGAAAATGCATAGGATCAAACTTCCAGACTATGGCCTAAGCCTGTAATACCATCTAATAACACCGTCACAAACTTCCCCAGCATAATTTATATCATTTGTATTGCTTAAAATTAATATTCTGAATTGTAAGTGTTATCGTGGAAGATTGAAATGCTTGGCGAGAAATTTTCACAGCTGTAACATTTAGTTGACTGCGTTTCAAAACAAGTAGAATAATCGGTTTTAAAACTCCTCTCAATTTGTTGTATCGTTGTTTACCTCTATGTATTTTTACATACACATACAGTTAGAGGCTTTCTTCCAATGAATTTATTTGATACGAATTTCAAAGCAATTACTTAATCTCGCACATATTCAAGTTGTATGTTTATGCATGATTCTAAGAAGCTTTTCAGCTTCACCTAATAAAACCCAACACATTGCATACAAACCATAATAACAGGAACAAACATAAGAAATTGCTATTACAATATGACCAAACACGATTATGTTCTTACCTGCTTCAGTTGATACGTTAATTCCACGATCGATATCGTAGTTAATCATCCTATTGTCGTGATACCAGAAGATAAATTCAGACGCCTCCGTATTTTGCAGGACACGGCAGAGCAAACGAAGCGTTGATCCGGGCGTTAAGTATCGAATCGGTGGTCCTGATATCTCGGCACGTGCTTCTATTTGGAAATAAGAGATGAATTTTAAAAAAATCGATGAGAACGATAATAAGCAAGAAATTAAGTCTAAAGTAGCAAAAACATTACGGGTAATTTACGGAGATAAATCTGTCTAAAGAAGCATGACATTTATTTTAAGATAAATAACGACGACGGAAACGATGATGTACTCTACCCAGGTGACGAACGAACGACATGAAAATTTATTTCACGAAAGGTTGAAATTTGTGCTTTCGCACTGCTAACAAAGGCACAAATGAAATGAAAGGACGTGAACGAGATGAGAGATTCGGGAAATGTTCGCAAGATAAGTTTAGACATCCTTGTGTACATGTATATACACACGTAACAGGAAATATTTAGGTGATACGAAGTCTTCACAGTGCTTATTATAATTAATATAATGGCACGGCAGCCATGATAACAAGAAGAAAGTTAAAGAAGTAGGAACGTGTTCCAGAGTTTCCATGACTCTTGGCTATAACTTTGCGGTGTATGTTACGGCAATTACACTTAAATAATCCGTTGAATGAAAACATCAAAGAATTATGAATTTTGTCTTGACTAGAGTGTTGTCTGTATTGTTCTCAATTCTGATGAAATTTAAATCGAAGGAAAACTGTAAGTTAATTTGAAATCATGATGACGCGGTGATTCGAACGAAAATTTAGGTGAAAAGCTTTGGCTTTTAATGTTTATTATTATTTTGGCTTCAGGAATATTTCTGTTTCAATCTAGCGGTAAAACTTTTCGACGAACTTACTTGCATTTGACTTACTTAAAAAAATGTCATCTTTCATTTCAACATATGTTGAAAAATTGCATCTACACACCATGAAAGTCAGAGTCGGAAACCGCTTTCGCATTACTTTTACTCGCTCGTGTATCGAGTACCTACTTATTTCAGAGTTAGTCACAACTTTTGGTTCGGTAAGACAACCCTCCTTTTGCTTTGTTAGCAGTATTTTGTCAACATATGTTGAGACTGTGCGGCTGTTATTTTCATTACGCAGCCTTGTTTCCACAACTGATTCTGGCGTGTCTTCTCAAACTTGAGAATCGACTGCACGCAAAGAATGTATGAAAAACATCCCGGTGCTGAGCCTATAATACTAACAATACTGTGTACGCACCTTACCCATTCCGTCAAGATACTTTCTGAAGTCACCAAGCCCCATTAAAAATTGACACAGGCACAAGTTTACTCCTTCGTAAACAAGGCTGACCGGAAGGTCCAAAAGACCTAATAGTCCCGCTGTCCAAAGCATTGTTGCTACAGTTGGAGTCTTCGCAAACATGCGTGGGCTAGAGCCCATGTTCTGTATGGCGAGATACCCTTCTTTGCGCTCTCGATCAAGTAGATCTATCGAGATTACTCAAACTACTATCAGCACGGCATCCTCCGACACCGTACGGTAACTAGTGGCGACACGCAGTGTACCTCTACGCTGGACGCTAGCAATGTCCACCCAAATGCAGCAGCCTCCGTCTCGTTTCGCTGGGCCCACTGATGATAGCCATCAACCTGCTCAGCGAGCCGACGGCTCTAAGAGCTGCGTGGAATATGTTGCGGATGTGGTCTCAGTAAGAAAGCTTAGTGTCGAGTGTCACTCCTAGATGCCTTACTAACCTTTTAGTCTTGACCTCTGCATCGGGATGACAGTCGGCATATAACCTCGGCAGTTCATTACTGCTGCCACATCGTCAGCGTAAGTAATGGTAAGTAATATTCCACAGGTCAGGTCCAAGGATAAACCTCTGTGCTGCCCATGAAGAGCTTCCTCGGAACCTCGAAACAAAAGCCATCGGGCTTTAAGCTAGTCCTGCATCATGAACAGCAAGTAGTCAGGATTGCGGAAACTGTGCTCAAAGGTCTAAAACACATCTGTCTGCCTCGCCAAATTGAAAGCATTTTGGACATCCAGCATCACCAGCAGAACAACAGGTGGGACGCTGTGGCATGTCTCCTCCACTCTTACTACCGTTTCAATCACTGTTGAGATGCCATCAACACCTGTATACCGCTTTCAAAAGCATGCAGTCTGTCAAACAGATCACTTGCTGATCTAATTCTTAACAGCAGCCGTGGTCTCAGCAACTGCCTCAGGAGCTTTTTTGCCAGGTCTAGCGCGGACGGATTGTCCGAATCTCCCTTTGCTTTATCGATGAGCGATAATCGAGTAACTTTCCATCCCAATGGGAAGACGTCCGCCACTTAATATCAATTATATAAATTCAGTAATTTAGGTTAGGTTAGGTTGGCGAAGAGGGCTGCCGGGAACGCAGCCAGCATTAGGCCACCAGTTTGGGCCCATTTGCTACCCTCATGGACAATCACACGCATTCACACTAGCAGCCATGGCACTGGCGAGATTCGAACCCGCAGGCCCCGTAGCACGCCGCTTTTCGGCCTGACGCTTTAGCGAGCAGAGCTACCAGACCCCCTTAAATTCAGTAATAGAAGCTATTGATTCTCCACTACAACTTTAAGTGCTTTGACTTGCAATACATCAGGGCTCGGGGCCTTCTTGTTTTTCATCCCAGACACCGTTGCGATCAGCTCTTCTTCCGAAAAGAGAGGAACGTCCCCTAGTTAACGATGGTGCTACCTTCTGTTCTTAGTGGATGCGCCGGTAATAATTAGAGGACAATGCGTTCCAGGGTTGCAACATCACTGAGAGCGATGACCACATGCAACCAAGCCTGCGGGAAACCAATTTGTATCCCTCACCCCACAGCTCTAAATATACCAACACGCAAAGAGCCTGCCATTTATAGTGTTTGCTTCTCTTGGTGGCTTTGGCCAATTTCTTTTTGCTCCCATGTGCAAATATCGGCAGCTTGCGGTCTATTTCTGGCAAAACGATGCGTCGCAGATCAGCAATTTCATCGTTCTACTAGTTGGCTTGCCTCCCTCCACGGAAAGGTGTCTGTCGGGACATTAAAACATCGCATATTTTGCGAATTAGACCCATATTGCTAAAGACAGAAGCTTCGATTGCTTCACGAGCCACTGAGGCCCTTATAGGTGGAGTTTCTTCTTCGAGGCTCAGGTTAATTGACGTTACTATCTCACTAGCTGCGTACCAACCAAGCATTCTCCAGAATAAACGGTGTTGCCTCTATCTTTTCAAAGCGACGTAGAAGGTAATGTAGCTATGGGCACTACCTGTGTAGTCCTCCATCACTTTCCAATTATTCACGGACGTGAATATTTTGGATGTACGAAATACTTTTCGTT
This sequence comes from Nemotelus pantherinus, assembly GCA_963978885.1. Taxonomy (NCBI): domain Eukaryota; kingdom Metazoa; phylum Arthropoda; class Insecta; order Diptera; family Stratiomyidae; genus Nemotelus; species Nemotelus pantherinus. Next base: position 54,238,822 of record OZ022264.1, on the reverse strand, counting down.
CACCAACTGCCATCTTGCCGTACTCAAAGCGAGTCAATCCAACAATACCTGGATGGATGAAAAACTTAACGTTAGCCAGCCGCTGTCTTGCTGTACTCAAAGCGAATGCTCGACAAATTTTATCTCCACAGTTAATTTCTTTCCCAGTAGCGGATCCATTTATCAGTTAAGGTTGGGGTGCGTGAACTTGACACGGGTGGCTAGAGTGCATCTAGTTCTGGGCCCATATCTGGCACTTGAGACACTTACCATCAGACATTGGACGAACCGGATCTTTGACCGTGTGATTTGACTTGAATTGTTTTTGTGGGATGATTAAAATTGAAAATTTTTTTAACTTAGTGGTCTCGAGAGTATGCACTAATTCTTATCAAACATCAGCTCATAGTGCATAGTTGACTGATGTGACCACTTGCAGTGGGAGATGATTTATTTTCATTTACGGTAGCTCTGATAAATTTTAACATCCTAGACTTATGTCCAACGATATCATTTACTCATAAAGGTTATTAATTTGTGATCATGGTTCCCTTCTTGTCAATAAATCAGTATAGACAACGTATACACTACATGTCAGACACTTAGCTGAAAAAAAAATCAATTTTAATCATCCCACAAAAACAATTCAATTTGATTCGGCTTTCGGAGGCTTATTCCGCAAAATGATCGAGTTTCCCGTATCAGTTATTCTCTGCTTTGATAAGCTTTAGAGACGGTATACGTTGTCTATGAATTGAATGAACCACGAATTGAACCATGGTCACAAATCAATAACCTTTATGAGTACATGATTTGACGTTTAGAAGTGTCATGGGTTGGGTTGTTCACGTACCAGACTACGAAGTATTTGTTTGTCAGGCTGCAATCGATCAGATAAGAATTTGAATTTTTTGAATTTGAATATATTTTTATTAGAAATCAATTGTATATTCTAAACCTAACTTAAAGTTTAAATAACAAAGGGAACTTAAAATCTAGCGGCTATACCATTTTGGCCTGCTGGCTCTTATTGGTTGATTTTTTAAAGCTAGTTTTTGGCACAAATTTTGTTCTGTACACACTAATGGTATTACGCAGCTTCTACCTCAGCTGAAGTTACCCTGGGAATAATATCCTTAAACTATACCTTACATTAAAAACTACGATCTAACTTATGCCTAATTATAATTAACTTAGCCTAATTAAATCTGGTCCTTAACCTAGGTCTTAAATCTAGCCCTTTCTGTTTGTCGGGAGGCCTATATACTCGAAAAGCGCATCTATAAGCTGCCGTTGCAATGCTACCATCGCGAAGCGCATAAATTGCTCATTAGAGTACGCCCTAGTTATCGAATCAGTCCATTCTCATGTCCTTCTGTCTGCCCGTAACATCGTGTCGTTAATTTTACAACTCGGTCCATAAGTGGCTTCAGTCCCAACTCCTGATACAGGAGAAGATTCTTCGGCCACTTTTTAGTTACCGAGTTGTAGAACCTACCAGTGCAGAAGCGCAGGATTCTTCTTTCGAATACCTCCGCTTCTGCCACGGGTTGAAGTAATCCAGGATGAGGATGCATAAGTCAGGATTGGCTAGATCAGGGTCTTATAGCAAATGGATTTAGCTTTGGTGGTCATGCCCATATTTGTGGCGAAAAGAGGTCTGATGCGTTGAAGTGCAGACTTGGCAGCTTTGATTTTCCAGCGCACAAAGGGATTGAATTTTAAAAATTCCTGGAAATCAATTCCGAGATACTTTAGAGATGCGCCAGGATTAATCTTAGATGTTCCGAGCGAGACAGCAAGTTTTTTGGTCTTGTTGCGGATAGTTTGAGATCCCCGATACTTGAAAGGGTTGCGAAATGTGCATAGCTGAGTCTTACTACTGTTTGGTTTGATGCCCTATTTGTCAAAGTAAAGACTTAGTTCTACCAAGTAGTATTCCAGGCTCTTTGCTGCTTTGAGCGGGTCTTGGCTCGACGCGAATAAGAGCGTGTCATCGGTTTATTGGAGGATTTGGACTTGGGGCTGGCCCACTGGAATAGGAAGGTCAGCGGTGAATAGGGTATAAAAAATTGTAACAGAATCTTGTGGCACTCCAGATGTCACAGGCTCTCTAAAAGAATCTGCTCCATTAACGCTGACGTACTAATGTCTGTTGCAGAAATCCAAACGTGATCAACTTAAATAGAAAACCTTCGTGCCAGGCGGAATCGAAAGCCTTATCGATATCTAAAGCACACACTACTGCCGGAATGTTTTGCTCATTCAAGTTAAACACAATTTGATCATGCAAGTATGAGATGGCGTGCTGAGTGCCGTGCTTGCGCTGGAAACCAAATCGGTGGTCAGGAATTACCTGTGTAAACTCACAGTAGTTTTTTATCATTTCCATCCATATTCTCTCAAAAATCTTTCCCAAGCTAGGAAGCAAGGATATTAGACGGAAATTGCTGGCCTCTTTACTATTGCCCTTCTTATGTTTGGGAACAATCTTCGCTACTTTCGATGTGTCCGGGAAGTAACCGTTGTTCAGGGCGTTGTTGAAAACAATAGAAAAAATTCTGAGCAAAGAGATTGGTAGATGTTTAATTATGAAGTTAGACATTCCATCATACCCAGATGACTTTTTACTTTTTATACCGCGCAGCAATTGCACCAAATAATCACTATTGACAAAGTGGAATCGGTCATCTGCATTTTAACGGATCGTCAGAATGGTTTTCCGATGAAAATGTGGTCAATGGCTCAGTGTGTGTATTGAGGAAGCGATTGACTTCCTCTCTTACTATTTGGCTGTTAGGAGCAGAACAGTCAGGTCGAACGGCATTCAGCTGGGATTGAAATGTCGATGCAAACAACTCTGCCTGGCGTTCAGGGCTGCGCACAGCAACATTGTCAATCGTTACCACCATCTCCTAGCATTTGTATTTGCCAGAAAGCAGATTGATTTCTTTAAACACATCGGGGCCTGGTCGAATATCAGCCAGCCGCTGCACAAGACGCTCACAGCGAAATTTACCAACCATCTCAGCAATTATTTTGCTGAGAAAGTTAGTATTCGAGAGTAGTGACCTGATTGATGGGTAATCCCTCCCATGCCTATGAAAAATTCGCTTTAACTTGCAGCGCCAAATGTGTTTCACTTTCATGTGCTTTACAATATCCGGCGGCAGCGCATGATTCTGATATTTTTTAAGTGTAATCAAGCGTGTATTCTGGACAACGGTTTCATTTATTATGTCATTCACGGACTCTATTAAATTATCAATCTGGCGGTTTGTTAAGTTTTCCGTCACAGAAACGTCACCATTTCCTATCGTAACGTCTATGTCGCGCTGAAATTTGGGGGTCCTTCCATGAAGCTAAAAAAGGAGCGGAACTGAAGTTGAAGCTTCACGGCATAGTGATCAGACATACAAGCTTGCGTTCAGCAGTGTGGGGATCAATACAAAAGAAGTCAATGGTTGGGTTACTACTTGGTCTGGTTGGTGGGTTCGGAGCAACTACTTGCAAAGGAATGTGAGAGTTGCTTAGTTGCAGCAAATCGAGCAACACCCTGCCGGTTCCATTTGTCACGGCATCTCCCCATTGTGGGTATCTCGAGTTCAAATCACCACCGATAAGCAAATATTTGTATTGAGATATGATTGCGCTAATCACTCCGAAACCGTGCAACAGACTTGACTTTGACGAACTACATCGAACGAACAGCGATTCTACGAAGATTTGCGTACGGTCCGTTGTTTCGACTACAGCTGCAGCACTTCAGATCGGGGTCAATCAGATAAGTTTACCCAATCTGTTATATCTGAAATACGTTGCCTTATGATAAAGTTCCTTGTTTTTAAGTCGTCGCTGGAAATGAAAGAGCTTAGTCGCGAGGAGAACAATACGCGAGCGGGATGATCTACAGCTCTTAGGGAACTGTCTCCAGCCTAGAGTCGATATTTTGGCCTCGTTTGCTGTCGGCAAGCTATAACTCTTGGTAGTCGGTAAGGCCCTCATCGTCTATAGGTGCTATGCTACGTAGAAAGTGCGTGAGTTTTGATCTAGTGTCGTTGAAACAACACGAAACAATAATATCGTGTCTTGTGCTCGTGTTGCCCATGTTTCGTTTGCTTGTGTTTTGCATTGGCGAGGCATTTTCTTTCGGTCGTTATTTCGCGCGTTACTTACTTAGCTAGCTTACCAGTTAGGTTATAAGCATCCGACGAGTATACCAGACAAGTCGGATGCTACAACGGCCCTGCCATCGCCGTTTAGAGTTGTGTTTCTGAATCGACTGAGTTTGTAACGCGTGCATCCCCTTTCCGAGGAGGACTTTGTTTTACTTTACGTTTTGTATGTCACCCAGTGACAAGCTTTCAACCTTTGAGTCGTTAGAGTTAAATGTGACTGCTTACTATGTCGACAAAATTGGAAAATATTTATAGCCGGATTAGGTTCATGCAACGCGGAAGATTTTTTTCCCTCCTTCCTTCCACTCTCTCCATCACTCAATCAAAATGCACGGTCGGTGTGCATCAAATCTCCTCGCTATTATTACTTTCTTACTTCCCAGACAATAAAATGTTGGTATAAGCGAAAGCACTTCATTATACACTATCGTCTTCAGATGAAATCGCCTATTTTTTGTCGTCAAGACTTATGCCCAGAGAAAAGTTTGAAAAAAACTCTGGTTAGCATCTTGGTTACCTTTGTTCCTTAAATTTAGCCAAATTTGCTGATTTTCTTATATCCTCTGGTAAGGTGTTATAATAAGCCAAAGACTGTTGCACTGGATCCATTTTCAAACGATCTGTCCTAGCTTTTTTAATCGCAAGGTTATCTGCCGATCTTGTGGCTGTCTGAGTTATTTCTCCAACATTTCTGACAACATATGGCCATTTGATTTTTTTGTTAAGTATCTTGAATATTAGCTTTCCTTGTTCAAGACACATTATTTGTTGTATGCTTAGTAGTCCTGTTTCATGATACACATGTAAGCTTGGAGTCAAAGTTGGCATTTTGTATATAGTCTTGATAGCCTTAGTGATTAGTCTTCCGATCAGATCAATATTTTGTTTTTTTGTTTGCTTCCACAAAACTGCTCCATAAGAGATGTTCGACAAACTAAAAGCATTGAATATGTGAAGTTTAATGTTGAGAGATAAAAAATCATATTATTGTAGGATTCCTATCATAGGCGCTACTTTATATCTGATGTTATTGATATGTTGTAGCCAAGACATTTTCTCGTCTAAAATTAATCCTAAGTATCTAATTGGGTTGACCTTTTCCAATTGTATTTTTTATTTTTTCCATTTATTTGTACTGACGGATTAATTTGCTGCTTGTTTTTTGTTGGAATATTAAATATTTAGTTTTTTTGGATGTACATAATTAATTTTCTTTGCTCGAGCCAATTCCAATATTTTCCTAGGTCATCATTTATATTTTGCTGAAGAATTGATTCATTTTTACCGGAATACAGCAGTAGTGTGTCATCAGCAAACAAAACTATTTTCCCCATCAGATAAATGTCCTGTACGCTGTTAATGTACAGTAGAAACAGTAATGGCCCAAGGATTGATCCTTGAGGAACGCCGATGTTTAAAGTGCATTCCTGACTTTTATGTATATTGTTGATTGTAATAATACGCCTGTTGAAGAGATAATTCTTTAGCTTGAAGTTGTGATGGATTCCGTATAATTCAAGCCTCTGAAGCAGGATGGTTAATGGTGTCAAAGTCTTATTTCAGATCCACGAAAATTGCCGCTACATAGTCGCCCCTATCCAACCTACTGCTGACAAAATGTACTGCATCTAACGTTGCTGCTAGTGTACTACTGTTTTCTTGAAATCCATACTGAACTGGTGTCAGTATTAAGTTAGTCTTAATAAATTGCAGCAATTGTTTTTGAATGGCTCTTTCGAATATTTTACTTAGGAAACTTGTGACAGCTATTGGGCGATAATTTGATGGCTCTGCTGGATCACCACCTTTAAAAATTGGAGTGATTTTCGCTAGTTTAAGGCAATCGGGGAATGTGCCAACTGCTAGGTGTTTATTTATTATAGTAGTTAGTAGCTCCAAAATATGATTTTTCGGCAATTTAATATTCTCCGATGTTATACTATCCAGACGGGTTATTATCGATTATTTCAGATATGTCAACAGGATCAGTGGGATGTAAGTGAATTGAAGTGAACATATTAGACACTCCGCACACGGGTCGTTAGCCATGCGATACGTGAGAGATGCGTTTGACACTTGTGAAGCTCGCGAGAAAACGAGTGTCGTCATCCTCGTATCATGTCCGCACACGGGTCGTCAAGAAAACGTCAGTATGCGTCGTAAAATCATACAATTCGGGGCATTTTCCCACCTCCCCCACGAATTGTACGTTGCCGTCATCCATCGCGCTTGCAAAAACGACTAGTCATTCGACTTGAGGCCTGCAATGCACAACGCTTGAGACGCACTCAACGTGAACCGACTACGCTTCTCACTCTTCACGATAGGCTAATGTTCCGTTAGCGGTTACCCATTGATTTACATAGGCTGTGACGACCAAGCGTAGAAATATCGCATCTACGACGATAGCTCAACCACCCGTGTGCGGATTGCCTTAGGCTCAATATAAAAACTCGAGCGTGATGAAAGTTGCAGTTGCTCGGTGGCTAGTGTTCCAATGGTAGCGAAGAAGTTGTTTAACTGCTTTGCTACTTCTTTGGGATCTGTAATGGATGTTCCATTTATCAACAGTTCTTCTATGCACGTTAATGATTTGTTTTGTTGTTTAGACAAAAGCTAATTTACTAGTTGCCAATATCTGGAGGTATTCCCGGCTGAAGCTTCAAACTTATTCCTGTAGAAATGTTTTTTGGCCTCCATAATAGCTCGATTCGATTTCTTCTTCATGGCCAAATAGATCCGCTTTTCGGACGTGGAGTTTGGATCCGCTTTGTGTTTTTTGTAAGCAATTCGCTTTCGATTTGAAGCATCAATTACATTCTTAGTGATCCAAGATTGTACTCGTACACGAACTTGTTTCGTTATTGTTGTTTTTGCCTTAGCTTCGGCTATCTTCTCAATCAGCTCATTAAAGTCGGAAGTTGGGGACCCTCGAAGACTATCTATGAAGTTCATTAAGAAATCTTTATGATTGGTTATGCTCATCGAAAGTTTTTGAGGACGAAATTTTTGATGGATAAACTGATTACTTTATGGTCTAAGCCGGGCCAGTCATCATCATTGTAAGGCATATGTTCTCTCATGTTTGAATGTTTTATGATCACATGATCGAGTAGTGTTTTGGACGAATCACAATCAGCACAATGAATCACAATCAGCAAACAAGTCACGCGATTAATCCAAATTAGCTCGTCGAAATTTAAATTTCAGTTCAGATCCATTGGGTGCTTAGCTGCTACATACCAGACTTAGGATCGAAATTTAAGTTGAGCTGACGATGGTAAGCAGTTTCGTTCATGAGGGATGATCTTAAGTAATTCACCACAGCAGAAGAAGTGTCAGTCGCAAAAATTAGATCGAGCATTTTTCCATTTGGACTCCGAATACATTTGGCCTGTTAAAAAGAGCATTTTGGTAGAACATTTTTTCCAAATTTACACAATTTCTATATTTTTCTTATGCCCGAGTTTCCCTTTTTACTATAGGTACGGGTAGACTTCTTTTTGTATGCGTATATTGCTTTCTTTTACTTTGTTCGTATAAATGAGTTTACTTGTAAAAGCTTATACACTCAAACTTCTTTTTAAGTCATGTTTTCTGCAAAGTCATGGGTAAATTACCTATTACTTTTACATGGTAAAATATCTACTTCTCAAGTTTTCATAATGACTTTTCTAGGAGAAAATATGCGAAGCTCTATTCAATTTGCGGCTAAGATGTTTGGCATATTTTTGTGATGAGCTCAACTTACCTTACAAAAGTTGAAAATTTCAGGCTCTATATTAATATTTCAACAACAATATTTTGAAAATGATGCAACAATATCCAAACTTTTACATCATTCAAACTATGCAGTACACGAGAAGTACCTCAAAGTTTTGGTATAACAGTGTTATTCACTTAACAGTGTTATTCACTTATTCACTCACACCCATACTTGAAATTAAAATGTTCCAGGACGTAATAAACAACAAAATTTGAAAAGTTGGTTAAATTAATTCAATTCAACTGTAGACCTACAGAAACGCTACAATATTCAAAAAACATTCCAAGCTTTCATACACAGGCTTCAAAAGTTAAAGCATTAAAATGCAAATCAATTATTTAACGTCGTGAAACAATGTGGAAACATTCCTAATAGCATAAGAATTTAGATACAAAGCATTATCTACCACTTACGAGTAATTACATCAAGTTATATTAATATACACATCTCAACACAAGTGATTCTATTTTGAATGTCACCAGCGCGATTCATATCTAGATACGCTTAGTGTTTACGGGCGTTATAAAAGTATCACTTCCCGAAAATGTTGGAAAATCCATCATTTTCCCTGAAACTACTGTATAATTAACTGGAAGCCATCAGAATCATGTTTACATTCTAATAGACTTCACTTCCTGCTTTTATGTCCATTATTATGGGACGTCGTCATCGCAAGCGATAAATCTTAATACTTTATCCGAGAAACTTGCTAGTGCGAATACAAATGTGATGTATTATGCTCGTTGTAAATTAATTACAGTATCAAATGCCTCGAAATCAACAGTCCATCTCTTGGGGGGCCCGAATTGACATCACTCACACACCGAGTGGATGGTGCTTCATTATCGTGTGACAGGTCAGGGCCAGGACTAGTTACGAGCTGAGATCAGGACAGCAAGATATCATATTAGGCGTACGCACTAGAACCCGGTCGAAAATGGATTGTGCGAAATGTGTGCGGCACATAAAAGTTATAGCGGGAGCATCTGTTGAACGTAGGCACGTCTGTATGTACGTGCAGGGCTAATTAAAAGAAGTACGTCATTAGGACGCACATTATTAGCAAGTAAGCTACGCATTAATGTGACGTTGTCATTCGAGTTAATTGAAATTCTAAATCAATGTTCCAATATTGAGTCATACGGCAAACATGCTTGCCTCTAAAATTATTTACGCAAGCAATTTCGCATTAGAATATCCCTGTGGAGCAAATCAAATTTAATTAAAACGTCGGAAATCAATGAGAAGTGATTACACATGAGGCATGTGCTTTGTCTGCAAATATGATTTTCCAAGTGTTTTCGGATAACTACGCTCGTAAAATACCATGAAAGTCAACACTTGCTGCGATGGAGTTTGAGCTATTTGTACTTGATTTTATTAATAGTAAGTTTATATGACATCTTTTGTGTTTACACTTCATATTATCACTTTCATTTATGTAGCTTTAAACAGCATTTACAAAGTATTAGTTTATATTTTAGAGCTAGCAAGGTTCGTTTTAGATATATTGTAGGTTAATTTAAATCAAGCAAAACTTTAATACTCAATATGAACAACAAAATCGTCATAATATTTTATATGAGCTATTGATGAAGAATTGTTTTTTTATTGCTCAAATCCACAGAATAAATCCAATCATAGATTAGGCAAGAAGAATATATATATATATATATATATATATATATATATATATATATATATATATATATATATATATATATATATATATATATATATATATATATATATATATATATATATATATATATATATATAAATGATAATATAAAAAAAAACAAACAAAACAATAACATGAAAACTAAAAAAATTAATAAATGCAGAATAGAAAAGTATTAGAAAAAGGAATCAAAAGCTAAATCGACCGAAAAAAGAAACAAACAATTGAGTAAATTAGGACATATTTCGAGTATATGACAGAATGTTATTTTTAAACAAAAATAACGTTCGAGGTAGAGGAGCTAGGTTAAAGCTATTGTACAGACGACGCAAAACGGGAGAAAACAAATAGGTGTCGGTACAGGCAAATGTAACACTAAAGTTGAATAAAGTTCTATTAGGACGGCCCGATTTTCTAACAGAAAGGTAAATGCTGGGGTCAACCAATATAAAGCCGTTTAAAAGTTTCAAAAGGAGGCACTCGTCGTGGAGCACACTACGTTACTCAAAGGAAGGAATTTGCAGGATGGAGAGTCGCATACTCTAATCACAATACGAAATACTGTACTTATAGAACAACGAGCGGGTTAATCGGGTTTGCACGGATTCAACCACATCGATCAAGGATTCGGAATGTGGACCCCAAATTTGGTAACAGCATTCAAGAACACTACGGGCGAAGGAAAAAAACAGATAAAGAGAAGTAGAAAGATTAACAAAATGTTTAGAGGATCTGAAAATGAAGCCGGAAAAACGAGAAGCCTTGATAATGATGTGTAAAATATGCAAGTCGAACTTCAACTTGGAATAAAAATACATGTCAAGGTCCTTGATACTAGCAACAGCATTGAGAGAGTAAGAGAAGAGCAGAGGGCTGTTTTGTGAGTGAAAGACATTTTCAGACACTTCACAACATTCAAAGTGACGGGATTCACTGCGCACCAGGTAGCCAAAGCATCCAAATCGTTCTGCAATATGGAACAGTCACTAGCAAATTTAATCACTCTCAAAATATTAAGATCATCAGCGTACAAAAGGCATGGTGAGTTAAGGAAGATCATTAATAAACAAGAGCAACAATAAAGGGCCAAGAATGGATCCTTGCGGAACTCCTGAGGTAGGAAAAAAGAGTAAAGAAGAGCAAAAGTTAGCAATAATACACAAGAGCAATCACAAACGTAAGAAGAGAACCAAGAAAAAAGGACACCGGACAGACCAAACCCTGCTTACTTTGACAGAAGAATCTCAAGGTTCACCGAACCGAAAGCATTGGCAAAGTCTGTATATACTTGCTTTTGCTGTTAGATTGCGAAAGCAACAGTTTTTGTAAAAGATAATATGTTTGTAACCGTTGACTTACTTTTTATGAATCCATGCTGTTCACAGGCCAGCAAGGGCTGGTTGAAAGGGTATACTCTATTGTAAACGACTATTTCGAAGAGTTTACTAAAACATGGTCGTTAATTAGAGATGGAAGAAATATCACCAGCTTTATGGATAGGAAATATGTTGGCGGATTTTCAAAGGGATGGAAAGGTACCGGTTGAGATGCTAAGGACACAAATAAGCTGAAAGTGATTTGGTCGAAAAATTTCGGAGTGCCATTAGCATCGAAGCCAGCGCTTGCGTCTAGAGGCAACATTAACGATTCGACCTCCAAAGGATTAGCAAAAAAAACCAGAAAGGGTACAATGAGGCATGAGAAAAATGGTTGATGGTGAAGAGTTACTGTGATGAGTTTACAGAAGAGAAAAATTGATGAAAGAACTCACAAGAATCTTGAGGTGAGGACGCCTACTTATCATGAAGATACAAAGCAGAAGAAATGCCAGAGGAAGTTTTAAGGGATTTAATATAAGATCAAAAAGGCTTAGGATTGTCGGAAGCAATAGAAGTTTCGACATGCTCAATGTAAGCACGCATTGCATCATTGGCTGTCTTTTTAGCAGCAGCCAGTAACTTTTACAACTTCAAAAGGTGATTAAGTGAGCCAGATCTTTTGTATTTACTAAGCGCTGCATCTTTTGCTCTTAGAGCAATTGCGGCATCGACGATGAACCATGCAGGGTCGGAACTTCTTTTACAGCCGAAGGAAGGAGTGTGGGAGAAAATTAAGTTGGACAAGAAGGAATAAAATTTGTAGAGAGCATCATCCACACTTAGCCCTCTGAAGAAATTATATCAGTTAGTACCATTTACTTCAGTGGTCAAGAGACCCTCTGAAGAAATTATATCAGTTAGTACCATTTATTTCAGTGGACAAAGTAGAATAGATTGTAATTGTTTTTGCGTAATTGGTATTGGATTGTAATTGAAAAAATTGTATTTACATTGAAAATTCTATTTTGACAAAGTGGTTTCGAAAATATGCACTGATTCTCATCAGACACCAGCACACAGTGCATACTTGACTGATGTGACCACTTGCAGTTGGAAATCATTAATTTCTATTTACGCTAGTTGTGACAAATTTTAACATCTCCGACTTAAATCCATCGAAATAATTTACTCATAAAGGTTATTGATTTGTGATCATGGTTCCCTTCTTGTCTATAAATCAGAATAGGCAACGTATATCGTCTCTAAAGCTTATCAAAGCAGAGAATATTGATACGGGAAACTCGATCGTTTTGCGGAATAAGCCTCCGAAGCTGAATCAACTTGATTTGACTTCAGGCGAACGGATTAGAGTTAATTCTATAAAAAGAGGAAGATGATGAGGATCAAGGTGCACATATGGAGACAGAGAAGGACTCTGGCAAAAGGAAGTAGAGTGAATATTGTTAGTATTGGGTACGTTGTTGAATTGGAAAAGTGAGCAAAGGGACGTAAAAGAAGAAGAAATATTGCCTGAAGACAAAATACTTGGTAAAATGTGATCCCAATCCATCGGCGGCATATTAAAGTCACCACATAAAAGTAAGGAAGCGGAAGGGAAGCGGCTATTGAAGTAGGACGAGAGTTCCGCAAAGAAAGGTTCATATACCAATACGGGGTTACTACACTGAAAAAACACATAGCGCAAGACGCCATAGTTTATAGACTTCTAGGCGCCATGTACATAGTCGATATGGGGATTGTGATAAAATATAGCGCCAGACGCCATAATACATGGCGAAAAGTACATAGGAGCAGGCGCTATGCTTATATACTATAGTCCTCTACGCTATATACTATAGTCATCCACGCCATATACTATAGTCCTCCACGTCATATAGTATGCAGATGGCGTGGAGGACTATAGTATATAACGTGGAGGACTATAGTATATGGCGTGGAGGGCTATAAGCATAGCGTCTGCTCCTATGTACTATGGCGAGTGGCACTATATTTTATCACAAATCGACTGAAATCGACTATGCACATGGCGCCAGAAATCTATAAACTATGGCGTCTGGCGCTATGTGTTTTTTCAGTGCACCAAATACAAATTCCACCAAATATAAATTCGATAAATTCGAGTCAACATACTCACTATTGAATGTTCCTGCTCCAGTGTGAAAATTTACCGGTCAAAGTATCGAAAATATCGCAGTCAGTACTTCAGTTCAAAATGAGTCAATTATGTAGACATAAGCTCTAATGTCACTTGCTGACATTTATACGTTCCCTCACACAGCATAGCTGTGAGTTATAATTGGAGTGCCAAGAGCCATATTACATGGCTCGTGGCACTATGTAATATAGCGTGTGGGGCCATAATTTCTGTGCCATGTAATTATGGCGCTGGGAGCCATACTGCATAGCTCAGGGCACTATGTACATAGCGTGAGGGACCATAAATGTTGCGTCATGTTAAATAAGACCACGCGCTATGTAGATTCTGACATTATGGCGCTGGGAGCCATATTGCATGGCTCAGAGTAATATGTACATGTCGTATGGGGCCATAGATAATGCGCTATGTTACATGGCTCTGGGCGCTATGTGGATTTTTTTCGGTGTACAAGGGATGTAGATTGAGGAAACAAGTAGCACTGCAAATTGTGAAGGGGAAATATGGGCAATCACACATTCAACCGTGGCCAAGGAAACAAAGTCACTGCAGAGCGTTTCGTTTAGAGATTTGTGCATACTAATTGAAACACCACCTCCTTATGAAAGATTACACACAGATCGATTCCGATTCCTACTAAAAGCAGTGTGAAGGGGCCAAACTTTACTGCTGTGTATGTCCTTATACAACCAGGTTTCTGTTAGGCAAACAATGTCATCAGATGCGATTACAGAGGAGATATTTACATAACTAACCTTGGCTTTCAGACCACTATCGTTCTGGAAATAGATTTTCAGAGGTCGTTTTAAGCTCCGCTTTTGTTCGCTTGTTTGAAACGAAAAATTTTGGCGGAAGTCCTGACGAATTCCTTAACAAATACTCCAGTTGGCCCGAAGTTCTTCTTCAGAAGATCAGTAACATCTTCTAGATTGTCCCATGTAAGCTTCGAACACTGCAACGAACGTGGATTATAGCCGAGTTTAGCTTGCTCATATTCAGAAACTTGTTCAACAACTATAAGCGAACCGAGAAATAAATTCTTAAAGTGGTAGCACAATCACTTCCAGTCGAGGGATACTAGAGAGTAGGTCCAATGCTCCGAATTTGATGCATGCGACCGGCGATTTATTCGAAATCAGTGCTGAATCTCCGGGAGCTATTCACGTTTTACCAGATGATCCGGGTTGGTTTTCGGTTAGCGAAATTTGTGTCCGCACAGTTCTCATAGACGACGTAGGAGTACCGACATGCTTAGAAACAGGAGATATCATCTCCTGAGCCGGCTAAGTTGTATCGACTGCAATAATTAGAGGCGAGGGTGAAATACTTCGAGTTCGCAATTTTCAACGATTACGATTAACTACGCCAATAGGCGATTTGCCATCATCTGTAACATCTGTTGGCACTCGAGAAGTATTTATGTTGTTGCAGAACGGAACTGTTGCAGAACGGAACTGTTGCAGAAGAAAGAAGCGCTTTCGCTTCGTCTTATGCCTGGTTTACACATATGGCGAACGTTTCGTCGAGGAACTTGTGAAATTACTTCCCTCCATATCTCCGTATGTAAAAAAACAGCCGAAAATAAACAAGGGGACCATTTACACACTCGGCTCGCCAACATTTGCCATGTGTGTAAACGCGGCATTAGAGGCACTGCTTAGCAGCACGCACTTTCGTCACGTAGTGAGTCATAGATGATGAGCGGCAGCGGCCGCAGAACCAGTACAAGCCGGCAGTGCTAATGAGGGCATGGCATATACGACCAGCCAGGCCAACACATTTGCGGTGAAATGTTTTACCGCACAAACCCGAACATAACACAAACGGAAAACTGTCAGATTCCGCGGTACAGGACATCGCATTGTACTCCACCATGGTTCGAATGAAAAAAGTAATAAAATTATAATAAATTCAAATAGGCGCACTCAAAAATACTTCGCAAATCATGTTCACTAATTATTATAGCACTGCTGACCACTATATAGCAAAGTCAATGGTTTTAAGCTTCGATGACCTCTAAAATTTAATACAAATGGAAAATAGTCTTGAATTGCGAATATAAAGAGAGTGGGATTATGATGTTTTGGAAATACGTTGACTATGTTGAAAATTATAATAATGGCAATAATTTAACCTGTTAACTGAGTATGATGAAATATTTCGTCATACCGAGAGATAAACTGCAATGGGCATGACGACATTTTGTGTCTTGAAAGATTTTAATCGTAAATGGACATGATGGAAATTTTTCCTCAGCAGAATATTTAACTGTGGAGCAAGATCACAATATGGCGCATTTGGAATTGGTTCGTATCTGTCCATGTATAATATTTAAGCTGTCAAAAACAGGATGCTGGTGAGTTAGTGCAAATTAGTCCAAAGTATGAATTATGGAAAGTACTATACATGGTGTAAATCCAGCGATTTTTCTTAATTTTATACTGACCGGCACTGTGGTTCTTTAACGCAACACATTAATAGACATATAAACATTATTGAAATATAAACAGTTTCCAAAATAATCAGAGGACCGCGCAGTGTGGTTATCTATATATATATATATATGTGATGTATTGATAAGGCGAAGTCCGGGTTACGAATAATCTTTATTGACTTAAAACTTGTTCCATAAAATAATAATATAATGTGTTTGTGTGCGTTGAAGCTTTTTGCTACGTAGAGAGATAATGCTTACAATAAACTCAAATACATACATAACACGCTCTCCCTTAAGCTCAATGTAATAACAATATAACACAATGAAAATATTAAATTATGTTACTGAAAGTATATTTACAATGATAATTGGAATTCAAAATATTATTCACATTTGATTTTTATATTCAATAGAACAAATGATAAAACTATGATAATTTTATGACCTTACCATCTTTCCTAGGTCTCAATTGTCTGGAGTCATCAGAGTTTACAGAGTTTGATTCATTCGGCTGAAAGATTATCCTACTCGTTGGAGGAGGTGCACTTGTTTCACTGGTACTTGTAACCGTTCCATTGACTTCAACATTCGATTCCCTGACGTCACCTTGATTGCGTATCTGATCCAAATGCCTCTTTAGTTCTCTACCACTGTGAGCTATTACGCAACAGTACGACCTGGGACCAAGCTGGTTTTTGATTTTTGCCTGGCACCACTTTGGTTTGTTTGGGTCTCTATAATCCCGAATCATTACATTCTGACCTTTCGAAAACTGAACATTACGTCTACCTTTGTAATGACGGCTAATATTTTCTTGATTCATATTGATAACGTCTCTAGTAAACGGTGGCTTCAATAAGCTGAAACGCGTTTTTAATGATCGCCCCAAAAATAATTTTGCGGGTGACTCACCGGTTGTGCAATGTTTAGTATTCCGATAGTCAGATAGAAAACGATTAATAATATTATCGAGATTTCCGGTACATCTGTCTCGCAAATTAGCAAAAATACATTTCTTTAACTGTTTTACAAAGTTTTCTGCTTGTCCATTGGTTGCAGGATGCCCAGGAGCAGTTAAAATGTGCTTCACTTTATTCATATTAAGAAATTCCTTAAATTCACTTGATGTGAACTGTCGGCCATTATCACTTACAAGAGTATCAACTATACCATATCTACAAAACGTCTCATTGAGTTTGTTAATTGTGAACGCAGAAGAAAAATCTTTCGTACGAAATACTTCGACCCACTTTGAAAAGGAATCAATAATTACAAATAGATATGAATTATTTATTGGACCTGCATAATCTACATGAATACGACTCCATACCGAATCTGTTGTTCTCCAGGGAATGAGTTCACTCTTTTCTGGACTTGGTTGCAATTCCTGACAAGACATACAATTTTTTATTAAGTGTTCTATATGCTCATCTAACCTTGGCCACCATACGTATGAGCGTGCCAATGATTTGGTCTTTACTATACCAAGATGTGATCTGTGCAATTCCTCAAGAATTGACTTACGTAATTTCGAAGGTATAATAGTTCGATAGCCCCATAAAATACAACCATATTCTACAGTTAATTCCAAAGATTTATTGTGAAATGGTTCAAAATCAGAACCTTTTAAATCTTTGACTTTACCTCTTTGAATTGCATCACTCAATTTGGAAAGAATGGGATCACGTGAAGTTTCTTTTGCAATATCTTTGAAATTTAAATTTAGGAAATTCTCTCTTTCAATAAAATTGATAAAACTGCTTTCATTCGTTTGTGTGCCAACTTTGGCTTGCGGAATTCTTGATAGACCATCAGCATCATTAGATGTTCCGCTGATATACTGAATGGAGTAGTTGAATCCTGATAATATAAATGCCCACCTTTGCATACGTGCAGCTGCCATAATGGGCAAACCTTTATTTTCACCAAAAATTGATAATAAGGGCTTATGGTCTGTTTGCAAAATAAAATGATTTCCTAGTAAATACTGCTTGAGTTTTGAGATGCAAAAAATTATAGCGAGTGCCTCTTTTTCAAGCGTACTATAGTTCCTTTCACTTTTCGTCAAGGCTCTAGAAACAAAAGCAATTGGTTTAAGAGTCTCATTTTGAAATTTGTGAGAAAGAACGCCAGCAATCGCATTATTAGATGCGTCTGTAGACAAAATAATTGGCAATTTTGGATTAAAATGTACTAAAACTTGATCACTTGTGATGTCTCGCTTAATTTGCTCATATGCATGCTGACACTTGGTTGACCAACAAAATGTAATGTCTTTTCGCAGTAACCCATATAGTGGTATCATTTTGTCAGCAAAGTTTGGGATAAATTTGGAATAATAATTAACCATTCCAACAAACGCTTTCACTTCTGAAACATTTGTTGGCACTGGAGCTTTACTAACACTTGAAATTCGATCATCATTTTTGCTTAATCCATGTTTGTCAATAGTAAATCCCAAATAGGAAATTTTATTTTGAAAGAAATTACATTTATTCACATTCAGTTTAAGACCAGCATCTTTCAACTTGCCTAAAACTAACTTTAATGTTTTGATATGCTGTTGTAAATTTTTACCTGTCACAGTGATATCATCTTGATAAACGACTACGTTTGAGATCTCTCTAAGCAAATTTTCAATTGTTCTTTGAAAAATAGCTGCAGCTGGTTTCAAACCAAAGGCTAAGCGTTTCATTTTCAAAGTACCGATATGAGTGCTCCAGGTGCATAAGAGCTGTGATTTCTCGTCTAATACTAACTGATTATAAGCATTCGATAAATCTAATTTAGAGAAAAGTTCGCCACCCTCCAAAGAAGCAAATATTTCGTCAATTCGAGGTAGTGGGTATTTGATATCAGTTAAGTATTTATTGAGTGTGACTTTATAATCGCCGCAAATGCGTATATCACCATTTGGCTTGAGAATAGGTACTAAAGGAGTTCCCCAATCGGCACTATCAACTGGTTCAAGTACATCGTTTTTAATTAAATCACGCAATTGATTTTCAATTATATTTTTCCAAGCTAACGGAATCGGGCGCGGTTTGAAAAATATTGGCTTAGCATATTCACTAATTGACAATGAAATTTTACATTTATTATATGCTCCTAAGCCGCCACAGAAAACTTCCTCAAATTCACTTTTAATTTGATCAATGAGTATGTAATACTGCTGATTGACACTAATTGAATTCACTTGAGCTAACTCGAAATTGAAAGCTCTCAGAAATGTTCTACCTAATAAAGGTGGACTTTTAGTGTTTGAAACAACTATAGGTATTTTTTTTGTGACCCCAAGATAGGTAATGAAAGTGTCAAACTCACCCAGCAACTTAATTTTATCGCCGCTGTAGCTAAAATATGGAGTCCGGCATGGTCTTAGTTTTGGTTGAACTTTCATCTTGTGTAGTATTTTTACCGGAAGCAAAGTACACGGAGCACCAGTATCGCAAGCGACCTTCATCTCCACATCATTAATCTTCACTGTTACCGCGTAAACTCTCGATGACGCCTCACTAAATATGTTGTAGACGCTAAAATCATAAAAATTATCAATACTATTATCGGAATCGGATAAGTAATTAACAATTTTTCGAAACTTATTTTTACAAATAGATGCCAAATGTCCTATTTTTCCACAAAAATGGCATTTGCTGCCTTTGAATTTGCACGATAACGATTCGTGGTTTCGCCATCCACAATGTTTGCATTTTTGTCGTTCTTTTCTGCCTGTACTGCAACTTTCGTTGCTTTGATTACGGTAATTTGATTTTTCACTACGTGTTTGCCTGCTCCTTACACCTTTAACAAAATTAATTTCAGCCTTCTCAGCTTTAGCCGTAATTTGCGTTTCGATAATCATGGCTTTCCTTAGCGCATCAGACAATGTTAGCTTTTCGTCTTCCTCACAAAGACGTTCGAAGATTTTTTCGGGTAGTCCAATTACGAAACGATCCAAAACAAATGCGTCCAATTGATCACCAAATCTACACTCTAAGGCTAACTTTTTTACCCTGGCGTACCACTGAGCAACAGTTTCATCTTCATTTTTTGACGCGTTATAAAATTTTTTGCGTTCTCGAAATACAATGGTCGGAGGAGTATAGTGTGTTTTTAAAATATCACACAATTCCTTAAATGCCTTCGATACCGGCGATGCCGGGCTACATAAACTATGTAATAAACTGTAGGGCTCAGAGCCAATTGACTTTAATAGGATTGCCTTTTTTAATTTATCGTCACTGCAGTTAATTTCACAAAAGTGAATATCTAGGCGTTCCTTCCATATTTCCCACGTTTCTGTGCACGGAGAAAATTCTGGAACTGTTATCGACTGTATTACAGTACTTTTACCGCTATTCGATTGTTCTACCGACATGACTCGTATGATTTGATACACTTTTACGTTCGATCAAGCGCGGACTTTACATTAATTAAATATCACGATCAATTTCACTGTATTAAAATTTAATCGAAATTCGACTAATTTCACTTACGATGCAATTTCAAATGTTGAAATTCAACTATGATTTTTGATTTAACCTCGTCGCCAATGTGATGTATTGATAAGGCGAAGTCCGGGTTACGAATAATCTTTATTGACTTAAAACTTGTTCCATAAAATAATAATATAATGTGTTTGTGTGCGTTGAAGCTTTTTGCTACGTAGAGAGATAATGCTTACAATAAACTCAAATACATACATAACAATATATATATATATATATATATATATATATATATATATATATATATATATATATATATATATATATATATATATATATATATATATATATATATACTTTTTAATTAGTTTATGAAGTTTCCATAGATAAGCATTATTCTCAAGGGGAAGCAAACTGTTTTATTCTATTGCATTGTTAGCAAAATATTTTTAATCCATCAATCCACGGATTTCATTTAGTTTGCATTTTTCATTTAACATTTAAAGATGTGCATTAACATCAAATCTCATTTCAAAGCATGTTCCTACAAAGCAAATCATTCATTCCTTTCGTTTCCTTAAGCTTTTTCGCTTCAAGTTAAAATACGATACATTGGTTTTTTCTAAGTTGAAGAAATTGCGAAATTGAACCAATAAAATTTTCATGTCGTCGTCATCACACACCCGGAACATTTTCTCTGTATGCATGCATATACATTTATAGTATTTACTTAACAAAAAAATCAACTTACTATTTTCATACTATTTTACTTACCGACTACGTTTAACATCAAAAATATCGATGTGGGCGGATGTGTAGATACTTGGCATTCATAGACGCCAGCGTCACGTAACTGAACGAATTTTATTTGCAGTGTCCAATCCTGGAAAATGAAAGAAGAAATCAGAAGAAGAAAACTACCGTCACAGTATTGCTAAAGGAAAGCAGGACAAAATATAGAAATAGCAAGGATATCAAATTTGCGCTGGAAAAGCTAACATCAGAACTGTATTCACTCGGTACGAAATCAGCCAACGAAAATTGGGGTGAAATTAGAGGAATCAGGAAAATATCACATTTGAGCATGCTATTTTGACCAGATGTGTATGTTCAGAGCACAGGCTAGGTTTTCATGAAACGTCCGTGCCATATTTTTTCCCAAGTTTAGTGGTGAACATGTCACGTGGAGAATTTTCTGTATGTTTCATTGAAATGAACAATTTGGCATTTTGAAGCCATCGATTCACAAGGCCAAAGCTTTTTTTAGCCGGTATCAACTGAAAAAAATCTATTATAGGTTCGATCGTTTTGCTTTTTCTTGAAAAAAATTGGTCTTATAAAGACACCCGGACGATTTCGTAGCTTGCCGCGTTCGCACAATATTATTTACGATGGTAAATTTCCAATTCAATCATGATCATAGTGATATGTCAACTTTGTGAATTTTTCGCTCTAATAAATCGAGCACAGAAAATTTTCAAGATATGTTTTGTTGCAAAATAAAATTTGTTGCATAGTGACTAATACTACTTTCAGAATAATGTTTGACAAAAATGTTTGCGTTAATATTTTCGGACAAGTTTGGGACCGAGGTTAAGCCGGTCCTACACATGTCCGGACATGTTTCAGAAATATTTCCGAATCATTTCAGAAATATTTCCGACACATTCACGCACAGTCTCTGTCCGTCCGGCCTACACATGTCCGGAAAGTTCATTCATGGTTATGCCTAGTACTATACTCTTCGCGAAACGAATTCAACGGTCGAATCCCATACAAAAAGAGCTTTTCAATTCGTCAGTAAAGCTCTTTTTGTATGGGATTTGACCGTTGAATTCGTTTCGCGAAGAGTATAGTACTAGGCATTAGCGTGAAACGTTGCTGAAATCAGAGCTGCCGCTTTTGAGGCTGCATATCTCGTCAAAATCAAAACGTAAAACGAGTCAATGCGACCATCTAAGCGGCTCCATTCTATATTTGTCATAAGTAAGTGTGGTTGGGACGGACAGAGACTGCACGCGAATGTATCGGAAATATTTCAGAAATCTTTCTAAAATGTTTGGAAAATGTTTCTGAAATATTTTCAAACATGTTTTTTTGTACAAAAGGAGAACAGAGATTTCAATTGAGCTTTTATCGAACGACTGAGCTGATGGGTGTGCGAAGCAACTAGTCTCACCGATGCTAAAAGGAAAATATTTTTTTTTTCCACAAAACCCAGGCGCATCGTTGTGCATTGTGCAAACTGCAATCATTCCAATGACTTTTACTGAAGATATCTGCTTATGCTCAGCCAATTAGCTGCCAATCTAAGGAAGTCCTGACGAAAGGCACGTACAGGCATAGTGGTGAGAGGAAGAGTACTCCTAGTGAGGCCCTTCTTTTTCCTTCAGTATCAGGCATTGCCACATAAAGTGAAAGACCAATTCCTCTTAATTGTCTGAAATACAGCTTTGACACAAATTGTTAAACCCAACTTCAACGTTTGTTTATGCAGTTCTACAAGGTTTTGGTCTGCGAAAATGGCGATGATACAGCGAAGAAACGAAATCCATGGAGATTCAAAACTGTCTTGGAATAGAAAAGGGTGTCTCTTAAGGATCTTCAAAGTATTATAAGCTAATTAAACCGATGACATAAGACCGCCAGCAGCAAGATACCAGGCATTGCCAATTTGTCAATGTTGTACCACATGTACCTTATGCTCAAGTATCTAATATAATTGTTTTGCTGAACTTCTCAACATCATCGTTGAAGATGCAGACGATTTCGGACACTGTACGAAGACTATCAAGGAAATTTATAGCCGTTTGACCATCGGTGGAACACCAAATATTTTATTACACAGAAACCGGTTAATTACGTTGAAGAAGCCCCATTTCCACTTGGAAGATCCTACAATAGTCCTAAAGTAGAAAGCACAGCATTTGCAGTTTTTTTTTTGCAGAAATCAAGTGCATTAAAAGTGTTTTGAACTTATTCTACTAGATTTTCATTGCATGATAGCTTCAAGTCAAGCATCTCGACTATTTGTGCTAGAGCTACCCCAAACTTCGTAATCAGAATTTAAATTGGTCCCTACAATAAGAAGCATACACATATTCTTAGTTGCTTTCACCACAACCTTAGTAATTTTATCCTTTTCACAGAAATCGTAAAGAACCAAGGCATTAATATAAATTTGGGCAAAGATGCAGACTCGTGGTTTCTCAGAAACACCTGGCCTTGTAAACTTGTATCTATTGATGCGTGGTCCACAAAGCTCGTCAATCAAAATTAGCCCTTCCTATGTCTAAGGTAAGCAAATGACAAAGCCAGCTGTTGCTGCTTTGCAGTGGTGACGATTAATTTTAGTAGCTTCATCATTGCAAACCAGGTTTTAATTCAAATCTTTTTCGAACGTTGTAGCTCTTTTTACTATTTTCCTCTGCTCAGCTCAGACGTAGCCTTTACACCAATCTTACAAACGGAAAGAAATTCTGTATCTAGTTTTCCTCAGATGCCATCCTTGAATGACACCTGCCTCGGTTTTGGGCAAATTTAGTCAGGATCCTTCGATCCGCAGCCCTAAGCCGGAGTACCACTGCAGCAAAATAAGGCCAGGTTTTCAACCCCGCACGTGTTAATTGTCTTCAGCGCCTGCCGCTTCATTTATTATTATTTATTTATTTAGTAACCAAGCAAGGTGCACATTACATAAACAGTAAAAAAAAGCAAAATTGAAAATTGAAAATTAATATGCGTAGTTATATAAAAATAAAACGAAAAATAAAATAAAATTAATAATTAACAAATAAATTAATAACAATTAATGAATAGCAGATAAATAAAACTTTGACATTTAGCTTAGGATAAAGGGTTGCCCATGGCTTGGAAAAGGGAGGATTTAAAGGATAATTTTGCGACCGTTGAACCAAGAGAGCCTCTCTTCAATTCTCAATGGGTTCTTCAATATTAGCATCCCTCCTGTTCTCCATAGGAAGATCAGCGTTAAAGAGCGTGATGATTCCGAAAATTTCTTCTAGATCATTCATGCTATGTATCCAAACCAACTGAAAATTTCATCCTTGGCTATTATTATTAATTTTCCTCCTAGACAAAGCTCAATTAGTTTGGAGATCGTTTGCTTGTAGAAGTCAGCGAAACATTGGACTTTGCACGATACTTTGACGATTGCGTCATTTAATTTCGGTAGAGAACATCAGCTGGCTTTCTACAGCTTATAGCAGACCCTGATTACAACCTGCCCTATAAGCAGAAAATTTTCTGTTCTGAATAATTTACTGACATAAATTACAGCTGGCATTGCTTTCAACTCGTTTGGAGGTCAAGTTAGTTCTGGAGCGGTAGACATTAATTAAGGCTTCTTAAAGATTTGCCCGTCGTGATTATTTCGCTCAGTCGATCGTTGTCGTTTCTGAACACAATCTTCAGGATTTTGAGGGAGCAGGTGTTTTCTTATAAAACGAGCTGTCCATCAAAGGAACATATTGTTCTTGTCACACAACATCTCAAAAATGATCTTACTTAAATACCTTACTGCTTTGAAGGCTGACTTTCTAGTTTCATACGGGGTTGATGGATGACGGATGTGTACTTGGAGAGGAGGCGCACCACAGGTGGCACTAATTGACTATTGGGTCAGCTTGTTTGCTGGCCAAAAGCATGCTTCTGACTTTTGCCCAGATAAGGCTTCGAAAGCAGAGGTCCGGGATCACTCGAAATAAGACTAAGAAGTCAAGCTGAAATCGTGCTGGTACTTAGTGAAGCTGACACAGCAGATTTAATATCGAGGCCACCAATAGTTTGGCTCATTTGCTATAACTCTGCTTGCTGAAGCTGCTACTGATGGCTCAGTTATTAGGCTAACTCCTGAATCTTGCAGAGTATGTTGAAGTTGACACCGGGCTGGCAAGTTTTATATTGGTGATGATATATTCCATTTTATATAGGAAGACCCAATATTGCAGCCCGATAATGTAGTCACGTAATTGATTCTATGGCTATCTATATATGCAAGGAGACCATGTATGGATTAACACAAGCTCTAAAAGCAAAATGTGCTTAGAGCTTAAATATATATCACCCTCCACTGAACCTACACCATCAAATTAATGGCGAAAAGACTGGAAACATACTTTGAGACCTGCGTTGAGGGTTGTACTGAGATGGAAGTGATTGTATTAACCCGGAGTAGTTTACGAAAATATTCCTTTCTGTCACTAGGTTCAGCAAAGCGAAAAGACTCAGCCGCGAAAGTTTCAAAAAAGAGGAAAGTAAAATTATTTTCAATAAACGATGCATATCATATGAAAATTTGATGGCAGCACGTTCAGCATGTTCAGTGCTGGTAACACTAAATTAGCACAGCAATCACAAGTTCATCACATCTGCTTCATGTCAAGATCAATACACCATATGAACTACGTTCGGATTCGATGACTGTATTGAAGTTATAGGTGTAGAAACTTATTCTGGGCTGCCATTCGAAATGCTTTATCTGCCTATAACTGTAACCTTCAATATTTCAATTCGAAAAATAAAACTTTAGATCCATTTTGACAGAACAAATCTAATTTTCCCTTTGGTTTCCCCTTATAACAATTTTTTATTAAATCTTATGAGACTGACAGTTTTTTTTGCGTTTGAACTTGTGACAATAGGTCTGTTCCCGTACTACGATTAATTGCGATTAATCGCGATTAATTGCAATGAAGCTGTTCCCGTACTCCGTTTTACTGAAAACTGAAAATTTTCCCTCTCTCAGTAAATTTCAGTAGGGTCTGAGCTACTGAAAAATACTGGAAAGTGTCAAACGGAGTAAATATTTTCAAATGTGCGTGGCAAGCAACATATTTTTTGCGTAATGTTGCTATGAAGGTCGAATATTTTTGTGGCAATAATTTATTACCACTTAGGATGACTTTATAATCACAATTGTTCTCCCAAAAACCGAAAACTGACACTTTCGATTGTCAATTTTCAGGAAAAACAATGAAAGCGTTCCCGTACTTTTTATGAAATTCCCCACCACATGATTCAGGAAAATTCAGTAAAATTCAGTTACTGAAAGTACGGGAACAGACCTAATAGCTTAGTGTTATGTCTTCGCCGTACAAAATGAACACGTTAACTCTTCAAAAGCTGCTTTTATGATTTGAACAACATAATGCAAAAAGATTGAAAGAAATATCGTGGAAGTATTGCGCTTAACTTCAAAGTATCGAATTGAGCAGAATTGTACACTTTCCATTGAGTATTTACGCCAGATGGCAGCACTTTTTCTTAAAAATATTTTTGTTTACAAGTCAATAAAAAATATTATATCATTATTTGGAAATATCTTATACTGCCAACGTTTTATATGTAAATACAGGTAAGATTTATTTTTCAAGTACCTTTCGAATATTTCACAAGTTAGTATCAAATAATTCTGTGTATTAATTGCGCTCATTCTGTTTTTTTTTACAGAATTTCAGAACATTCAATTATACTTGTGCCCACTCATTTCGCATTGTGCGAAACTGCGCAATCGATATCTTAAAGAGCTTAATATGATGCTATTCAAACACAAAAAGCCCACACTGGGCGCTGATGGAAATCTGACAATCCTCCTTCCGAATAAATTTTTCATAATCGCTTTTGCGATTCAGGTTTCTTTTGTTGAAAAGCTTCATTTGATGCATTGGGGGAATTAGAACAAAGAGAAAACGAAAGCAAAAAGCGATGAAGACAGAAAATAAAATAAAAATGGTTGGAAAATTTTCAAACACAACATTGTAAATTCAGGACAATACTGGCACCTACCTCGGAATGCTTCAGATGTGTTGCACTAAATCGCTCGTCACTGCTGTATGTTGTCAGGCCAACTGTGAGCAAATGGTAGTCCTTCCTTCTGATCCACGAGACCTGGTCCAGTCCAAAGTGTCAATGCGAAAAAACAGCGGCGAGATGAAAAAGAAAAAGAGGAAAAAAATATTAAGCCGATTTCATCTACACGAGCACTGGGATCCTAACTTAAAAATATTCAAGTGCATGTGTATGAATGTATATACACGTATAGCTTATCTATCCCAGAGTTTAGAACATGAAAGAGCAGCTGGCATGGATGAATGGATGCAGTGGAGCCTGAGGCAATAGTTATGTGGGAAATACATGTTGGCGTATCTAAGACAATTTCAGGCAATCGCCAGTATGTGTGTTTGTGCGTTCGCCATTACTTTCGTTTGCATGTCCTTGGCTTTTTGCGTTGGTCTGCTTTTGGCCAACTTGACGCTGGCGTACGGTGGCTTTACATGTATTTGGCACTTTAAAGTTTTAGAATGAGAGCAATGCAGATGTCCATGCTCAAAAGTGCGGGATGGTCAACCAGAAATATGTCGGACGAACGGTTGACCTTTTCAGGTCGGTTGACGCAAGTGAAATAGCTGTGCCAGATTCGATTAGTGAGGTGAATAAAGAGAACTGGAATTACCGAGGCATAGTTACATCGATTTGATCTTCTCAAGTTTGCACTACAGCTCGGGGAAAATTAACAACTAATTGCATTGTAGCTCGACTGATTGACGTTTCTAAATTGCTATTTCAAACTTGATAGTTTCGATGCAGTAAATGTTGCAATGTTTTGTTTTGTAATTTGGTTTTTTGTTGATTCGGTTCTTAGGATATTGGAAAATTTACAGCTTTTTGCTATGATTTGTTATGATATTAAAAAGCAGTTTAAGTTTGGCTTCGTTTCGCCTATTCTTTCGGCTGCAGTAACATTTTCAAAAAGAAATCAATACAATTTCGCTTATGAAAACTGAGTATTCAGAAGTCATATTTTTTTATTGTTATAGATCGAACTAAAATGAGTTGTACAGCAAAAGAACTGTCCTTGTGAATTTTCGATACAAAATTCTCAAATTCCCCTTCATCAAAACGTTTCCACCCGATTACTTTCGTGCCGTAACGAACCAAACAAAATCCTTTATCAATACTGCGTACTATCCGGCGCTTGGAAATATATTTCAATTTAAATACAGACAGAAAATTGACCAACCGATATGCGTGGGCAGAGCAATAAATGCACATTCATTGGCATTATCGTAAAATAATTATACTGTCTCGGGTCAAAATAAATTTCGCATTGTTTGAATTAATTTCGATAGCGTACGCAAAATTGATATTGTCGTACTGGGTTTCATTTGGTTTCTCTGAAAATTGCAATTACGATGCACCGTAGTGTCAGGAGTTTTGTCGTTCAGTACCAGTGTACATAGGATTGTATGACTCGCAGGCATGAAATTTCCATTCATCAGCATGGAAGCGTGACAAAACAGTTGCGGTTTGCAACGTTCTGATATACTTTAGCAATATATTACATAGTCGATGGCTCTTTAGAGCTCTGACATTCAAAAATAAATACACGTAATGAGCCTGGATGCGACAGAAGAAACAACGCACCGTCATGTAATCGGTTTGAGGGCTGTCTAATGATGTGGAAAACGAACTCAAATGCATTCGTAGGTGGGTTTGTGATATAGTTTTAAGCGATGTATTCAATGAAAGTTGAATAATTTTATTATTTACTGGAGACTTCTAGTTATTGTACATACTTAGTCGTATACAGAGGTTTTGATGATGGTCCAAATAAAATGCATAAAATTTCCTTTGAATGATAGTAACTAAGTTCATTCACTCCAATTACGTTAATCTTAATTTCAGTAAGCGCAAAAAGATGTTGACAATTATCTAAATATTTAAATGGTTTGGGTGAATCCAAGAGTACGAGGGTTGATCAATAAGTAATGATAATGAACCAAGGTGATTAAACTTAAAATATATATTCAGTGTTCAACACAGTATTCTAATAAGTTAATACATTTAGATCATCTTTTTTCCAAACCCAGAATACCCTTAGGAAAAAGTTGTTTATCTTTACTCTCCAAAAATGCTTCAACAGCGGCTATCACTTCGCTTACCCCGAAGGTGTTGTTTGAGCCGAGGAAAGAGGTAGAAGTCACTGGGAGCTAGATCTGGCGAATAAGGCGGATGCTTTAGCAGTTCGAATCCTGTTTCTTCAATTGCATCCGTCGCAACTGCAGGTTTGTGAGCCAGTGCGTTATCTTGATGAAACAGAACTCTGGCTCGCAGTTTGCCGCGTCTCTTTTCCTTCATTGCCTCTCGCAATCTTCTTATTTGGTCTGCGTGGTAAGAATCTTATATAGTGGCTAACTTTTTCAAATATTCCACCATGCTAATGCCGTCAGCGTCTCAAAAAACGGATGCCATAACCTTTCCTACTGAGCTCGACACTTTGAATTTCTTCAGCGTCGGTGAAGAGGGTCGCTTCCAGGTCATCGAATCCATTTTTTTTCTGGATCAAAATGGTGGATCCAGGTCTCGTCCATGGTCATGAAACGTAAGAAAAATTCTCCTGATCTGCCTGGAACTTTGCGAGATTCACACTTGGAATGTCGACTCGTTTCTTCTTAATTTCGTACCTTAACATTCTCGGTACCCAACGCGCAGAGACCTTCTTCATATGTTATTCGTTGGTAGAGATTTTTTGAGCACGAAATCCCTGTGATCTCAGCTACATGCTTGATGGTAATTCTTCGATCTGCCAACACAATATCTTCGACTTTTTTTACTTTGTCTTCAGTGGGGGATGTGGATGTATGTCCTTCGCGGTGTTCATCTTCAGTGGATGTTCTTCCAAGCTTTAACTCCTTGGCCCAGCGTTCAATGGTGGAATATGGAGGAACAGAGTCCCTTAATGTTTTCACCATGCCATCGTGTATCTCCCTGATAGACAATTTTTTCAAACAGAGGTGCGTAATGACAGCTCAAATTTCTTTTTTCTTCATTTTGATGTTCTCTCTTCGACTATTCGTATTCAAATGAATGTATCTCCCTGGAATCATGGCCTACTTACATGCATTTTTTATGCCGACTTAGTCAGTATATGTGGTAGTAAAAAATTTGGAATTATATGCGAACTGGAGATAACCGATTATCATTACTTATTCATCAACCCTCGTACCATCCTCTTTGAATATCATAGGGATCCTGAAACGATAAAACAGTAATCACACGACAACCTTTTGTCAGGTCTAGGTGCTGAAGCTGGTAGACAGCTTTATTTATAAAAGTTTACAAAGAATGTGAATAGGAATGTGGAGTGATTAGTTCCACGACTCATTTCACCCCTGATTTTAAATCAGGTATCTTTTCAAAGCTAAGTGAATTAAAAGCTCGGAACGCGGTCTCCCTTCCGATCCTGGATTCGAACCATGGACCACAAGTAGCCTCACAAGTAGCCAGTGCTCTACCCACTGGGCTGCTTAAGCAAACGGTATATCTTTGCTATTTTGGACTTTAATTGAAAATTATGGATTCTGTCATCTCACGTAACGAATGAAGTGACTCTCTTAATCTCTTATTCTGAGAGTCACATGAAGTGACTTCATCTCACTTCAAGCCACATTTTCGATCTGTAGGCTATTCCGAGAGTCACATGAAGTCACGAGAATCACGTGAGGTGAAATTTTCAGTCACTCGATAATATCAAATGACTGCGAAGAGAAGTGTGGTAGAATTTGACATTTTTATAAAACGAAGAAGGATTTTGACGAAGTTTGGATCGTGAATCATGGGAAAAAATTAAGTAAAATTTACTTTGAATATAAATAATGTAGTTATATATTTTAGTTTCAATAATGCAGTTTAACTCGACCTCGTGTTCTCCATAAACCCAAAACCGAAAACATCACAGCCAACACATAAAACCCACTTTCTTGACTCCCTTCAAAGTAAGCCGCGCTAGTGATGTGAAGGGAGGGAACGTTTAATTATTAGTGTCAATGACATGCGGTGTTCCCAAGCTGCATGCATAACACTGCTTAGCTTCAGTATTCGGACGAGAGCCGATGTTTTTTGATTTGGCTTGAGAATTGCTTTATTGATGAGTAACTGAATTTCACATTTCAAATCTCTAAAGCTAAGATTCTACATTCAACACGTCTTACAAAGAGCTTTATGGCTACTTGGGCACTAAAAATTACGACAATCTGGCCTATTTGGAATCCTCCGGAATCGAATAATTGAATTTAACAATATCACAGTTGGTTGCTTGCAGGAAAATGAGGAAGAAAAAACCCACAATTCGGTCGCTCTTATAGCCCGTCCAGACTACGGATACTTATGTATCCGGATACATAAGTATTGTCCTCACTGCAACGACATCTGCAGATACATTTTACCCTTGCCATGAAAATCAATGAAAAGTGTGGACGATACTTATGTATGCGGATACTTAAGTATCCGTAGTCTGGACGGGCTATAACGTGTTTATGTTAGACACTAACTTACCCTACAATTTAGACTTAATCCTAAGATATCATTGGTCCTGAAATTATCCGGCCCGCAGACATATACAGATCTTCCTGTCTAATTCTGTTCATTATACCAAATCATTCATTGATTTGGGCGTATACTTACCTTGTTTATTTATATGTATCTACTAGAACAACGTTCATCGAACGGATCCGATTAGCCTTCTATATTTGAAGTTTGTTGTCGTTGTTGAGCAGCCACCAATGTAGCCTTAATCGCGCTGGACTGTGCCTGATGTCATGTCGTGCCGTCGAATATCGAAACTGTAAATTCGAATGCCGAATGTCAGGTCATCTTGGATGTGTAATCTGTTTCTGGGTGCGTCGCCGGGTAATATGGTATATGATGGCGATTTCGTCTAGATCAGAAATGTAGCCTTGTTGGTCAAGATATGTGAAAGCTTCAGGTGGAATGAAGCCGGTGGGTCTTGTTCGCTCAAAGTACAGGGGATTATATGGATACGATACCTTGAAAGGTTGTCGTATCCATTCGTTCAAAGACTCTTATACGCTCCATTTGCTGTGCACTCAGGTTGAACCAGACCGAGCATTCACACGTGATAATTGGTCTAATTAAACTCTTGTAGCAAGTCAGTTTTACCCCAGGCTCGAGGTGTTTCGAGTGGAAGAGCCTTCGAAGAAGCATGTGGGTGCTTCACGTGACTCTTAAAATACCGGTTCGTAGGTGACTTTTGAAGTGACGAAAGATCTCACGTGAGGTGAATCTCGGAATAGTTCCCTATATATCTTTGTGAGCTTTATTGAACTTCTTCAAAGCTAATAACAAAACATCTTTTTTCACGAGTCTTCTTCATGAAGAAGCTTTTTGGTTGTCCATGAATATCTCAATTATCAGTAATGATAAAGGATTTTCTACAGCAACATCTTTAGTAGCTTTGAATTAATTCTCTAAGCTAAGATAAAGCAAATTAAGGCTAGTTTAAAGCAAATTTTAACCTACTTCTGCCACTCCGACTCCGAGGGTCTTTTTTTTTACCGATAGCTAATCCTGACAAAAATCGAGTGAATATGTTCCTGATAAGCCTTGGTTTTATTATGTATTCTTGACTTTTAATCACCCTATCGATAGTTTTTCCTAAGACTCTTCATCTTTCGATCTTGTTAGCGTGTTTGTGGCGATGACAATCTAAGTTTGTTCATTTCCTTCTTTGTGTATTTTTAGAAATCATTTGATTCTTTGCAACGCCAATATTCACTTGGCACTCTTTTGCAATATTTTCCACTCATTTGGTAGATTCTGAAAAAGATTTTCTGGATCTCGTGGTAGTCTCTGTTATTAAATTTGGTCATGACTTATCAAATTTCGCTTGAGATATTTGGTTGTAATGTTTATGATCGAGTCAGATAGGTAGCAAATGAAAAATTAGAGCTAACATTTCTTTTCGAAAGAAGCGAAATTGCTGTCACCACCACCAAAAGTGTATTAGACCAACTTCATTTTGGAACTATCCTTTTCATTAAATTTAAGAGGAGGAAAGCTTTGAGGACTTATACTCGCAAAAGCTTCAAAGTGTTGAGCATCGAGACATTTGTTGCTTATTTCCGTGTCCGTTACTTCTTAAGTAACCATGTTGTGATTTCCAAATCAGAGGAGAATCTAAGGCGACGGTTGTCCAAATACTGCTCTAAAATATTTAGCAAAAAGGATCTAAGACAAATTACTTTGCAGTGTTTTGGTTAATCGAATGATGTTTTGTCTGCTTTAAAGATAAATACAAGTTTACTCGGGCCTGGTGACTCCAATGGACTAAAGGACTAAATGGTCCATATTATGAAGGTCACAAAACGTAAGTTAGGTAGGTTCCGCCACAGTCTCCTCCACACCGTTTCCGGAGAAGGCTCACTTAAGTAAATATATGATCATTGTGATATAGCATTGCTTAGAACAAGACCATTATAAAGTTTTGAATTCACTGGGTGATTATCTTCAGATCCTCCGAAGCTATTTTGGTTAGGCTAGCGGAAAAGTACGATCCAAGGGACTGTTGCCTTCTTCTAGCAATTGCCATACATTCGCATCAAAAATAAAGAGCGCTATCGCTTGCTTCCTTGCATCTACAACTTTAGCAGTAGCTGTTGTAAAGGCAACCGACCCGCAACATGTCTGTTCAATAATAAATGTCTAGCTAATGCAGCCACCACTGCGCGAAAGGGCCGCCTTTTTAGTTCGAGTTTTACAATTGTCCTGCTATCACATGGATAGATCCTTTCACCTAAGACTTCAAAATGTTTCCCCAGATATTTTTACTAATGTTCGAAGAACATTAGTATTAAAATCGCTTCGCCGAAAATTCCTCATATATATATATATATATATATATATATATATATATATATATATATATATATATATATATATATATATATATATATATATATATATATGTATATATATATATATATATATATATATATATGTATATAGATATATATATATATATATATCTATATATCTATATATATATATATCTATATATATATATATATATACATATATATATATATATATATATATATATATATATATATATATATATATATATATATATATCTATATATTTATGTATATATATCAGCAAAATGGTTAAGGGAGATAATCTCTGGAGTGCACAATCCGATTGAGCTGAAAATTTCGGAGAACATATGTACATAACAGGTAGGTCCATGATTTGCTAAAATTCAGAAATCTTAAACTTTTTGGCGGCGGCGGGCATTTAAGTGAATTTTCAGGTACTCCTATATTTCCAAGCAGTGTAAATTTTTGTTGAAAAAATGTACTAGGAATGAAAACTTATTATGTTTTAAGTTTGCTTATAAAAAAGAAGTAGAAATTTTGAGCCTTGTGTAGGCGCTGAGTGCCTAAAAATAGGCAAGGATTTTTTTTCAAATTTCGATTTGTCATAACTTGTAAGAAAAACAATGGATCATCAAGAAATTTGCAGAGCGTATTTATGTAGACTAGAATTTGACACACATGGACTTTCAAGATTGTGCGGGCAACTCTGTAGCTACAGCAGGCTCCTAAAAAAAATCTTTCAAATCATCGACCTTCCTGAAAAATTTTTGATTTGTGAAAATGAATTCAAATTATTGATAAATTTTGACTTTTGTCCACCAAGTCAAATAAAATATTTCAAAATCCCCCGGTAAGCAAGAACGGCAACCCGTGATCAAATTATCTCTTTTTCAGCACTCTAAACTTCTGTTCACGAGAACTGACGATCGGATAATGCGATCAATATGATATTTGCAGGACATGTTAAAATTAGCTAGGGCCAGGTCTGATAGAAGTGATTTTGAAATACTGGCAACACTGTGGCAGTGGTGCTATTTGGAAAAATCGCTGAGAAAAAAAAACTGGTTTTTGGCCTATGGCTTCCGATTTAGCCACCAGATTTGAGCAAAATTCACGCAGTAAGTGAACCTTAAATTAAGATAGATTTCATAGAAATTTGGTTGAAAAATTAGTATAGGGACGCCAGCTACGGCACTTTTTGTCTCCTAAATATTGTAAATTTGCTCAGGAAAATAAAGATTTTTTCCCTATAACTTCCGATGCAGTGACGAAATCAAAACGAAATTCATGTGGTAAGCATATCTTGTTGCGTTTGTAATTTTGTAGGAATTTCGTTGACAAACCGTGAAAGAGTTGCCAGCTATGATGAATTTCGTAATTTATTTACATTTCTTTATCGAGCGATGTTAACAACAATTAACAACAATTATTTACGTTTCAAACGAAATTCATAGGGTGGGTTTAACACAACGTGAAGCAGCTATGGTGCTAGCACATGATTGCCAGCACCGGACAATTTCGTAAATATCGCACCAACAGATGCTTCCATTTTGTATTCATAAGCAAAGCATTTACAATAAAATAAGCAACCGATATTTAAATGTTCCGAGTTTTGGAAACTTTTCGGATAGTAACCCCAGACATACTATAGTTTAATCGCTGAAACTTTCAATGAAATCCTCGGATGAAAATGAAATTCAAAGGATAGGTTGATTAAGCAGGAGCATGTTATGGTAGATTTATTGCTGCTGCGTTGGGCAAATGTTGCCAGAATAGAAAAAATTATAGAAAATGCTGTCAGAAAATGATATTTGTTTGAGTAAGAAATGGTTGATATGATACTACAAAGAAGCGTATAACGTCTTCGCACATTTTTAAATTCCTCAAAGATAGCTTCTTCAAAAATTAGTTTTCTAGCGGTTCTGATGCGCTAGACTTTTTGTCTTTGAAGCCGTCGCATGGCATTTGAGAATGAGCTTTGAGAAAGTATAAGCTCCAGCAACGGTCAGTGAAAATACACCTATACACTGCGATCACTTTTTCGTTTGAAAAACACAACAGTAGTCTGATAAGTGGAACGACTGCTTAAATTTTATATTTGCACAGCTCCTCCTCCGGTATATATCTCCACAGCTTCTCTTATTAAGTATATTTCTTCTGCCAATTCGTTTATGATTGAGATCCGGGTTTCAGATCCTTGACTAAGAGGCTTTCAGGAAATAGTTAAATCGATTATACGTTGAAACAGACATGCTCTGCACTAAAATTTCAAAATGGCCCACGTGTGTCCTAGTTTAGAGATCATCACAATGCAGCTGTACCCCTGCGTACTGCGGATATTGGGCGACTAGCAGATCGGCAGAAACCCAGTGAAGCAGCAACAGGCCACAGTCTCGCCCCCAATGTGGGAGAAAATGTAAGGAATGATTTGGTCTCTAATAGAGTTGATATAAATAACACTGATATAACAATAGAGATGTAAGCTGCATACGCTATCACTTTACATCTAGTTTGACCAAATTTCGTTTACAGCTCAACAAGGAAGTGCCTGTATTAATTACTTGCTTTGTGGTTAAGCTACCCAAGAGTAGATATGAATCACCACTTTCGAGCTGCTGATTTATAATTTCGACTAGCTGCAAATTGACGCTAAATCAACGGATGGCATTGCCAATCGCCGGAAGAAACACATTACGGAATTATATGAAATTAGCAAGCAAGATATTTTTCGGCATGTGTTGATAGGTTCGCCTCTCCTATTAGCATGCTTGTTATCCTCTGTTTCACATCTTCCATAAAAAAAGCTAAGATGAATTATTTTATGGTTGTTAAGTATAGTGTGTGATGCTTTTCCAGGTTGAGAGGCAAATAAAACTTCCGTGTCATGCAAGCAGGTAGTAATGAGCAAAATTATTAAGCATGCATTATAAATGGCTACCAGCAAAGACACAGTGCCGTCTAATGTCCGCTGAATATCAGCTTTGATTTGATCAGCTTTGAAACCATTTGGGTCTGGTAGCTTATACGGGGTAAAAAATAAATGGTCCATCTAATAACATTGCTAGAAATGACACGATCTTACATACCTGCTACCAAAGCTGAAAATACAACGTCAATATAAGAAAAGTGAGTATCCATCAAAACCATAAACGTTTCACACCTGCATTGAGTTTTAATTCCATCGGTCCTTGGCACCTTAAATATTTGAGTACTAAAATGTTTAACTCAATTTTCAATTATTGCTTCAAAAACTCGCAATCACATTACTCCACAACTAGGGCAACATAGACCCAGTTCAATTACAGACTTTCAAAGCACCGTTAATGAAAACAGCAGTATAAAATTTCACTTCTTACTCCGATCTTTTTGATTGGTGATCCTGGAGGTAGATTTATTTACAATATTTGCAATGGTGTCGGTGCTAGATAAACTGAACTCACATGATAATAAGTATCTCCCTTTGGGGTCCAAACCACCCCATAAATAGTCATTAGTGTTTTCGTCTGCACCTATTATTTGCGAAATGCATCTTTTGTTGCAGCTCTCTATCATTGTAGCCGGTAGCTAAAAAACCATCATATTGCATGTTGAAACCCATGTTGCATGATGTGACCCAGAATAGCTTTGGCTTTATGGTCAGTTACAATAGAAATACTGCCCTCGCCATTGAATTTTGAAAGGACATTTAACGATTTTCTAATGGAAGTGCAGATAACCCTTATAGCTTCAAGCGACACAATCGTTGATTTCCAACTGTCTGACCTTGTGTCAAACGATCCATGGTTCTTGGAATAGCACTATCTGCTTTGTGCTACTACACAGATAGAGGCGAAGACCAGCCAAGAGTGACTTTGAGTGGTTAAGTTTAATTTGAAGAATCTTTAGCTTTGTTCACTGAAGTGTTAATCAGATCTCATTCGGATATTATGGGCATCTCGTTCTTCTCACCGATTTGAATCAAAACGATCAAAGCAGTAGCCCAAGTAAGAGTTTGTGAAAGTTTTTTTTATCATAGATTTTTTTAGGCTTCACTCAGGTGTAAAAAAAACAGTCGTGTTTCCACAGCCTTTTCTTCTGAAATAACTATTTTATTTCCAACTTCTGTAGAGGTTAAATCCTCTAGCCTCAAGACTTTTGGATTATCTTGACTTACATACGTTCAAGTGAACACAGCAGATAAATTACGGTTCCTCAAGGAAGGAAGCGAGTTTTGTTTGATAATGGTGAAATACTGGCACTGGCCACTAGATATGTGGCCACTCATTCTACTTATCAACCCGTAAATCACTGCTGCTAAATTCTGTAGTCTTCGGTGAAAAAGGCTCAGCGAGAATGCTCGCTCTGGATCTTGGTATCCGAGCTATTCCGATCGGAATTGCCTTTTGTTTTTCGGTTTTTGTAGGTAAGACTAATTTGATTGCTTAATCAACTTTTGCCTTTTTTGAGCTGTCAGTGTTCCGAAAACTTAAACGTCTTTTTTTTGAGAGAGAAACCCTCTTTAGTTTTCTTAGAATGTAAGAAACATCACAGCGGATTTCATACGCTAGAAAAAAAACTGAACGCTTCGAGATCGAATGCCCAAAATAGATATGAAACTTGAGATACTGGCAGTGAATTTTAGATTCAGCTTAATTGCCGCTTTTTTGCATTCCGCTAGGTACAGTTTGCTTCTAGATACACGCTACTTCTTAGCAGACGATTAGTTTGTAATTAGTATAAGTCATTACTTTAGAAGTAAGCACTATAAATAACATACCTAAGTCAGATTAAGATTAGACCAATAGACACTGAAGAAAAGGGCAGATTACCCTTGAAATACCGATATTTGTCAAATAATTAAATAAATCTAGCTTCAAAAGGCAAATATCGGTTTTTATACATATATATATATATATATATATATATATATATATATATATATATATATATATATATATATATATATATATATATATATGGCAAAAAGTTATTCTTTTTCTTCAGGGTTATTTTGAAATGGCAACATACCAGCACTTTCATTTAACCTCCATCAGAGAATTGAGAATCTAATACTTGAGAATCTAATTTCAAACGAACACAAATTTTAGGTGCTGAAATATTAAGTAATATGATGAAAGCTTGCCGCTCTAGTGTGAGAAGGAATTACGAAATTTTTAAATTAACTTTAGCTTTCTAGTGTTGTACGTATTTTCCTTTCAAGGGAAAACATTTTAGGAGACAGGATGATATAAAAGATTTTTTTCGCGTTTCTGCCTTGGTTTCAAGGCTATAGACACATCAACCAAATATACACTGAAATAAAATGTCGTGGTTGGTTTAACTATTATTGATTATAATGCAACAATTCATTCAAAATTGTCGAATGAACTATGGACAATGGTTCTTTGTACCATGCTAAAATAGTTCATTTGACCAATATAAAAGTAGTTGACTTTCCTGATACAAAAAATATCGAAACCTTCGAGGATTCAACTGTGTTAATTAGTCCGTAAGTACGATAAATAGTTGATCTATAGCAAAATAAGCATCAATTCATTTAACACTACTATATATTGAATCATTAACAATTTTCATAGTAAGCGAACCACTCTACAATTATTAAATTCAACAAACATAATTCAGCAATCACTTATTATTGTTGGGGCAACACAGGTTATGGTCATTTACTATTTCGTACTATGTACATTGTTGGAATACCATAGTTTGTGGTTGCTTACTTTTTGGCACCACGGACGCTGTTTATCAACCACGGGTCATGGTACATAAAAGTAATTAACAATTTTCTTATGGTTGTTTTAACTATAGCCCGTAGTTGACGCAAAAACCACTAAGGAAAATTGTTGATTTTACCAAGATTTTTCTCTCAATGTAACACAGGTTTATTTTTGGTAAACATCAATGCTCCTTGAGAAAGTCGTATTAATAAGGTAGTTATCACAACAAATGTTAAAAACAATTTTGCTTACTTTTAGGTTCTCAGCGTGAAAAGAAGATCAAAATATTCAATTCACATAAAGTGATTGCTTTCAGCAATCAAAATTAGTAAAAGTTCTTTAATTTTATTGAAGAACAAATTTCACTACAAATTCTTTTCAAGCTTGGCAACTAAATTCAAAATAAAAAGCACTCATAAATCTTTTAGCATCTAAAGACTAGTTTTTGTAATATTTTTGCAAATTAAACCCAAAAACAATTTCTAATCATCATTACCTTTGTTTTAAATGCCCATTGAATCTTCTAAAAGCTCCTTAGCAAGCCGATGTTCAACAGCATGAATACAACAAATACCTTTTCAATTCGCAGATAAAATATATTAAGCCGAAAATTCTGCGAAATAAATGAAGTGAATCGAAGTCGATTCTACGAAAAATCCTTGACCTTGTTACCGGACAATTTCTTCATTTCCTCTCTGGCGGCGACAAAACGAATAAACTGAGGAAACAATGGAGTAAAATGAATGCCAATATACTGTGAAGGACAAGGTTAAAAGATTCAGCGGGTAGCTAATTCTGAAATGTGCAATTAGATTCACAAGTTAAATTCCTGGGCGTAGATTTTGTATGGCTAGCAAGTAGGGCTGCCAACTCATTGGATCGGAGATCCGGGAGGAAAATAAAAAAATAAGTGAAAAACAATTTTATTTATTTAAAATAATATTTCTTTACACAACGAGTTGCTTGTAATGTCTTTTGATTTGCAAGGATAAAGTTATAGAATACTTTACATGTGTAATTAAAATTTGTGCATACCTGTATTTCTGATCTTACATATGTTTCATTAAGCCGATTACGATTTTTTGACCACAGTAGATATATAATACCAGTTCTGGCGCACTTAAGAGGAGCAAAAGAGGAGTAAATAAGAGGAGCAAAGAGGAGCAATAAGGACATGTTGCCCGTCATTATTGGCACGTGCATCCCACGCATGATGTAAGCGATGATCTCTAACTGATAAACAGCATAGTTGAGCTGATAAACAGCCTAGCTGAACTGATAAACAACCCTGCTGAGCTGACAGCACAGTTGGGCTGATAAATAGGGTAGTTGAACTGATAAACAACCCTGTTAAGCTAAAAGCCCAGTTGAGCTGTTTATTAGTTCAAAGATCATCGCTTACGACATGCGCGGGCCGATAATCGAAGGCACCATGTCCTTATTGCTCCTCTTATTTGCTCTCCTTTTGCTACTTTTAAGTGCGCCAGAACTGGTATTATATATCTACTGACCACAGTTCGTTTACTACCCTGAAAACACGATCAGCGGCAACATTTGCGATCGATAGAGCGAATGTAACAAGTTTTTTTTATTTTTTTGCCCGATTCTTCTTTACATTTTTCAAAAAAATTAGCCCAACGCAAGTCTTCCCTCTTTGTTTCACTTGCGATAAGGTCATGCACTTCTCGCAGCAAACAGTAATCATCGTACTATTTATCTTCATTTATTGGCACGTTTAAAGAAGCACTCAGATCTTTTATTTAATCAATTGTACAAATCTAGTTCAATTTACGATTTTTAATCATTAATATTGTTTTAGCTACAAGCATATAAAAGCGAGCATAAAATATAAATAAAAATATAAAATAAACGTGAAGGCAATTTTTGTTAAATTTCCGGGAGAATTTAACTGCATTCCGGGAGCCGGGAGATTTTTTAAGTGAACTGTATTTTTCCGGGAAAATCCCGGAATTCCGAGAGAGTTGGCAACCCTACTAGCAAGGAGTAATCCAGGCAAAACGAATAATGCGTAAAATTAAGGCAACGGTTGGTGTAATGTGATGTTGGTATAAAGCAATGTGGTTGGTGTAAAGCAATGTGATTTGGGATTATTTCTTTTGAAAGTCGTTTACTGTTGTTTTTTCTAATTAAAGCCAATATATGCGTGTATTTACAGATACATCTATAATTTTAGTGAATTTGATGGAATTCTATAGTAAGAAAATTGAAAATAAACACAACTTTATAATGTTCTTTATTTTAAAAAAAAATGTAACTTAAGGGGACATAGCATCTTCAAATTTTTCATAAATTGATTTTTGGTTTTTGATTGAATATGTTAGAATGAAGCTTTAAAAATATGATTTGAATAATATGAAATTGAAATTATGAAAAAAAATTTTATGACCATATATAGCGAAGCGCGCCAAGGTCATTTTTTCTATGATTTTCGTTCACTTCGCTATACCGCTACATCGACTTAGGCTGAAGTGTAGAGAAAGATAAGTGAGTCAACTCCTTCAAAAGAAGCAAAAAAAAGTTAGCCTCGGCAAATAAAAAACAAAAAAACAAAAAAAAATTTGGTGAAAAAGATGCTTCTA
Organism: Nemotelus pantherinus; assembly: GCA_963978885.1. Taxonomy (NCBI): domain Eukaryota; kingdom Metazoa; phylum Arthropoda; class Insecta; order Diptera; family Stratiomyidae; genus Nemotelus; species Nemotelus pantherinus. Next base: position 54,196,829 of record OZ022264.1, on the reverse strand, counting down.
AAAAAATTGTTGAAACTTCAGAAAAAGGTCCGAAAAAAGTTCAACTGACAATAAAATTAATGAAAAATTTATCAACATATTATGGCCTACCTATACGATGAAATTATAATTCAGTTGAAAACATGCGCAAGGAAATTTGGGCATTATATTCCCAAAAAATTTCAACTGGTGAGAGCCCTCAACACCCTTATTGTCTTGTTGGAGAAAAGACTTGGTGTAACTGGCGCAAGGCGGAGCCAGCTGGTGGTAATTCTTTAAAAAATTTCAAGAATCCTCCACTTTTAGATGATGAGCTACAAGAAATTTTAAAGCCTATTTATGAAGACTTATCATCAAAAGATTTATTAAAGCGCTGCTTGGGCAATTTTACGCAGAATAACAACGAAAGCTATAATTCTTGTATTTGGAATTTGGCCCCCGAACATGCTTTTTGTGGAAAAAATATCATAAATATGGCTGAAAATATTTCTGCATGTACATTCAATGACGGATTTATGGCTATCTTGAAAATAATGCAAGTCATGGGAATTATGATTGGCCAATGCGCGCTGGAACATGCAGAAAATAGAGATGCTGCAAGAATCAACCAGGCGGAAAAACACTCGATTGAGGCATCTAAAGAGGTCAGAACTGCTCGAAGAGAGCAAAAATCTTTAGAATAGGAGAAGTATGAACAAGAAGAAGGTATATTGTATGGTCCAGGAAACGCAGATTAAATTTTGGTAAGATTTATTACAAAAAAAATTTAGTATTTAAGCGCGATTTTCTCGAAACAACCATTTTCAAATTGGCGTGCATGATTAAGAAAAATGATTTTATCCAATCGTTCTGAAATTTTAACACGTTAATACATGTTAGTGCTCAGAATGATGTGGATACGGATGATTCGGATGATAAAATCGGCAGAACATTTTTTTAGTTATAACCGATTTTAGGGGGGAAAAACCTCAATTTTCGAGAAAAAAAAACGCCGCCATTTTGTTATTTTTCAACCAAATTTTTTTTTACTTCACTCTAAGGCCGCTTTGATGTTGATAAAAAAAACCCCGTTTTGTTTTCTCGGCCTCTTCTGAGGGCAGTTATCGTGCAAGCCAGGTATTTTTGGTGTTTTTTCAAAAAAATTGTAGCAGACGACAGGGGGGCACAAACAATTTTTAACATTTTTTTTATGTTGTTTAAAGCAAGTAAAATATGTGTACTCAGTTTTATTAAGATATGTCTTTTTATTCAATTGAAAACTAGCCTTTGAAATAAACAATTTTTTTTTCAATTTGAAGGCGCCTTGTCCCCTTAATATAATTACTGTTCACTATAATTATATTTGGATTAACTATAATTATTTTAATTTTAAAAAATTGTGAAAAATCAAATCAATCGCTGGCTCACCATTTTAATAAAAGTAATAGAACAAAGTTCCTCTGACAGTAATTATTAAATTATATGCACCATATTTTTTAAAATTATATTTGTATCTCTCAGCGGAACGAATTTGCTTTAACAAAGTTGGAGATGATTTCGATTAAGAATTAAATTCTTGGCATGTTTTTTTTATAAATTACTTTAGTTATCAACACCGACTTCAGAACTGAACCTCTAAGTGATTTTTTTCAGACGTCCACAACTTATGCATTAGAGAAAAAATTCTTTGTACTGGAGCATTTGTACCAGGTAGACATAAAATATATTCAGTTAAAACAAAAAAATTTTCATGTTGAAGATTGTTGGTGCGAATGTGTTTGAATATTTCTACCTAACAAGTTTCTGTGGAAACTTTTTAATTATCCCATTCGATTGTTTTTTGAGAAGTGATGTAGCTTGAAATTAATGGAAATTCGTCAAATACTGTTGTATCTTTATTACAGTCAATATATCCCTTTCCAATCAGTACGTTCAGTGCTTTTTGAATATCTTCCCATGCAGGTATTTTTCTTAAATCTGCCCAATAAAATATCTCCATTTCTTTAGTAAGAAAGCGAGCTTACTGTTCCCGATATTCACAGCTTGTTTTATAAAATATTAGTGCCAGTATCTTTTAGTACCACAATTAAACTACGAACAGTAAATGTATCTCTTTTTGAGCCAAATTGTCTTTGAGATGATTAACTTCTTTTACAGCTTCTATTGCCGACAAACCTTCAATACAGCTTGGTGGAAACTTGCTGACTGAGCATGTAAAAAATGAAGCCATAGCTCTGATTCAAAAAACTTTTTTAATAATTTAGGATATTTTTCAATGCTCAAAAAACAGTCTTTCAACGACTGGTATATTTTTAAAACTCTCTCCAAGGCAGGCATAAGTGCAAGCCATCTGGTTTTACTATAGCTAAGCATTTGGTGATGTTCTATTTCAGCTTCAGCGCAAAACTCTTTTAGAGCTTCAACTCGAACCGAGTAAATATGAAAAAAAATGAATATATTTTTACAAAGATAGAACATCTGCAGCACAATTTATTGCATTGTGAATTATATGGGCTCCACATCCAATACATATCAACGGTTTTTCCGAGATGATTGTAATTTTGTGAACAAATTATTAATTTCTCGCCTAGATACACCCCCTGAATTGACATCAAATTATTATCTGTCAATACTTGGTGTAAATAACCACACTGAAAGAAAAACTCTTGATTGGTTCAACTATTTTTAATAGTATTGCAACGATTCATTCAAAATCGTTAAACGAACTACGGAAAATAGTTATTTTTATTATGTTAATATAGTTAATTTAACGATATAAAAGTAGTTGGTTCTGGTTGTACAAAAAATATCGCAACGTTCATGAAATTAACTGTTTTAATTGTTTCATAACCACGAAAATTAGTTGATAAATAGAAAAATTTTCATCAATTCACTCAAAACTTCAACGTTTCGAATTATCAACAGTTTTTATGGTACTTAAACTACTTTGCAATAGTTGATTTCAACAAACGTAATTCAGTGAGCAACGTCTTTGGAATTACTCTACGCAAAGTAGAATGGTTTCAACATTTGGATGTTTTTCATGCTCCGAATTAAATTGTTTATCAACCACGCGTCATGGTGCATAAAAGTAATCAACGATTTTCTTATGGTTGTTTTAACTATAGCCCTAGTTGGTGCAAAAACAACTAAGGCAAACTGTTGATTTTTGATACTCCTCATACTCATACTCCTATTCTATCATAGAAGTTTCATAAGCTACATGGCAAAATTGTGTTCGGTTTGCTGTTCGATATAATTCATATTCATGTTATGCTGTGACGCCTTTATATTTCCCTTCTTCTATTCACAAAATATAAGTCTTCTGTTTGCAGATCACTGTTATAAAACAGGGAGTCCCGAAAACGAATACGATTGTCCCAATGCCTGAAATTGTTTAGTAGTTTCAATTGTTTTTATAGATGCTGCAGCTTGCAGCTATGCATATAAACTCAATTTCACGTCTCACGTCCTGTTTCTATTTAAGGCTTGGATGGATTATATTGCTATGGTTTATAGCTTATCAATGCTCCTCTAATGATACAAGCATTTAGGGAAAAATATACCAATACATCGTTACCGCCTGAACCAGTACTTTTTTGCACCACGGACGTTGTTTATCAACCACGCGTCATGGTGCATAAAAGTAATCAACTATTTTTTTATGGTTGTTTTAACCATAGCCCGTAGTTGACGCAAAAACAACTAAGGAAAATGGTTGATTATACCAAGATTTTTCTTTCAGTGCAACAATGATATCAAACGTTTCACCTGGTTGATCTTGGCGGTCTAAGATTTTTACCTGCACACCTTCGTACTACAAAAGGATATATTTTCTTGTTACCGTGGTTTGAAGCGTCGTTTAAAATTGTAATACAATTAGATTTATTGAGGTCATGTTTTAATTCGTCGATTGCTGTACGCGCCAAAACATTTACTACAAAAGCTTCTGTTTTCGTATGCACGCATATGAATTTTTCGATTAATTTCGACGCACAATCATTAAAGCGAAAACTGTGGTTTCCCTGTATAGTATAAGACGCCCAGACACCTTCTTCCGCGGCAATGTTATTCAAAAAATTCAACATTGAAGAACTGGAAGCAGCGACACAATCGGCACATTTATGTTTTTCAGACTTCAAATGCTGTTCCATATCACCAGCATCGCTATGAGAAACACTAAGCGCTGTGCGACACTTTTGGCATCTGAAAACCGAAGGAATAATCATTGGTTCAATAAATGGATATTTTGCTTGTAGGTTGACATTAAATGAGCACTTGCGTTTCGGGATACCTAAATATAGGTAAAATTTCGAAACAACAGAAAGCTTCAAATTAGCTTCCAGTTTACCACTAAGCTACTTCACGAACATTACACAAAAACAAAACAAAAACGAGAAGTCTATATGCATGTGCGTGGCTAGCCTAATAAACAATACAAATGCCAAATGCCCCCTCTTCTCCCCGCGTTATTAGGTAACCGATAGAGCGCGGGCGAGGAATCACCGATCGTCAGGGCCGGGGCGAATGATTTCTGCGCCCGGTGCAAAAGCCAGATCTTGCGCCTATGCAATACATTCAATGAATCCTAAAAGAATATACCTCATGGTCAATAAACCAATACCCGCATGTGTGAGTACACTAAGGAATTAAGGGCATATATATTATATATATATATATATATATATATATATATATATATATATATATATATATATATATATATATATATATATATATATATATATATATATATATATATATATATATATATATATATGCTAATATCCACAGCACAGGGGGTAGAACATTAGACAAGTTTAGAGGTTTCCCGAGACACGCTTAGAGGTTTCTCCCAATAAGGTTATACATGATATTAATATATACAAAAATAAATATTTTAACAATAAATAAAATTTATAAAACAACAAATAAAAGAATGTTTTCAATTTTTGATAAATTTACATTTATACGCTAATAAAAATCACAGGAGTTGTAAACCCAATTTAAAATTCATTCTGACCTTCTTGCTTTCATTTTCGCAAATTGGTCTATGATTTTATCATAATTTAGCTCTTCCAACGAATCCTCTTATATGGCTGTTGTTGGTAAGTCCACTAATCTTTCTTAAGACATAGTTAACCTCATGTAATTCTTGATCAGCTTTAACTTAGAAAAACTACGCTCACCAGGTGCGGCTGTAATAGGAAGGGTTAAAAATATTCTCAACTCTATAGCTGCATTTCGACACATTGTTTCCAAATGTCTATCAAAAATAAAAGACAACACTTTCGTTGGTGAATTGTTAGGAAGCATGACCACAGAAAACATTTCTATCTCCTCAAAAAGCTCAGATCCACTTAGATTAACAATATAAAATCAATGTTTCCTCCAAACTGAGACAGTCTTGGGAAATAATATCTGGGGTGCATTGAATTTTGCTAATATTATATAAGCAACTGAGTATTTAATTGTGTACAATTATTTGGTCGAACCTTTCAGAAAATGATTGTATCACCTAGTCCAGTATTTTAAAATAAAAATCAATTTTTTCATGCTCCGAATGAAATTGTTTATCAACCACGCGTCATGGTGCATAAAAGTAATCAACCATTTTCTTATGGTTGTTTTAACTATGGCCCTAGTTGATGCAAAAACAACTAACGAAAACTGTTGATTTTCCATACTCCTCATACTCATACTCCTATTCTATCATAGAAGTTTCATATGCTACATTGCAAAATTGTGTTCGGTTTGCTGTTCGATATAATTCATATTCATGTTATGCTGTGAAGCCTTTATCTTACGTTGTATGACGCCTTTTGTGCAATTAATGTATGCATGTAAAGGACACGCATTGCGATGCAGTGCAGCGCCGAAGCAGTGAGCGTATACAGTGTATATGCTCTGACCTAGCTTATGTTCTTACTTAATTATCTGTGCCGCTTTTATATGGTTGCTTTGAAAAACATTAAGAATTATGGGCTGCAAACATTTTTTTTTTAGTGTTTTGGCAAAACAGTAGAATTTTATCAAACCCTTTACGTTTGCAGCCCCGGACAAATGCCCGGGTTGTACGTTTCTAGAGCTAACCCTGCCAGAACATACCAAAATGGGCTATAGTTATTTCGTACTATATACATTGTTGGAATACCATTGTTTGTGGTTGCTTACTTTTTTTGCACCACGGACGTTGTTTATCAACCACGCGTCATGGTGCATAAAAGTAATCAACTATTTTTTTATGGTTGTTTTAACTATAGCCCGTAGTTGACGTAAAAACAACTAAGGAAAATTGTTGATTTTACCAAGATTTTTCTTTCAGTGTACCTAAAAACTTTACAAATTCATTCTCTGAACGTAACTGCTTTAAAAACATCTTTGTAGAGCTTAATATTTCAACCGCTGCCTCCAAGCAAATTTCAGGACTCTGCAAACTGCAGCAGTAACATAATTTGGCAGCTGGTTTCTTTTTGCTGCAAAATTTGACTTGCATTTGGCTTGCAGCAAAAGTACGCCAATGTTCCACTTATTTTTATATTTGATTTTGCAATTTCCTATCTGCAGTAGTACATACTTTAAGAACTCTTTCAATATCTATTCCCTTTTTAAAATGTTGCATAAGCAGGAGTCTTGACCAATCTGTTCAAATGACCCCAATCTTGAAATCCGGAGCTTGTCGAAGTAGTAGAAAAATTGTTCGTCGAAACATGCAGCAAAAACAAAAAACAGCATCCGCTGACCTCGAATATACAAGCTATTGACGAGACACAGATTTCCCGTTTTTTGAAGATCTTTTGGTAAAATTGTACGGCCAACTTCCTTTTGTTAGTTGAGGGAAAGTTATAATTTTTTAATTGAATGGAACCTTTTTCAACTATAATTTGTACAACTTTATCGTCTAGTTCTAGTTACTTACAAGGATCTTCAAAGTCAAGGTGTGATGCATTCAGCCCTCTGTGACTTACATCAGGGGCACTGCTAGCATTTTTGTTTGAGGTAGAAACTGTCCCAATTTCAACGTTGATGAACTTGATCAGCAGATGCACTTACCGATTCGTCTGCTCGAATTAACTTACGGATTGATCCTCTAAGAGCCGGTTTCGTTTCCTATTTGCACTACCCGACAATTTTCTGCTAACTATTGATGACATTCTAAATGTTGTTCAGAAAAATCAGCTAATACAAGCACTACTCTTAACATTGTACTAATAACACTATACTCTTGGCATTGCAAAATACCGGCACTGATCATCAGGAAAATGAAAAGAAAATTTATTACACAATTGTTGACAGCACATATAGAAAACTTTTATAAATTTACTCCCGTTTTCATATATACTCCCCACATAGATATTTTATTTTGATCTTAATCATTGAAAAACATGCATCAATATTCAACCCCAATATTCATTACTAAACTTACAAATCAATATGCATTTGTAAAATTTTCATTAACATTTAGCGAAACAACACTTCATCACAAAATATTTGCTGCAATCACCTGAATGGCATGCCATAGTAAATGGAGCAATATTGGGATCTTGCGCCATGCCCACGTATACGATCTTCATGATAGTTTCTCGCCATGTAGAAAACTTCATATAAAAAAAAACTTCTGTGGCGCAGACTTCGTCCAGTGCACCATTCGCTGCTGATCGATCGATCGATACATATTTTTGTAGGCATAGTGCTTGTATGGAAAATGTATGGAGCAAAATGTTCTGGTGCTACTTTTAAATAGTGCACCATTTCGTACGGGTATTAGTGATTAAGTCAAATGCCAACGAGAAAAGTAATGTCCAAGAATATTTTGTGTAAATTTTCAATTTAGGATGGAAATATTACAGCAATATTATTAGATTAATTCTTTTTTATCGAGGAATGTGGCTGGTAAGGGAAATGTTTTCTTGCATTGCCTGTAATGTGTAGGCAGTTCTTATTTTTGCATGTGAAGGCAGTGTTTGCTGCAAGTAATTTACATACATATGTACTATAAACTTTAAGCAAAACAGCTTTCAACCATTATACGACAGCATTGCAGATAATGACTGTATCATGTATGGTGATTTCATATATTGCTTTGCTTCCTGATTGGGATGTCGGGTAGAAGAAACTATTTTTTGAGAAGAGTTGGTTTTTTAAATAGATATAGAACATATTTTCTTTAAAACGGAAAAAGTTAATAAGCATGACTTAAGTGGGTGATAACTTAAGATTAAATTTTTGAAGGTGAGAGGATAAATCTTTACGTTTGATTAGTTGCGCCCCCTTTTCGCCAGCGCCCGGTGCGACTGCTCCATACGCGCCTATGGAAGCCCCGGCTCTGCCGATCGTCAACGACGCGGTCTCGCACCGCTTGTGTCTGACGAGCTCCATTATTTGAAATTTTCGCGCGGTTTCGGAAAACGGGACTGTTTTGTGTCCTGGAGCTTTGTCTGGGTACAACGGGACAGGTGACCGAGAAAAAGGGCAGTCCCGTTCAAAGCGGGATGTATGGTCACTTAGCTAGAAAATAGTCTAGTCTTATCTAGAAAATAATCTTGACACACAAACTTTTTTATGTTACTCAAAACTACAATCATAGCTGCTATACATAATATAACAGACATCAGCCATAACTGTTTGGTGGTCAACCAGGGGGTTAAATTTGTTTTTTTATTTTGCTGAAAGCATTTGGCTGATTGTGTTGACCTTTTGGTGTTATTTATATTTAAATAGGTTAAATTGTAGTGTTATGTAGTTGAAACAGTCTTTGATTTTTTTTCGAATTACTATTCGGTTTTTGTTTTACAAGGCGCTTTAAAACAGCAAAACGCCTAAACTATTAAACATTTTAAATTCAGGATAAGCAACTTTTCTCAGTTTATAATTTCATAGGAATTATACCAAGCTTTAACGGATTAGCCCTACTTTAAAGCTTACATTTTTTGGCTCTGAGAACTGACAAGTCTATCTAAATTTCAAATTTACAAGCTCTTTTCAATGGAAATTTTTTCACTTTGTTTGTTCTGCCTTCTGCTGGGGATTTCAGTCGTTCTCACTGTTTCGATACCTTCCCTTTTGCACTTCTTTAAAGTGCTATTGATGGAAAATCACTACCAGCAGAAACAAACCTCGTTTATTCTGAAATGACTTGAACAGTTTCCTACAGTGCCCGTTGGCGGCTACCCTGGTGTGTGTGTCAGAAAGAGAATCAGAACGAAAGAAAACAAATTGAAAACGTTCAGTTATCCTGTCCACAGTCACCATCCAAAGCTAATTTCCATTTTGGTTGTCGTTCATTAGCCTCTCGAAACAAATGCCATTACGCCTACCATTCTACAATTTAGGCCGAAGAACTCGGATATTTATGGTTAATGGATGTCTCTTTTAGCAGAATTATTGGCAACATCGTAATTCAATTGCGCCGAGCGTGGCTCGACCAGACTTCACGCGTTTTTGTTTAGTGTGTTACTTGATTTTTAATGAAAACCTGGCCAAATTGGCGTTTAGATACATTAATTGATGTAATTATTTATTTAAATGTTTCGTTAAAATCATCAATGAAACCAAGCTAATGTGGGCGATAATATTATGTCTTTGCTGAATTGAATACTGATAAGAGCGAAGTAAATAAATACGAGAAGAGGTGATTGCAAAGCATTTTCTTGTGATAGGTGGATGATTTTTTTCAGGAGCAATTTTCATTTCTGTGAAACTCACAGAGTCGGAAAGAATTTCTTGGAATAAAGTTTTTTGGAAGAAAATAACAGCATTTCAATCGGAGAAATGACTAACTTTTTGCTGTCATCAAATAAATTTAAAAGCACTCGCACTTTGACTCCGTTGCTTGTTTTTAAATGAATCAAAGATCAATAACATTGAAAATGGAAAACGTTTCAGGAAAGGTAATTTATCTAGTTCAATGACATACAATCATTGAACTAGACGAAAGTAATTTGGTCACTAAAATATCTCATAAAATAAAAGAGAGAAAAAGCTAAAGTAACATTATTTGAAACATTAAATTTGGCTTTGAAATTCTGTATTATTTAAAATATTTAGTGAAGTTTTTACTTTTGATTTTACCTTTAGTAAAATTTGAATGGAAAATCCGGCATTTTAGTTGAACTCCATAATAAGCTTAGAAGTCAGGAAACTTTTTAATAAATTTGGGAGAATATTTACTAAACATTTGCATTACAAATAGTATGAAGAGGTTTCAGCCTAGACAACGGTAAAGAGACATTCTAAAATATGAAAGAAGAGATATTTGTATTTAAAATGATCTCTTGCCGAAGTCAGGCGAGTCGAAGCCTATTCAGCGCCTTTATAGGCTCGAGATCAAATTGAACGTGTAATGCTCGCAACCAATCTTTCGTCGTCTATTGCGCGATCTAAAGAATCTTCGACCGGATATCCTCTTAAGGCCGGGAGAGTAGTACTAAAACGAGCGCCCAACGTGGGTTTCATTGGCTAAATTATTACAAATAACTTCAAACTTAATAGTCATGTTTAATATTAAGGATGCCTTGATCCACATTCTTGGAAAGCCATAATATACCCACAGTATGAGGTAGCTTTTGTTCTAGTTCTGGGAAGTGGCATTAAGCGCAATAGGACAGTGCTATTTGATCGAAAATTTCAAATGGTGTGAATGAATTTTTCGCCTCTATCAGTAGTGGGTAGTATGATAATTAAAAATTAAACTGCCTCAATTGTTTTTGTGTTGAATGCTACCTACTATAAGTACCACTCGACAGAGAGCATTAAATGCACACACTACGCGCAATGACACACACGGCGGTTCGACCGAAGCGTTTCCCGAGAGGATAAACGAGTGGGTTTTAGTTGTGCATTACAAAACCTAAAGGCGGCCAAACCGCGGTGTGTGTCATCAGTCATCACAATGCTAAAGCAATGTACGACTATACCGATTTGGTTCTCCTCTCGGGAAAAAGCTTTAAGGTTGCGTCTTGTGTTGAAGTGTTTCAACAAAAAATTGCACAGCTAGCATTTTTCGACTGAAGAATGTGTTCGACGCACGTGGATGGTAAAGTGTGGTAGAAACATCAATTTTAAAGCTGCAGTGCAGCCGGGACTGCTCAACTAATTTCATTATAAATTAATTTAAAAACTTAATTTTTATTTTTTTAGGTATTGCATTCTAAAAAAAGATGCTGTGCAAGATCTTTTAGGTGCACCTGCATCAAAGAAAGGCAGGCCCCAATGTACAACAGCGGATAAGAGAGGTAACTGGAAGCAGGCTGAAAGTGATGCGTAAGTGAAATGACCTTTTTAAACTAAAACAAAAACTCCAGCAAAATATAAACCGCTACAAGAGGAGCGGAGAAAACACGCGAATTTAGTTTGTTTGAAATGTTTATGAAAACACTGGTTCGTACTCACGACCAAATCCCCAAGTCGGCTATTTAAAATGTGAAAATTTAATGCAAATATTTGTCACTGCAAAAGTGGCCGCATTGGTCATTCAGTGTGACCAACAACAACAACAACATGTCATAGTGTAAAAATGTGCAAACATTTGTTAACAACCTGCCTTAGTGGAAAAATGATAATGACAGGTGTCAACCAATGTTGGTTTATATTAAGATCAGGCCAACTATTTAAAATTCGTTTTATTTCATTATTTGCTTCTGAAGTAATTGGGACAGAAAGATTTTATTGGGTTGAAAATATTTTAGGTATCGCCTCAAGTACAAAGTTACCTGAGTTTTTTACAAACTTCTTTCAGGTCTGACCCTACTAAAGACCGTTTTATCCTGAAAATTTCTTTATTATTTAATCATCCGGTCATACGTTCTTGCGAACGGAAATATCAGGCTCCTCAACAACAACTGGTAATTTGTTTGAATTTGACCTACCTTGTAGGAGAAGGAATCTACTCTATGTTTAACTAGCAGATTCATAAGTTGTTTGCATTTTTCCTAAACGAGAAAAAATAAGACGCGATGATCCAAATTAATTTTTTTACACGTGTTTACCATAGCTATAGAGTTGGTTGAACAATCACTTCATAAAAGCAAAAGCATGAATGGGTCTTGTAAATTTTATAATAATTTGATAAAGATGTCAAAAGCTATCACAATTCAAAGTTTCAAAAAATTTCCTCGCCTATATGTTAGTACTTATTGCCCCCACAGAGCTTAAAAATCCCAAAACTTAATCATATTAGTTAGGTTATTTAGCGATCAGCAAAATGTTTGAATTACATTTTGTATACTATAGAAATATAAAGCTCCCTAAAACTTCAATTAAATGCCCTCTGCTAGGATTAAACTGAAAACTAAATTTGTGTAAGACTTTTGGACCGGTTTCAATTATACATACATCTATGCATCTTTAAATTCAATGCAAAAATACAATACGTGGACTAGCGCAATAATCTCTTGAATATTCTTTAATTTTATTTACTCTACTAAATATCAAATAAGACAAACAACCAAATATTTCCATTCCTAGTCTTTTGCTTGAATTATTACTTTACCACTTATTGACCTCCTAAGTACCCTTAATCTCAGAATCATCCTCCAAAGGATAAGCTCAAGGTCATTATCAACTATCTCTCGCTGTGAAGCAATGTCGCCCTTCTGGCCAAGAATTTCAACTAAAGCAACGCGTGCAGCATAAACTGGGATCTTTAGATTTGTAGTCTATGGTAAAAATAATTATTAATATATTCGTTTATTTTAATTGAATGGGAAATGGAATGGCAAATGGAAAAATATATTCATGTGGTTAGAATTTTAAATATCTGTCAGGAAAATATAAGAAGTCACTCCTCCAAATCTACCAAAAACCATTTGGACGTACTCACTTATGATCATGCAAATTTGAAAGTGTTTCACTTATTTACATATTGAGCGCATAGCCAAACAAATCACATGTCAAAAATATATGTTATCAACTATATGCATTTTTTGGTTTCCACGATCGAATGCCTTCCGGTAGCATTTTCAAATGCTTATTTCTATGTCGCCAAAGCGTTTTGGTATTGCGTAATATTGGAAAATTCTTGCGAACAAACTAAATACAGATCTTATTTCCAATTTTGCCGACATTTTCACAATTATAGCTCGCAATAAAATCAATCAATAAAATTATTATACATCAATTCATTTATACGCATAAACTTCGCACATCTTTCAATAAAGTTAAACCCTCAATTCGAGCATCAGCAATGTTCCTATGTGCATATCCATAGTATCTTTATAGCCTCTGTAGGCAGTATCGTTACAAATTTCACACACCCCCATTTTTCAATATAAATAATGCTTCCCATATCAAAATATACACACTAATGGAATTCAACAAGGAGCTGAACATAACTATTAAACAACTTTTAATATCTGGTTTTTGACGTTTTCTATGCATTAATTTGCGTTCTTGCCAATTTCAGCATTTGCTTGTCCATTTTTTTTAAAACAGACAATTAAATTATTATTTGAAGTTTTTTTTTATCCTGGACAAAATATATTTCGTTGATTTACTTTGCTTTGATAAGAGTGAATACTGACATGAACTGATGAATTGGCTTTAATTATCTAACTTTGATTTAATTTTGATTTTCATTTTTCTGGGAATTTCTCTTCGATTATAAGTAAATACGAGTAGAAATATTAAAATAATCATAAAAAGAAAAATATACCCGCTAGAAACGAGCTTTTTATTATTTAGTTGGGAAAAGCTAATAAGTGTTCAGCTTATAAATTCTCAGCAAATAAATGTTCTGCTAATAAGGTAGGTAAGTAGGTCGAAGTGGCTGCCAATCTCCAGAGGCCTGGCGACTGACGCACCGTTGTGATACCACAATATATTAGTGACTGTCCCCTACTCACTGAAATCAGGAAACCATCTGCTTCCTTTGACAAACCGGACTATCCCCTTTAAATTAACCAGGAACAGTTCCATCAGGTTTGAGAGAACTGGCACATAAGATGGAAGACGGATTCCTCCTCATCCTGAGAGCGACAACTCAAGCAGAAATAATTAAACTCTACGCTCAATCGTTGCACATGCCGCCCTATGAAGCAATGTTCCGGCAGAATGCCCACAGTGCAACGCAGAGCGCTTCGAGCTAACCCTAAAAGCTGTCTGGTGCGATGCGCATCCATGAATAACCAGGACTGCCATGCTATCGCGCAGGATGATTCCTCTGCCTAGGACTTTCTAGCGTCCTCAAGATATTTTTGAATGATGGCCAATTCTATTGAGGAGCAAAAGACCTCCGGTAACAAGGTCTCAAGCCTTGCTAGTTCATCAGCCTCACAGTTGCCCTGAAAACCCCTATGTCCAGGTACCCAAATCAATTGAACAACCGAACGTTTCGATATCTCCCTCAGAGATGCATGGCATTCAGCAACAATCACGGACACTGTACAAGGACCAGCAAAGGTCTAAATAGCCGCTTGGCTATCGGTAAAAATACCAATATTGACTCCGAATATTCGATGACACAGCATCTAATCAATTGCCTGATAAACGGATAAGCCCACGGATAAGCCCATTTTCGAGAGTGACGCCATCACGCCATTCATTCCTACCAGGACTGCGAGTTGTGAACTTGAAATCGAGTAGGCATTGCGGAGCGATGTAGTAAACACCCACTCCAGCGGGAACTCCCTTGACCTAAATCCTCGCATGGCCGACTTCTGTTCTATTCCATGCCGAGATGCAATTCAGTCTCACAGCAGCTAGATTCGCTTGCTGTAAGATAAATAGATTGTTTGGTAGCCAATGAAGCAGTACAAAAAGTGCCTTAGTAGGAGTGGAGCGGAGCGCTCCAGTTACCAGCAGTGCAGTCCACCTCTGCAGTTTTTCAAGCTGCCGTTTACAGGTAGCCTTTAGAGCAGCCTGCCACTAGAACGCCACCCCAAACAATAGAATTAGCTCAACCGCAGCATTATAAAACCAAGCACAAGTACGAGGCCGTAATCCTCAATTTGCTCCTATGGCTCTTTTACAGCAGTAAAGTGCGTTGAAAGCCTTCCGACCTCTTTCTGCTACATTGTAAGTCCATAGTAACTTTGAGCCAAGGATAAGCCCTAAGTACTTGACCCTCTGGATCAGTTCAATGGAGACCCCATTTAATTTGGGTAACTCAAAAAAGGGAACTTTGTACTTCCATGTAAACAGTATTAGCTCCGTTTTGCTAGGGGTCACATTCAAGCCGCACTCACGACTCCAACGTGAAAGTATGTCAAGAGAGTGATTTAACCTCTCCAATAGAGTAGATAAATACTTTCTCGACACTGCCACAGCTATGTCGTCTGCATAAGCAATACCTTGCAGCCGCCACGGTTCAGTTTTATTAGGGAAGTATTCACTGTGATGTTCCACAGCAGGGAAGAGAGGACCCCACCCTAAGGTGTGCGCGTACTGACTCCTCGTCTTACGCTGGCATCCCCTAGGGAAGAGATACCCACTCTACTTTTGAGAAGCTGCACAATAAAAGTAATCAGCTGCTCATCCACGTGTAGCACCGAGAATGCCCCAATAATTGCGTTAGACTTTACGTTGTTGAAGGCTCCCTCGACTTTTAAGAAGGCGGCAAGCGTATATTTCTTTAGAGCAAGAGATTTCTCAACTTGCTGAATGAGGACGTGGAGAATAGTCTCAACCGACTTACCTCTGGTATAGGCGTGCTGTGACTACGAGATCAACACAGGATCGGTTGATCTTTTAATATGGTAGTCAATGATCCTTTCCAAAATCTTAAGCAAGACAGAGCTAAGACCTATAGGACAATAGAGAAACTTTTCCTGCTTTAAGAATAAACACAACTCTAGTTTCCCGCCAGCTGATGGGCACATACGAAAAGCGTGGGCAAGCGTTATATATCTTTCTGAGCCATGGTAGCGATACTTCCATGGACTGCTGAAATTCAGCCGCAAGGACGCCATCAGGGCCCAGAGATTTAAACGACTCAAAGGAGTTGATAGCCCACATCAGTTGAGAAATTGATATTCTCAACGGCTATGTTGAACTGTGAGCTTGCTCCGTTTGGTGCACCGCTTCTATCCGGCAATAATTGCCCAGAAAATGTGCGTCCATGAGAACGTTTAATGTATCTTTAATGCCCTCAGGATTCATGATGCACCCCATAGCCTTCTGTGTCGTGCTTAAGACCTTACGAAGGCGACTTACCTTGCTCAGACTCTCTACGTTTCCACAGAAAGATCTCCATGAAGACCTCTTTGCCTTGGGTACGGCATACTTAAAAGCCTTAAGGTTCGTTTTATACATCGTTTTATACTTTTCGAGCTGTTGAACTCCCTCCTATACTCTCTTCGCAGGGTGCCGATCTCCACATTCCGCCAGGGAGGCTTGGGATTCCCCCTGGTTGTGGGTGATTTACAAGCTGCCCTAGACGCGGAGTTGAGAGAACTAGTGAGGGTGTCGACCGCTTGATCTAATTCATGATAGCAGTCAATGCTCTTAGGAGCAGTTTTCAGTGAATATCGGACCAAAACTTTAAATAGTTCTTAGTCCGTTATAAATAACAGCTGAAATTTGCGCGAGTTTTGTGTATACCATGTAAGAAGTTCTCGCAAGATTAATGTAGAATACAGGTGCATAGATGCAAAAACAAAAACAAAAACAAACAAGAGATGTGAAAGGTACCCGGATACCTTTTCATGCCCATCAGGGCTAAGAAAAATGTAGTAAATGCATCAAAAACATTAACATTTTTTAATTGTTAATAATCTAATCATTAATAACTTAATCATTAGATTGAAAAAAAAAATGTACTTAGCATAATTATCTTCTCCAAACTCCCATACTGAATTATGCTTCATAATAGAGATGGGAAAAACGACTCAATTGGGTATGTCGATACAGTTCGACTCACTCATTAAGATGAGTCAATGAGTGTGAGTCAATCAATTGTGTCAATCTGTTGTTCTTGATTGAAGCGTGAGCCATTATGAACAAAAATACATTTTAAGTCTTTATTTGAAGAAAACAATAAAACAATAGAGTTAATACAAAACAAAAACTAAGAAAAATAAATAAAATTTTATTGTACAAAAAATAACAAGCACCGTATCTTCACTAATTTATTTTCTTTTACGAATAAATCAGCTTTTAGAAGTAATATTTTTATAAATAAATAATATTTTAAATACACTTTCTATGAACATAGTCGTTAAAAATTCTCTTACAGGAAACAGAAGTGCAGAAATGCAACCTTTTAACCCAAGATAAATGGCTCTGCCATTCCATTTTTTATTAGGTTCTTGCAAATATTTTTCGCTTACTCTTGCATTAAATTTCTTCCGAGGAAGTGATGGTTCATTTTGAAGAAAAGAGGCTAATGACAGATTTATTTTACTAGCAGCATCAAAAAACCCGCAATGCACTGCATTGAAGGTCGACGTATTCCCAAACTTCTGCGTCTTAAATTGAGGGACTAGATTAGCGACACGTAAACACAAAGCATAACATATGCATGAACTTGTTTGTCAATATGTTTTGTAAACTTCATAAAAATCTGTCGAGTTCGTCAGAATATATGACTTCAAAAAAAAAATGGTTTTCTTCTAAGGCACTCCAAACACATATTTTGCTAAACATTTTCAAACCGTCTTCTTAGACATGCAAAAAAAAAATATCAATTTTCATTTGGGATACTGATGATACCCTCGCTAGAAGATTAGAAATATAGTTTTCAGTCTGCACCTTACATACTCTCTGATTTTCAGTCTGCACCTTACAAAATCTCTGAATATTTCGGTTTGATCGGACCTCGTACTCCTGAAATAATCAATATCGCAAATCAGTAAAAAGACTTGGAAAAAGTTCACAGTCTAAATTTGTGCAAACATATTGCTTTCCCCCTCGACCGACTCCCATCTTAGTCGACCAAAAACTTTATATACCGGCATGTTCGTACCGTGCCCAATTGCTTATAACCTTTTTTAAGAACCTACGCAAATCACTTCACAATGCGAAACAACTCAACGCAAGAGCTTAGTGAGGGACTCCGACAAGAAACATTCCATGCAAATGATTGCTGATGAGCACTGATTGACTCGTTCCTGTACGCACACAAAAGTGTCGACTAAAGCCACAGGAAACAACATATCATGCCACGAGCTTGTGAGGCAACTCGCTCAGAAAAGAGTGAGTTGACACGTGTGTCACCCATCTCTACTTCTCAATTCTGGAAACCAAACTGCTGTCTATCAAAGTTAATCTGAGTATCAATACACTAAAACCCTGCTAATTTCTCCATTTCCTTACTTGCTGCTATTCTAAATTCAACCTAATTTGGCTGAAACGTGTATAATAATCCCAGAAAATAAAGGATGAGAAACATCGATAAAATCAAAATTTCTCCGCACATACACGTGTAATTCTCTTTTTCGTAGCTCCGGTAAATAATAAATATTCAAGAATGCTGAATTGAAATTTGACTACTAATGAGCTAGCAATAATAAATAAATTGAGTCAAGATAGAAATTATTTGTTCTAACACATTTGAGAAACGTGAGTTGTGCATGTTTCTAAGAACCGAAAAAATAAACACTCTAAACGCCACAAGTCTCTCATATTTTCTACAAGTTTAATAGTTTCTTATGTAGGCCATGTAACCACAAAACTTTATCTTGAACACACGCTCTTAAAGTCTGGCGAAAATTAAACATTCTCCATTTCGCAGCCACACATAAATTCTTGAGAAATAATCTGTGGCTGCTTTGTGTTTAGGCTGGGATCTATGCCTAGATGTGTATGTATGTAAGCATTATCGCCCATAAGTCCTTGAAAAACGATTAATTAAAGCAGCCTTGGGCGTAAGCCTCTGGCACCATCAGATTTGGATGTTTGCCTGAACCCTTCGACACACTTCATGTCAATATAAATACGCCGACTGGCAAACATGTGCTCGTATATTCTGTTCATTTAGGGATTGTCATCCTGGTAAATAGCAATGGCAACGCGACTGACCAAGCATAATCTGCAATGGATTTACGCTAAAATTCTCCTCATAATTCATTCATAATCCCGGGCCGTAGGTGTCAAATGTTTTTCCACGCATAGATCATTTTTCATTTGGTCCTGCTCAATTTTCCGTAGTTGAGCTGGATTTCGATTAAGTTATGTTTGATATATAAATAGAACTCTGTTATTTCGGATGAGCGAAATGAAATTTGACTTCAGAAGTTTTCTGTTTGAGATCGAGAGTGAGATAGCTTTCGGAGATTCGAAGAAAACATGTTTATAGATACGTTGCGGAGTGAATGTTATTCGAGCTTGATTATTGAAAAGTGCTAGAATATAGTAGCTCAGGGGTCAAATAAAAGTTTTCATTAGAAGAAAATATAGGATAATGAATAAAATTTGTCTGGATATTCACATTGTATTGAAAGTTAAATAAGCAGAAACTTAGATAGTTAGACTAGTTACTGCTTCATCTTTGATCGGTTTTTGTTTCGATTCCATAGCTTTGAGCTAATGCTGGAATATCGCAAGTGTCGTGTGCAATGCCTTCAGATCGAAGGATATACAAACTACAAAGCTTAGTGTATTTCAAACCAAAAATGTGAGGCTGCAATTTATGTTAAGAGCCAACATAATGTTGCCACAGTTGAGAAGTTGATTTTTTGGGAACAACTGCTTTAGCAGTGAATGTTAATATATTTAACCAAACAACAATCCAAATCCTGTTTTTTTCGTTCCTCGTTTTGCTTGGAATGTGTTTTTTGCTCCCTCTATCCATAAAAGAACAATGATATCCAGTCCAGACGCATTGGGAACAACAACAACTCCCCCTATCCATAACAGGAGTTGTTGTTGTTTCCAATGCGTCTGCACTGGTTAGCATTGTTTTGTTATGGACAGGAGGAGCAAAAAAACGCGCCTAATGTTATTATATTCCCAGAAGAATTCAACGTTAATTCGCTTAACAATATTCATAGCAAATACATTAGCATGCGAAGCAAATAGCTATATATGTATCTTATAATAGCCAAAACACTCAAGAAGACAGTTTCTTGGACCATATATTTGCGATCTTCAACGAAACATCTGTCAGGAAAACATAGTTCGTGGCTATTGACACTGAAAACACTGAACTTTCTGCAATCGTTAAGTAGCAAAAATGTACATAGCTGATGCAATTGTATGCAAAAAGTCAACTATGAATTTGAAGAGCAATAAGTTCGCAAAATGAGGGGTAAGAAGTGCAACTAAGAATGCAATTTTTTTTAAATACATTCTATAATAGATCCTGCTAATACATTTTTCGAATCTTTCAATTAGTGTCTGTTTACCTTCGAAAATTAATGTTTTTTTTTGTCGGAAAAGAAAGTCGAAACCGCGCATTTCACTTCTTCATTGCTTGGAAACTTCTTCCCACGAAGTTCCTTTATGAATTTGGGGAACAAATAAAAATAGAGGCTGCAAGGAGGGCGATCTCAAACATCGAGGCCCACCTTATGCAGGACAGCCATGTAAAACATCTCTTCTGAACAGGCTTGTTGTTTTGCGGAAGGAGGACACCTTTGGTTAATTTTCTATTTCTTTTTTCTTTAATGGTTTCTTTCCACCGTTCTTGAATAGAAAAACAATAATTTTTGGCTATGGAAACGTATTTTTTTCAAATCGGTCCACAAGATCCCTTCTAAACTTCTTAGGTGGTGATGTACTTTTTTTCAACCCATTGCATAGAATCTTGTCTGGGGTCAAGCTCATACTGATGAATTGAAGTCTCGTCTCTAGTAACGATTCGACTCAATATTACATCCTCGTTTTCACTACAGAAGTCCGAAAACGCGCGACAGTACTCCTTGTGCTGTTGCTTTCGAGGTGGCGTGAGCATTCTCCGTTCCCACTTTGTGCTGACAATAGTCATGCCAAGATGATGGAGAAGAATACTTTAAATAGCTGTATACTCCAACCATTTTTGCGTGCTGGTTTTTCCTTTAGTTGAGAGGTCGATAGTTCTGCTCTCTAGGGCGCCAGTTGAAAGCAGCAATCTACTGGCTGCGGGATCGAGTCCCGCCGTATGCTCATGGTTGTATTTGGTTGTCTCGTGCTGTCTTAATAGCCGGCGACTGGGTGTAATACCAGCGCTCTATTAATTAAATGTGGCATCATAGAACCAGCACTTCACAAGAATAAAGTGTGTCACTTAAAAAATGTATAGTTGAATTAATGTTAATGGGCTTCTTTCATATGTTTGATGGGAAGTGCACTTCAGAGTAATTGCTAAACGGTCAGCTCAACGCAGTATTGGGGGCTCCACCAATGCAAGAAGATCTTACGTTGCTGCCACCAAAAGCCATAAATAAGTTGGCTGAAATTAAACAAAGCTCCTGGAGCCGACGGCATAGCAACTGAGCTGATTAAAAGGGATGTAACAATATGCAGCAACTATAGGGGTATAACATTGTTGAGTACCACTTATAAGATACTCTCCTCTATTCTGTAGGCGCAAATAGCCCCATAAGCTTTAACCATCATCGGGCAATATCAATGTGACTTCCTCCCAGGCAAATCATCAATCGATCAGACTTTTACTCTCAGACAGGCGATGGAAAAATGTTTGGAAGTCAATATTCCACTGCATAATCTATTTATAAACTTTAAGGCTACCTATGATAGCGATGAGAGAATTTAACATTCCTAACAAACTGACAGGATTGTGTGGGTTGGCCACAAACAATGCAACAAGCCAAGTTAAAATATCCGAATTGCTATCCAGACCGTTCAACGCATTCAATGAAGTTAGACAAGAGTATGGTCTGCCCTGCGTCCTCTTCAACCTGGCGTTGGAGAAAGCAATCCGACAACGAAAAAGACTATCGTAAACAAATCTTGCCAGATACTGGCTTATGCAGACAATAGTGACATAATTGGAAAATCAGAACTAACTGTACGAGAATCCTTCTCCAATTTCAGGTGAGCGGCACAAAAACTTTGGCTGCACATATATGAAGGAAAGGCAATGTGACAAGGAAGAACACCTGGAGCTGGTCAAGCCATCAGGGTAGTTAAGCATTAATTCGAAGTAGTGGAATCTTTCAACTTTCTTGGTTCAATTGTAGCAGCTGATAATAATATGGAGGAAGAAATACGCAGGCGGTAGCTCAAATCCAACAAAACCTACTACAGTCTGTCAAAGCTCTTCAAATCCCGAAACCTCACTAGTACATCAAAGCTCCTGCTGTAGAAGCCCATGGTCCGGCCAGTACTCACGTATGGATCCGAGACTCGGGTGCTCAGCAAAAAGCACTCAAACCTCTTAGCCGCGTTCGAGAGGAATGTCTTGCGGAGAATCGCTAGCCCCGTATGTGAAGAAGGGTGAGTCTGGACATGCTACAACCATGAGTTGTACGCTATCTATCTAGAAGGAGATATAATTACAAAGATAAAGCTCAGTAAACTCCGGGGGGCAGGACACCTAGCTCCTATGAGCGAAGAGCATCCTGATCAGAAAACCCTTTGCGGCAGATTTAACGGCGATTGATGTCGTGAGAGACCTTGTTTGCGCTGGAGAGATGGCGTTGGCTAGGACGCTCGGAGCCTAGAAAAGTCCCATTGGATGATCGCGGTTAACGATCGGGACCGATGAAAACATTTGTTGAAGGAGGCTTAAACCGGAACGCGGTTATGGGTGATGAACATCATAAAAAATAACTAATTGGGCTTCAACGAAAAATGTGATATGCAAAATGCAATGATTAAACTAACCACTCTGCAAATTTCTGCTGAAACTTGGTATATAAAGCTATTTAACTGGTTGAAAAAGAAGAATGAAAATAGTTCAAAAGCCAAGTTTTGGCCTATATTTTGAGTATTGGGTTCCACAAGGAACAGTTTTAGGGCCTGTACTTTTTCGTGTGTATGTGAATGATATTTTATCATTGCATTTAAAAAGTCATTTGATGTGATTTGCTGATGTTCCCGTTGTTTTTGTACGTGACTAAGATTGGCAGGAAGCGACTAAGCACAAAATATAGTATTTTCTTACTAAAATAGTGGTTGACTATAAACTCCGCGACGTGAAACATTTCAAAAACACATTAAATTAATTTTTCTTTTACTCGAAATGGTGCCTTTTTTTAGTGACACATTAGTCTTTTTGGATTAATTGTGCGGTCCTACTCTTTTCGATTGACTTATTTTTCTCAGATAGTTTTTGTGACACTATATTGTAAATAATGTGTTTATTTTTCTACTGTATTTTATAAGCACTAAGCAAATATTTTTATATAATAAACTAAGCTGATTCCCTCCTCATAATGCAGGGTTTTATACATTAGCGCTATGATATTGTGCTGACTATCAATTAAATTTAAAAAAATGCACTTGAATTGAAACAAATATTGTTAAATAAAATATACCCAAACACTATTCATTGCAATCGTTCAATCGCGGTAAGCAGCATGTTCACGAACTAAGAAAAGATTATTACTGTGTACATGTACAACAAATTCAAATTTCGAAAATTCCATTTATCTGTGAAGTAAATTTCAAAGAAACTATCAAGCACAGTTCAAAATACATATATACTTGTAAAAAGAAAACTATATCGTTAATGAATGTAGACAATTGAAAATAAATATTCGATATCCACTAAAACCAAGGACATATTTCTGCAGAATAGCCTTCAGCTTTGAATCTATTGCCAACCTAAACAATGCTCTATTTATTTCTAACCCGGTTTTTCTGTTTCTTTGACCTTTTTTCTTCCGTTTTGGACACAATCCTTTTTTACTACACGCTAAACTACATAGACTACATGGATTTTATTTTAAATTTATGATAAGATCATGCTATCCAGAGCACCACACAAGATAACTATCTTCTTCATGTGATTACATCATTTTGCAGCATCACTTGAATTCATAAATTCGATAGATGATATTTCTTCCTGGCAAGTAACATGCGAACGTACAAAGACCGAGTTCTTCCATTCAACTACGGTCCGGGCACATAGTTTCATAGTTTTGTATGTCGTTGGCGTCGTCGTTCGTTTGGTTGAATCGTCTCCGCAAACGTCCTGATTCATGTTATTCCGTTTTTATCCTTAGCCATTATCTTAATTTACTAGAGCACCAAAGCCATACAACATTAAAAGCCATGCACGCTATGTCGTTTTGTCTTACCATGATATTGTTTGTAATATTAACAAAGATCGAGGAGTTAGGGCGCCTTTCGATGTTTTAAAGGGGCTTTCTATTCTGAGCCTGTTGGTCTCGTAAGTCAAAAAATAATGTTGTCGATGGCGACACACTATTTATAGTAAGTACTGGAAGCGCATTCAGCCGCTACTGCCCTATAGCATGGAGGATCTGCCAGATTTCGGCGAAAGCTTAATGAACTTGTACTTGATGAAGACTAGAGACTGCAGAAAGAACAAAACTACGCCATATTGAAACACAATCAATAGATTACCTATTGTGCCCTTTGGTTAATTTATGTCACAGTTTTCATTGTTTCATTTATTTTACGTTAAATTAGGTTGAAGAAAAATTCAATATAAACTGCAACTATCATTTTTTAGACAAGAAAAACTGGAAAAATGTAAATTGATAAATTAATTTAGATTTTTACTTTAATTGTTTAGTATTCTGTATATTGGCTAAATTAGAAATTAAACAATTTTTTTTTGTAACAACCACAAAATTCGGCAAATTATTGCTTTTTGTTCATTATAGTGAAATCCTAACTCCAAATATTTTCAAATAATCCACAATGGCAACGCTCACAAACTTGAAAAATAATTTATATCCGGGTTTCTTGTAAAAGTAAGATCAACCACTACCCACAAATTTGAGTTTTGTCGTGCGTTCAAAGAAATGTTACCATGGCTCTAGAAAATGCTTATCCAAGCACAAGTTTCATCATACGTCTGGTCTCATTAACGACAAAGATACTTCACAGAATTCTTTGGAAATATCCATCTTCAATGCCATATTATTTTCCGGAAGGTGAATTGCTAGAAAGCTTTTGCTATTGGTAAAGAAAACAAAGTAGAATGGTTTGAGTAAACACAAGCTCTAAGCATTTCTCAGAGATATAATTGTTCGAAATGCTTGGATGATTTGGAAATAAAACGTTTGATGGTTAGATTTAAAGGAAATATTTCTGTCAGATCATATTTCTTTTCGTGTTTTAGTTTAAAACTCAAAGGAAAATCAAAAATAGAATGGCAGCAAAAATAATAATAGTAATATCATGAAGCTCCATTTTCCAGGATTTATTGAGAAATCATTGCACATTGGAACAAAAGTATAAAACTGAGAGCAGATCTTATTTTGATTTGAAAGTTGCGGAGGCAAAGGTCATTTAAATCATATTTTACTTCCAGAGTTTCTTGATCTTCTACTTAAAGTAATTATGCGCGCAATGTAGTATGAAACATTAAGTCAGAGTACGCTTGCGATTTTAAGCAAACATGCGGAAAAGTTGCCTAAATTACTGAAAAAAATACTTCAATAAGTTACAAGGTTTACATTTTCTGTCCTGAAAGTCCTAAAAAAATAGTAATAGGAAAAAACAACAAACAAACTTGTAATAAGCTAGCTCTAACTTCTAACCTTTTATTCAAACGTAATTTCTGTAGCTTCACTTAATGTTTCTCAAAAGTGTTAGCCCAATTGGTGCCTTTATTTGTTCTGTAAGTGCAAGACAAATTTTACAGCACTAAGGATTGAACAGTATCAAGCTAAAACGGTGGTCATTTTGAATAGTCAAAGAAGATTGGAAGTTGGCTTTTGGGTGGCAAATGCTCAAGTACGAAATTGAACAGCCAAAAGAGTACAATAGCAACAATCAGCACTATATTCAAGTTTACCTAAGCTTGTTTTTATAGAGTCATGCATATTCAAAAAACTAATTCAAAAAAAAAACTCTAGCGCACCTGAACCGCTAGAAACACTAATGATCGAAGAACAGTAGAAGGTTCGTGCAGGCTTTGAGTGCATATTCCACCACATGAGCTGCTTATTACGGCCAAACTGTTTCAAACGCCATGTTTTACTTTGGTCCCAAGAATGTATTGTAACTCATATGGTGGAAGGTTTCAGATATTACCACTGGCATGAATTTCAACGTTTATGAGAGCAAAACACGGGTAAATTATATTCGTTATCAGTTGCTTATTTCACAAAATTTTGAAAGCAGTATCTCATATAACATCAATGAAGAAAATGCTCAGTGCCTGCAGTACTGTAACTGAAGCTGGTGTTTGGGGCTGCGATCCGAAAAATTTGCAGAACTTTGGGAATTGAAACATTGGTTATTTATTTTCATTGTAAATGTTTCCGGTATGAATACTAACTGTAAGCATTTATTGATACAAAAGTAGCACAACTGACTCGTGCTGGCAACCTTTTGCCGGTATCAAAGCCAAGAATATATCAAATCTGCTTCACGTTGTTTAATTACATTCGAAGTTATAGGAGTATAAAGAAATTTAGGGTTACCTGCAGCGAGTTTTTTCAAATGATCGAAAGCTTAATATTTGCTGTGAAAATTCTACGATAAAACCGCTTAATAAAGATATTGCAATTAAACACAAAACCAAAAATAGCTGGCAACCCTATCGTGGCTTTTCAACCAAATTTGGCCTGAATAATGTTTATGACAGGTTTCATTAATTGTATGGAATTCGTATTGATTTCATGACTGCAGTGGAAGTTATAGTGCAAAAAATTTTATTTTCCTGAGCGAATTTTCAAAACCAAAGACACAAAAATTACCATAGCTGGCAGCACCAATTAATTTTTCAACCAAATTTCCACCAAACAGAGATTAAAGTACTAGCTACTGTGTCAATCTCATGAAAATCTGGTAACTTATTCACATTTCATAGGGCAAAAAGCAGTTTTTTTTCTTTGTAATTTTTGAAGATGGCACCACTGGCACAGACTTGCCCACAATTCAAAATCGCTTCTATCAAATCTGGTCTTACTTAAGTCCAATGCATTCTGTAAATTTTAGCTGTATCTGATTATTGGTTCGTGAGTTTCCGTGAACAGAAGTTTTTGATGCTAAAAATATAGGTTAAGTGGGAGAGGGTTACCGTTCTTGTCCGACATGAAATTTCCAAAGTTTTATTTTGAACGTGTAGATAAAACATAAGATTTATATACAGATTGGTTTTATTGTAAGAAACGGACATTTTTTTGAATATTCGATGGTTTGAATGTTTTCACTTCCAAATTTTTTTTTTTCAAAATGAAGACACCAAAATTATCATAGCTGGCAACTCCAACCGAATTTTTCGACCAAATTTCTATTAAACGTGGCTTAAAGTAAGGTCCAGCAATTGTGAGAGTTTCGTCAAAATCGAACGATTCAATCAGAATTTATAGGGCTAAAAACAGTTATCTTTTTTAGTGGTTTTTCAAGATGGCACCACTGGCACAGAATCACCCGCATTTCAAAATCACTTCTATCAGACCTGGTCCTATATAAGATCAATACATTCTGTGAATTTCAAATAATTCTGCTCATCGGGTCGTGAGTTTCCGTGAACAGAAGTTTTTGATGCTAAAAATATAGGTAAATTGGGCAAGGGTTACCAGGCGTGCCCGTTATACCATATATTTTTTTTTTTTTTGGTTATGTAAACAAAGCATAAGATTTACATATGAATGCCTTTTTTTTGAAGAAACGGCATTTTTTCAAGAGAGACGATGATTTGGAGGTTTTCACTTTCAGTGCCTGCCCTAGCTACAGGGTTGCCAGCACGCTCATTAAAAGCTACACAAATCTACAACTAAACAATATCAATACGTCCTGAAAATTTCGTAATGATTGAATAGCTCTGTCAAAAGTTATCGAAATTTAAAAATTTTCAAATTTTCCCGATCTCTTTTTAGGCACCCAGCGCACAGATAGGGTTAAAAAATTCCAAAGCATTATCCGATTCATATGTAAAACACGTTAAAAATTTATTTCGTTAACTTTATTTTTGCGAAAATCATTTGTGCACGAAATAATAGGTATATTAAAAATATCACTTAAATGGCCGCCGGCGCCAAAAGGTTAACAATAACTGACATTTAAAGAGACCTGGACCTATTCTGCATATACACCAATGTATCCTGAAAGTTTCAGCTCAATCGGATGGCGCGTTCCCGAGATTATCTCACTGAAATTTTTTGATGATATATATATATATATATATATATATATATATATATATATATATATATATATATATATATATATATATATATATATATATATATGGAAATATGAATTTTTGGCCGAATCGATTTTAATACTAATGTTCTTCGAACATTAGTAATAACGAAAATCAGCACATAGTTCTGTGGTGAGAGACATAAAAGTAAGAAAAAGAATGATTCATATTTTAGGTCAAATACAAACAAAAGAGGTTTTTCTTCTTCACACATGCGGTCAATTCGATTCTGCAAGAAATTTCTCCCAAACGAGGCTAAGAAGGTGAGCTTTTTAGACTCAAAAAGCTCTAACATACTATGGTAGGCTTTGCTTGATCGTACTATTTTTTCCTGCATATTGTTACCGGCTGCTACAATGGGCCAAAGGTCGCTGCAGGAGTGCAATCCTTCTAATTCATGGTCCATAAAACGGCCCACAGACACGGAGATCTGGTCGTCGACTGGATCTCAATTGATTTGCCACAGACACAGAGACTTGAATTGCAATCTCATTCGAACGTTGTTTTCGTTGAGGCAGCACACGCTTTGGAATGGGTGTTTTCAGGTCATTTTCGTTGTAAGAAAATGGAGGACATAAATTGTAAGCATTGTTAGCAAATGATGTTCTACATAATGTAATTTCGAACAGGTATACACGGGTATATGAGGTATTTGTACTTTCTGCTTCAGGCATCTGTAGCCTAGTCATAGATCCCTCTCAATAATTTTTAATTGGCGGTCATCATAACCAGGCAGTGATTGTTCGTATTAGGGGTGTATTTACTGATTTTCAAAGAAAATTATAAAATTGTATGTATCATGAGCTGGCAGCATTTGTGCCTTAATAGGGTTTAAAATTATGTTTCACGTAAAGTTATTTCGAACAGGTATGTACGGGTATTCTGGTTCAGGCACATGTAGCCCTCTAAATATTTTTTAATTGAATTTTAATTTGCGGTCATCATGCGCAGGCAGCACTTGTGCGTATTAGAAGTGTATTTACTGATTTGGTGCTTTGCAAATTGAAATTGATATCGTTGAACAATAAGATATCCGTTTAGTGGAGCGTTAAAACAGATAAACAAAGCTAATCAAGCTACTTTGATAAATCGAAATGGAGCACAAAAACTGGATTATATATTATTGCCCATGCCTCATCAAGAACGATACTAGATGGAGTGCCATCAAGAGATACACTAATCCTATGAAATAAATAAATCAATACTGGTCCAAGAGCAACAGGATCTTTTAGCAAGCTAGCCATCGCAAAACCAAATACTCTTGCTCTTCTTTATTATCCAATATTGCAGCATGAGAACCCTTATTATGCTACATAGATATTGCCCCAGCTAGAGTATCAGATCCTGCAAACCCTAAAATGGTACGAGGTTTCTCAAGAATCTGTCTTCTATTCTTAATTTAAAATTTTCTTCAATTGCATCATTAATTCATGCAATATCTTCTGAAGTAAATTTATCATTATATACCAATTTAAAGGCTTTATCGACTTCATGCAAAATATTCTATTAGCAGAGATTCAAGCGCAGATCACTAGCACCAAAGGATACTGAAATGGACCA
Organism: Nemotelus pantherinus; assembly: GCA_963978885.1. Taxonomy (NCBI): domain Eukaryota; kingdom Metazoa; phylum Arthropoda; class Insecta; order Diptera; family Stratiomyidae; genus Nemotelus; species Nemotelus pantherinus. Next base: position 54,167,143 of record OZ022264.1, on the reverse strand, counting down.
TATATTTTTGTTCCACATCTATTCTTTTCGTTCATAAATATTTCCTGAAATATATAAAGCATTAACGGGGCCATGAGGTATGCTAACTGACTCTTGTTGAGCATATTCATACGCAACTCAGTTCGTTAAACCAATGATTTCGAATTATCTTACCACTACATTACACTAAATTCAAATGAGATCTCCATTCTAGTCTCAAAATCACAACAGACACAGCAACGTGGTCGTCGACCACTAGCTCCGCCCACCAAATATCAAAAAATTTTGATATTTACTGCAACCGTTGCAGAGACTAAAAATGCAACCCACAGACAGAGATTTTCGTTGCAGATATCGCATATTGCAGATCTAGTTGTCGACCAGATCTCTCGTCTGTGGGCCGTTTAACTCTGATGGTTTGACCGATTCTAAGTGTTCTTTCTGCAAATGATGCCACCATCCATACTTCAGGGACATTAGGTCCTGTTTAACGGCCAGAGTGTGAGCTCTTGAGCAAAACAAAACGGCCTGCTCATAATGAAAACCGACTCCTAGACAAAACGCAACAATAGACACAGATCAAGTGACTCAGGAATACCTTCAGGGAAATCAGCATTACCTTGTGACATGTGTAAGGAAGGTCACTTTATGGTCACTTGCCTCAAGTTCCGGGCTTTGAACTAGGCTACACAGCTGCAGGTCGTGATTGCTATACCATTATAATTTTATTGCTTCGGACCAGACTCAGGATGGTCATGGAGGATTGAACAACTCTGCAAAGTATTAATGGGGAGCATCACACGATTTTGCCTGATACAACGCGTCAACCGCCACGTATTACTTCAGCGTCCGAACAATTGCCACAACACAATCATCAAGTCATCAAGAAGTCTTGCTGATTTCGGAGTCCCAGCAAACGGTGATATTTTACAGCAGAGAATAGCCGGCGAGCAAATTTTCGCGCTGGAGGGATATCATTGACCAGAACACTCGGAGCTTAGGGTTAACTAATTAAATGACATTAGCTAGCGATTGAGACTGGAGTAAAAATTTAATGAACGAACCCAGTACTGAATCCTAGTTGTAGTGCCAATGATGATCACGAAAGGTAGATTTCATAAAAGTTTCAAATTTCCAAAACAACAACTAATCCAGGGTCTAGCTCAACATATGCAAAAAATTCAATGGCTCCACCAAATAAGCTTACATTGCTTACAAGCCAATTTGCAGCCGTCGCTAACCACACAAACAGTCAAATTGATCACTAGAGAATCATTGTCATTCGTCATTGAACAAGTTGTACACTATCTCCGGCTCCAAACTTTTGGGCAGTGTAAGTCAAAGACTCCAATAAGTAATCAATTTATGCAGAGTTCATTTAAGTGTTGCTGTAGGCAAATACAAATCAAATATGCAACAAGCTTCATTAAAGCATCTACTTACTGCAATAAATGGTTCATTTATTGACAACACAATTTATAACCACAATTGGATCGATATTGAAGAATTGACAAAATATTCAATCATCTGGGACGGTTATCTTTAGTGCATAAGGTAAGTTGGCTTAGTGAGTAATTTGTGTCAATGGTGGCTAAATTCTCGTGGTAAATAAAAATTTGTAATTAAGACATGGGGAGTTTAAGCTATCCCTTAGTAGAAGATTTAAGCGGTCTTGATAAGGAGGTAGATGTAAAGTTATCCCACGGAAAACGGCGAAGGCAGAAACGCAAGAACCTCATTTGAACGGGCTGATTTGGGTCAATAGAAATTTTTTGATACGGCACCCATACACAACTTGCATATTATAAAAGAAGTTATTAGTCGGAAAAATGTCATTGAATTCTCTCGAATGTCTTTTAGCACAAGCTAAGGCATTTGTAGCTTTCACAACGATTGAGTCGATTGGATCGTCAAATGTGGATTGCTGATTCAGCAATATTCCTAAATCAAGTACTTTCGCTGTTTACACTTATATTATAAGAATTCTTAAGCAACTTAGCATTATTAGGCGCTCATCAACTAGTCCTGTGGCCCAACTCACAGTTTTCCAGCGTTTAGTTCTCCGTTCTGTCACATGTACGGGCTCTCGAATATCCGATGTGCAGAAAGTGAAAGTAAAAGACGAAATCAAATGCTTCAGGAGTTATATCAAATGACTTTGGGAGCAGGAGCAGATTTTCATTCATCAAATAACTACGGAAGACGATAAATGTACGTGCAACGAATTTACAAAAGTTACAAAGAGATGGCGATGACAATTGAAATACGATCAAGTCAGCGCAAATGAAGATTCTAGACTGCAATCTAGATCTTTAGATTGCCAACTGCCCCAAGATGATAAACTTAAATCTTTTAGAACTACGATTAAACTAAGAGATCTTTTCAACTTTCCACCATAGTCTGGTCTTTCAATCAATGACATCACGCACCACGAAGCAAACTTCTTTCTTAATGTCTTTGATGTGTTCATATGAATACTATTTATTTATCACATCTTTGCAAAGAACATCACCAAAAGGCCTCGACAAATCAAAGTACATCACAATCAAGAAGAAGTGCCTTATCAATTTATTACAGTGACTTTTGGGACAAAAGTAGAACCACTGATAACTGTACGAACACTTTTTCAACTCGTTAGTCCCATTATGAACATACGGTTGATACGTCAATGAATTTTTTGGTGGTGGGTCTCCAGTTAAAAGATATGTACCATGTGGGCAGAATTTCGCTTGCCGGGGGAATCTCCTACAACATTGAATTACTGCTAGCGCTAGAACTGCATGCGCGTTAAAGCTCACTACACCACTGGTCCTTACAAAACTTGCAAAATATTCTGAAGCCTATATTCAACTGGACATAAAAGGTATTCATGTCCAGGTGGATTCTTCAGTGGTTATTATGTCGGTCAAAACTCATCCTACATGGTGGAAAGATTGACTTGATTGATAGACTGGGCTCCTAAAGGCCTTTCTAGCACTGTGACCTCCTGGGTCTATTGTGCCTCTTCTGCGTAATGTTCTATAGAATGTCCAGGCTTCTTATGAACCTGGATATGTTCCTTGACGGTAAGTTTGCTATATCACTGGTAGACGGAGCTTTAATCTTCGTTTCTCTAGTGCAAGACAGAATGTGAGAAGATGTACTACACATCTGTCGTTTCCCCTCAGTATCTGCAGCAGAAGTCCCGCTCCTTAACTTTTCCGTAGAGATACTTCTTGTAAGGGAGGTGGCTCTACATAGAACTCTCATGCCGCTTAAATAGAGAGCCACTGCTTCTTCTATCCTTTTGACATCGAAACCGAGGTATTTTTGAATGTTCTAAATCCTCAATATTAAACCAGTGGCATTTGGTCTTTTTCTTACTGCACGGTTCAAGTTTTTGCTTGTATCAGTTTTTTAAGGCCCCAGTGTGGAGAAAAACCTGTGCAGGGCATTCTGGCTCCTTTTTTGGCTTTGGTGTCAGTTTCTTCGTTTCCTTCGGGCCCCTGATAACCACGGATTTATATCAGCTCAAGACTGTTCTGTGCTTCTATTTTATTAAGAGACTCTCTCACCTCTGAGAGTATAAGTGAGTTCCTGTGATTGCGATTGATAGCCTTGAGAACCGTTTTTTATTTTTCTTTTCTGACCCATTTGGTGTTCCTTATCTTTATTTTATGTGAGGCTCTAAGCATGGCAGATAGTTTTTCTTCGTAGATGGTCGTCTCCTTTGGGAGAGGGAAACGCGTTTTGCACTTGGAACTTACGGTCTCTGGTCCTTATCCACAATGATCTTTGAACCATCCGTAAACCACATTTACGGTCCACTGTACGATAGAGGTGAGCCATCATCCCATTTGTTCCTTGATTGGATTGTGCCCTTCAGCCTCGTCCCGAAGGCTGCTTTGGTCTTTATTTGATCACTGAAGTTCAACATTTTTTTTGTGAGCCTGATGTGCCTTCGTGGCCTTCAGTATCGATTTGTTTAGATGATTGTCACAGGTGAGCCCTATCTAGGTGGACGCCTAGATATTTTACTTCTTCCTACAGAAATACGAATGCGCCTCTAATATTTAAGACTCCTACTTTGATTTTTCTCTTTTTGGTGAATGGTACTAAGCAAATTTTCTGAGGATTAGTGTAACAGCCCTGCATAAACCCCCTTCCTCACGCAATTGAATTGTTTAATTTAAAGCTGTTTGCATTCTTGATCTCAAGGTGCCCCTGTGTAGGCCTCTGATTAAAACCGTGATGTCATCAGCGTAGCATACAGCAGTTAGATCCTTACTATTGAGGGTTACCAGAAGGTCATTAACTAGTAGGGACCGTGGCAGGGGGATAATACCCTTCCCTGTGGACATTCCCTCATAGTGTCCGCCCTTAACATCGCCTCTCCCGGTTTCGCAAACAGCTTTGCATTATTAAAGGCACATTATATGTTAATGAAAGCGCAAAATGCAATTTAATTGCCTTCCAATGCCTTTTCTAATATTTGTAACAGTTCATTAGTAGCTTATATAGTTGATTTACCCTTTTGGTAGGCAAATCAGAATTTTTGTAACCCTTTCATACGTGATGACTTGTTTCATCAAAAATGATATCCCGGCAGTCGCTGGGATGCTATTGAGACTTTGCTATTGAGCGGATGTGAAAGCCCTCAAAAACAGCTCAACAATGCCTGAAAACTATCCCCTTAACCAATTCATCGCAATTTTCGACATTCGTGGCACCACTAGACAAACTAGAAAAGGTCCTTCATAATTATTCGGGAATACCTTCAGCAATTCTTCATTGTCATTCCTAGTTTTCATCACTGGTCGTCCATCATTCTCACAAGTGAATGCACTACGGCGGAACACAGCTCACTCTAGTATGTCTCCAATTGCTGGAAGGGCTGCTTCTGTAAAATCTGATGTGTTGCGTTATGTTGCATGTGTTCGTCAAAGGCGGATCCATTTACAGTAAATGATAGGTCAATTATCTCTTCCACGAGCTATACCTTAAATACCATTCTTACATACTTGATTGGGCTACGCAAGACCGGTGAGTATCAAAAGTTAAAAAGAAGAGGATATCAATAAAACAAAAGTTGGATTTATGTATTTAGGTGTTTGTCAATATTAGCAGTTTATTTCGAAGAGATTACGGATAATTTATCAGTCAATTTTATAGCGGTATTTCGATGATTATTATGAAAGCACACAAAACACCATGAACGTGGTTTGCAGCATGACTGTTATTAGTGCAAACAAGGAAATCAAACGGTTATTCTCTGAGGGTACAAAAGAGAAGTTATATTTGTATAGGTCTTCAATCCTCCAACAGCACCCCACGCGGGATAAAAGTAGGAAGCGATGATAAAGCTTATGAATATTCATCTCAGCTGGAAGATTGATGAAACGTTGGAAGAACTTTGAAGAACTCAGCACTTGCTGGCTCAAACCGAAATGTTTTAAACTTGAGACCACTTGAAGCTATGAGTGGTGAGCTTGAAGAAATATCAACACTCACATCCGGACAGTTTCCCAGAGGCAACGATTGCACTACCGTATCAGATCCGTCACTTATCAACCTCTCAGTACCAATACCTGTAAAGTGACAGCTTCTCCAGTGAAAACTGCAACCGTTATGGTCTCAGTGGTCTGCTAAGTATTTACAACGGCTTCAATCGATCTCAATATGGGATCATCCAAGGAACGAAATCAAAATCGTATCAACTGTTTTTCTCGCGGATGAGCGAATTTCATCTTGAGCGACTAACATCAAGAGCAGTAGAGAAAGATAACCTCATTTACTCAGGGAAAAATGTCCTCACTCGGGGAATTGCCATCATGACCGTAACCACTACATTGACGAGACCAGTCAACAAGCCTGCGGTGCTTTCAGTTTCTGTCAACAAAGACTTGAAACTGAGTCATCTCCATACCGGCGCACAGTGGGCTGAATCCCGATTCTAGCTGGACAAAATTATTTTATGGGCTTAACAAGGGCTTAAAGGTTGGAATAGCTTAAAAAAATATTTAAAAAAAATATACGAGATAAAAAGTAGGTGTTTCAGTTTTTAAAACAGAATTTTATATTTTCAAGTAAAATTAAGTATTTTTATTACATATGCGAGTATATTACAAAAATTCAAAATCAGAATCATTTTTCGATTTGCTCGGAGAATCCTTCTCCGCTTCGCTATCATTCGTATCCTCTTCTACTGAATCCGCGATCTTGCATCAGGACTCAGCTCTTTCAATGGGACCTTCTGGAAAGTTCTAAGGCTTGTAATAACAGGATCCGATGAAACCAAAAGCATGTGAACTTAGTCTTCACAGGTTTTTATGTATGAGGACTTTCTAGTATGCTGGGCTCTGGATCGCCTCATGTCTTTATTCCTTGCCTCCTGTACCTCCTCTGAAAGCTGCTCTATTGGAACAAGAGCATGTTTGATGGCTAAAGGGCCATGCAAAAAGATTTTGTGTACGCTGGGAGGCATCCTGGACCAGCTATATAGCTCCACAAACAGCTTGGTAGTATCAAAAGCAAACGTGTTGAACTTTTCTTCCCTGATCGTATTGCCACTTGAAATTACCTGCAACAATAAGAAAAAAACGAATAAGAAAAAAGGACTGCCATAGTGAACAATTTGAGGAAGTTGTTTTATAAATACCTCGAGAAAAGGTTCAAATCTACATATTAATCGTTTATCAACTCCTGTAGCTGCAGCGGCTTCATCTGTATGCTCAAAAAATCGGCAAGACAAGTTCCCGGTGTTGGACGTCCCACTTCCTTGAACCACTTTGTCCACTTTTATTCCTATAGAATCCCATAAAGCCTTCTGGATATTTTTTTCCTGGTGTCAACCTCATGAGCAGTAGCCCCTGGCATGGTTGGCTTTCTGAATTCCAATTTGTAAGCTATATGCAGGATGAATTCTAGGAATTTTGTCCACGCATGTAGAGTACTGACACCATATGGTAAGTTTTCCGTCTTAATCGGTAGATTTTTAATATTTTCTAATCAATTCATTTCAGTAGGTTTACAACCACACAAATTGCATGATTGACTCGAGGTTTCGGCAAGAGCATTGATAGTTTTTGTATCGAGCATTGTCAATAACATTTTGAAATAAATGTTGGCATTTTCACCGATAAATAACAAAATACATATTTAGAGAAATATTAAATTAAGCAATTTAATTACCGTTAATTAAGAACTCGAAAGGTTCGCGAGCTTCTATTTCTTCTTGGACAGCATCTACTTCTCTTCTAGAAGCAACTTTCGTTTCTTTAATAAACAATAACTTTATCGGTCGACAATATCGAGTCAATAAAGGATGTGGGTTTTCCCACAGCATGATTTTCTCCCGATGCCTTTAAAATCGCAGTCAGCGGAAACGGAACAGTAGAAAACATAAAAATGCTATCATTTGAATATTCTGGATTGTCTTCTTCTGTTTCCTCAGATGATGCTTCTGGATGAAATAGCTGCATGTACTCGTTTACAGCAGAAGAACCGTCACAGACCCATTTGAATAAAAATTCAAATTTTTCGGGATATGAATCATTTTCAAAGAACACTAGAGTTTCAAGTAACCTCTGGCATGTCAGGTGCAATAAGCTTTGCAACTTTATTGAAACGCCTGAAACAAAAAGTTGTGAATCCATAGAAAAGAATAAAAAAAACAGTAATTAACATACTTAAATTCGTTATTTTGATATTACTAGGACTTGGATATAAAAGCAATTAGCATTAAATGTTTATTTTAAGGTCTTTAAGGTGTAGAGTATAAATAGAAGATGAGGGTCCGTTTGAGATTTAAACTGAAAATTTAAATTTTATAATTGTGACCCCAGAATTTTTGTTATATCTCAATTTATGGTTAATTATGGCTCTCAATTTTTGAATATGTTATTAATTATACCATAATAAAAAAATTCTCAAAATTTGAAGTCAATGAAATATAATGAAAAAAAGTTGCGCGTTAAAATGTGAAGAATTTTTCAGTATCCACAAAGCAAAATGTCACTCTCTTATATTTTAATGGTATAAACTTACCTTTTTCAATTGGGCGTTTTCAGTGCTTGAAACTTTTTCTTGAAAAGTAGTGAAACAAGTTAGATTAACACTCAAACGAAAATAAACATTCATGTCACGGAGCAGTTAATACAAAGGAAGGTCACATTAATGTACCGCGAGAGTGCCTCACGTTCTACTTGCATTCGACCGTTTTCACAGTAAGTTCTTACACACTATTGTTCGGTATAATTACAAATTTTTGGTGGAATTAGGTTTACTGAAGCCTTAAGAAAAATATCCTTTACCTGAAAACCTTACATTTTTACATTGATTTTTTGACTTTTTTCCAGCTAGAATCGGGATTCAGCCCACTGTGCGGCGGTGCTGACCACATGCACCTTGCGTCAGAATTGCCAAATTACACTTTTGTGTCAAGAAAAGTCGGTCATCTTTGCTCTCAGATACCAATCAGTAATTTTAATTCAATTGAACCCATTTATATTTTATGCATCTGGTATAGCAAAGTATTAAAATATGTAATGATAACAAGATTACTGGGCCTTTTTTTCATTTCTGTTCATTCTGCTTATCTCGAAATCTTACCATTTTGATTAGGCAAGATATAAGCAACTCACGCAGTAGCTAATACTTTTCTTTCTAATTGTTGTTAATATGAAGAGTTCATTCTACAAGAATGCTAAACTTCGACACATGTCTTATACCTTGGTAAAAAATGACTTTTTTGTAAATTCCTCGCCTTTTTAGGTTAGAATATTTTTAAATTGGTTTCAAACAAACCTGTCACCTAAAGTACGTTCTTTAGGAAAATATTTAATTAAAATAATGTAGCATATTGCATTCAGATATCAAAATGATAATAAAAACTTACCACGCCATCGCCAATATTATGTATCGTACATGGAATGTGGGCCGACGCTCCAATTTGTGTTGTTATCACTGTTGAGTTTTCCGTGCCAAAGTACATAGGAGTCTTGTAGATATCTTCGAATGTGGAATCTTTGTTGAAATTATCTTCCGTATGTGTATCGATGGTATTCTCATATATTTTACTGTGACTATTACTACTACTTATGCCCGTTATGCTACTACTTATTATAGGGCCGCCTATACTAATGCTGCCGTTGCTGATGCTAATACCACTACTGTTTCCGGAAATATGTATGCTCGTGTCCTTCGCCGATGGTCGGACTGCTCCTGCTTGTAACATATTGCCACCGGTGTCCAGTGCTGTGGATGATGACAACGACGACGAGGAAGATAACGACGGCGACTGATGTGACATTATTAAATTTTGATTTATTAGCACATTATCCTTGTCCACGTACGACGATGAGAGACCTGTAAATAATAATAATAATGAGACGGATAAAGAGAGGTTAAAGAGTTGTTTTTCGGTCAAATAAGTCAGCTCTTGGTTGGTATAATATATTGTTGGTCTTAGAGACTGTTCATTTAATAAGCACAAAAAAATATTTTTATCTAATCTTATTTACTTAGAGAAAGATATTTCACTAACGAAGGCGTTAAGATTATAAGATTATCACATTTAGGCATATCGCTTCCGGCAATGCTCATACGATTTGCATCCAATTAAATTACATCTCAAATTCTTAGTGGTATGCTTTAAAATATAAAACGATTTCAGCTTTTTTTGAATATTATGAGGGAATGCATCACATCTTTTTTTTTTTTTTTTTGCGGAAAAGAATGATGTCGTACTAAAACATTTTAATATTTTGTGGCACATCAGTTTATTATATCTTTCAATTATTTTGAATATCTTATGTCATCAATCAGACCTAAATAAAAAGAGACATGGGAACGATATGAAAGTATCCCACACTCACTTGGCGCCCAATTGGATGCCTCGTCTTTCCGAGTTTATAGGTAACATGGTAAAATTCGTCGAAACAAACAATTTAATAAAAGAACAAAATTTGCACAAACATTTAATATCGATCTGAGCAATTCCCTTTTCATTCAAACAGCCTGGGAAATGGTGCGAGAGTAAGCACAAAATCTATTTCATATTTGCATGCATTTATGTACAAACATATGTATATGACTATGGGTATAAGCGAATGAATAGATAGATATATAACGAGCATATTGCATATGTATTCGAAAGGATGTTTGAAGATCTCCAAAATAAAACACTTCCTCTCAAAACTCATTCATATATCCCGCAATTTCTGCTGGAAGCTATATACTCTCATTGACGGTTGTGTGTTTCTAACAACTGGCTCAAAATGCCTAGATCACCCACAAATTGAATGATACGGCAAAAAAAAAGAGCAGCGGTTCACACCTTGGGCAAAGTCGACTATATAAAATTGAATAGCTAGCTATAAAAATATCTTCAGGAAAAGGTCTCTGGAATGGCAGTTTGTTGCGAATGGTAGAAAATAAAGGAGCGTAGGTATGCCTATGCATATAAAGTTTAGAAGAAGTTCAAGTGGTGAATAGGATTTGTTTCGAATTTCTTTACAGGATAATGACTGATGAGGAGGGGATTTGGAATTAGGTTTGAAAAGAAAAGATAATAACAACGTTTTCCCTATCAACATAGCGAGCGTTCTATTTGCATGAAAGTGAACAATCGCAAAGCTGCTCATCGATAAAGTTCGTTGCTTTGCCTCCAATTGGCATCCACCCCTTTCACTTACCGTTCAAGCGAGTAGAACATTAAAATTGACAAAATCCAGCAATATAATTTTAATGTTCCACATAAGGAAAAGTTATCAATATTTACACTCAGAAAAATTTCACCACTTAAAATTTTGTAGAATCAAATTTAAATCAAAAGTTGAAGCACTTTTAAACAAAAATCGAATCTTATTTGAATTAAATAATCCCCCACATTCAATAAAAATGATTCCACTTTATTATAAAAATGTTATTTTCATATCAAAATTTTCATCATTGAATGAAAAAACAAAACATTAAAACAAACAAGACACAATTTGATACTGCGTTATTGAAATGAGGTCACATTATTTGAATTAAAAAGAAACGTATATGACGCCAAATCAAAAATTTTCAAATATGATTTAGCGCCATATACGTTTCTTTTTAATTCAAAGAAAAAAGTAAAGCAATCCCACGACAACCCTTGTACGGGTCTAGGGGTTGAAGCTGGTAGAGAGCTTCATTACAATTTTTTTAATCATTGTGGATACGAGTGTGGAGTGATTAGTTCTACGACTCACTTTACCCCTGATTTAAATCAGGTACCTAATCAGAGCTAGGTGAACTCAAAGCTTGGTGTGCGGACCCTCGTCCGAACCTGGATTTGAACCAGTTACCCCACACGCAAGAAGCCAGTGCTCTACCCACTAGGCTACTCAAGCTTAATTCAAATAATTTGTCGTCATTTCAATAACGCTGTATCAAAGTGTGTCTTGTTTGTTTTAATGTTTTATTTTTCATTCAATGATGAAAAATTTTGATATAAAAATAACATTTCTATAATAAAGTAGAATTCAAATAAAATTCGTTTTTTATTTAAAAGTGTTTCAGCTTTTGATTTAAATTTGATTCTATTAAATGAAGTGTACCTTTTCTTGTATCCATCATTTTAAAATAATATATCATCACTGTGGATACACAAACATAAACACATATCATTCTCACATTCCACTACTCACCACACTACTTTAAATCAAACACAACACACCCAAATTGTACAATCAAGTAGGCTAAGCATAAATATTGTGTTGAAGTTTTTATGAAAATATTTATTGTGTTGCCAATTAATTTTTCACATGAGTTGTTTTGTCAATTGATTGCCTTTGAATTCATCCATTGATTCAAACTAATGATAAGGCTGGAAGGAAATCCTGCAATTGGTTTAAAAAACCAAATCACTTTATTTATTACATGCTATTAGCAATCACATAACGGAAAAATTATGTGCTCAAAATCATTTAGTATTTCCAAATAACTTAGACTAAAGACAGACGACACAAGTTAATTATCATTAACACAATGATCACTGAACGCTAATGATAATTTGTTTGGAGAGTGACACACGGTTATTTGAATGAGGTTGTTTGACAGCTGTAGGTTGTTTGAATTTAAATGGTATTAGAAGGAGAAGATTATTATTATTAGGAGAAGATTATATTATTATTAGGAGAAGATTATGAAATTAACTGGGGAAATTCGGGAAATTCCATTTGAAATAATGTAGTTTCTAACTGTCAAAAACATAAACATATTATTTCGAATATATTACAATATGAGTGCGTTTATGCCGTAGCCAAATTATTGAGCTCTGCTTATTTAGCAGCGGTATAAACCACTTTTAAATTAGCAAAGCTTGCTATTTTGGCTACGCTACTTTAGCGGTGCTAAAATTTAGCGCGGTTATAAGTGTGAAGATAGCAGTGGTATAAACACTATAACAGTCATAAATAGAGTTTCTAGTTTCGAGTGACATTCGCAATCTGGAACCCTTGCTGCAAGAGTGTTTTTGTTCTTATTATTGAGCTCCTTTCAGATATTACGCCATTTTTGCTTTTTTTTCTCTTCTTCAATAACTGAACATTTTATATTTTCTTCCTTATCGTGATTAAACTTTTTTTTGTGTAAAATTTCCATAATTTTACACAAAGGCTCATTAGCAGTAAAACTTGTACTAATTTCTGATTTTTTGATGTGTTTCGATAAACAATAACTGTCAAAATAATACCATTTAAATTCAAACAACCTACAGCTGTTAAACAACCTCATTCAAATAACCGTGTGTCACTCTCCAAACAAATTATCATTAGCGTTCAATGATCATTGTGTTAATGATAATTAACTTGTGTCGTCTGTCTTTAGTCTTAGGCTCGTCCAGATTCTTATAGAGAAGAAATCGAGCTCACCGGATCAAAAGGAAATTTGAAGGAAAAACTGAAGAGTCATTCAAATTAATGTAATGCCGACAATACCAGGTTCAAAATTTAATAAACGAGTTGTAACGATGAGACACACACTCAGCATTCAAATATAAGGAAGAACATAAAAATATATGGGTTGAGAGAACTTGGAGCTGTTGATGGAGAGGTTGACGGTCCATTAACACTAGAACGCCTAATTGGAGGATTTTAATCATGGCTGTCATTGTAATTTTCGGTGTGAATTACGTAAACAAACGAACGAAATATAATAAAATAATACATTTTAAGCATATATTAATATTTTCCAAAAATTTAAATTTATTAAAAAATTGATTTAAACTTTTCGATTTAGGTCAAAATGTTCTATTTCCATAATTTTTCTTTGGCTTTTGTTGGTAAATTTTTGTTTAGAGCAAATGGTGCTATTTCTATTAGCAAAAACAACGTGACGGGCAATGTTTGGCCAAAAAGGTTTTTTTAGCACATGCAGTTTTAGTATTAAAGATTATTTCTAACTGGTTATTTAAAAGAGGTCTGAAATCTGTTTCCGGCTACGTTTAGTCTTGTCCAATAATTTCACCCGAACTTGATCACTCTGCATTAGGGCTAGAGCTTGCACTTTCAGTTCTTGTACAGACTTTGTAGGTAAACGACTTATAGCGCTTGCAAAATCGTGCTGCCAAAGGATTTTTCTGCTGTCATTAAAGAGAGAGTTGTGTGTATTTTTATTTATATTTGTATTTATTCACAGTTTCACCAACGAAATGATTACTACAGAAAATACATTTATGAAATTATTAAAAACAATTAATCGGTCGGATAAACCGACAATTCTACATTTCAACAGTATGTTAAAGTTAAAGCTTCGGGCTATTACGCAGGTTGTAATCCACAATTGGTCATATGAAACGGGATGGATAAGGCGCTATGATGTCAGTACTCACCGTGACAAACAAGAAAGTTCGGCTTGGATAACAAAAACTTAGAGTTCACGTTTCCAGTGAATAACTTTGTAGGGAATAGAGATATGAAATTTTAATATTGAGTTTGAAGAGTGACCATGGTCAATAATTGCAAGCGGTATTCATAACGAGGTATGTGAATAGTATCAGACCAGCGGAAAGCGGAAACAAAAATCTCTTTTGGACAGACTCCATGCGACCTATGTGCTCCTTTTAATATGATGACCACATCAAGCACCCATACTCTAACAGGGCGAACCAGAGAGAAGAACAGGATTTTTGTCATACGAATGTCATTGAATTCTTTAGATTATTTTTTTAAGGAGCCAAGTGCACAGTTGGATTTTATAATTATTGAGTCAGTGTGTTCATTAGAAATAAGAGCACAAATTAATTGAACTCCTAAATCCATAACTTTAATGGAACGAGTTAAAACAGTGTCATTTAAAGAGTAGTTCAAATTAGTGGTACATGATTTGTAGGAGACAGAGATAACTGAGCATTTGTCAACATTACTTGAAAGCCGTTTTAAAGTACACCAGCAAGCGTAATTTGACACATTGCGTTGCAGGATCATACAATCATACAGTGATGATATTTTATTAAAAATCTTTGCGTCGTCAGCGTATAGTAAAATGGAAGATCCTGGAGCAAAAGTGATGAGGTCATTGATAAAAATAGCAAAAAAATGGGACGAACACCTGATGTGGCAATTATGTAAGAGAATAGAACGCCACGAATACGAACGTTCTGCTTGCGATTTGAGAGATAAGATTTAACCAAGTCAATAAAATTATAAAAGAATTCATGAAAATGCGATATTCATATGAGAATGTCATGATCCAGCTTATCGAAAGCCTTCGTGAGGTCGATGTAAATGCATCATCATCATCGTGGCACAACAGCCCGACTTCGGGCCCTGGCAGCCTGGATTGGTGTCCTCCAATTATCTCGGTCACGTGACCCCGTCTTTCAGTCTTGGAATCCTAGTAGCTTATACTGAGCTGGTCTTCTATGTTGTCTCGCTCTGTCGACTCGTCTTCCGTTCATAGCTCGTTTTGGCATGCGATTGTCAGCCATGCGTTGTACATGCCCTGTCTATTATAGACGTTGTAGTTTGACCATTTCGGAGACTTCCAGCTTATCGTACAGTTCGTACGATTCATTGCTGTACCGGATGTGCTATCCATTTTGTTCACAAAAAAAACCCCGAAAAACCGCCGTAGAACTTTTCATTCGAATATGCCGATCATTGATTTGGAGGCTGGCGTCAGGATTCATGTTTATATGTGCATAGAACAGCACAGGTCTTATGATAGTTTTATAAACGAGGAGCTTAGTCTTTCTATGCACATACTTCAATTTCATAATGGCCAGGATCGAGAAGAGCGTTTTATTTGCTAATTGCATCTGTCGCTTGATTTCGTTACTTTCTGTTTCGTATCTTACGAATTCTACTAAAACTCAAACTTGCCAACTCCCGCTTAAAACCAAAAAATAAGATTGTTAAATTCACCAGTTTATTCTTTTCTGAGATATAACTTAACAAATACACGTTTTCTACTTTCTAAATACTTCAAAGTTTCTATTTTTCAACTGACTGGGATAATACATGACGACCAACTAACTTGCAGATCTCAAAGATTTCTTTCGCAAATTTAACACTTTTTTAAATAACTGTATTGTGATAGTTTCGGTAAATGCAACATTCTTAAATATTGGTTATTTGTTTCCAGTATCAAATTCTACATTTAAGATACAGCACTAATTATTCACAAATCAGCTGACTGCATTCCACCTTATGTCGATGTCAAGGTGACAACGTCAAGGTAAGTATTGTCATCTACAGATCAGGTTGCTGCGGAACATTTTCGTTGGCGTTATTCGATAGGTTGCTAGCCAGATTAACGAAGTTGTTCACGAATTTGATACTAAGGTCCCCTGCGCTGATGGTCGATTGCGCTGGCAACCTTGTCCTAGATTGCATCATAAT
The DNA here is from genome assembly GCA_963978885.1 of Nemotelus pantherinus. Classification (NCBI taxonomy): domain Eukaryota; kingdom Metazoa; phylum Arthropoda; class Insecta; order Diptera; family Stratiomyidae; genus Nemotelus; species Nemotelus pantherinus. The sequence continues at coordinate 54,151,316 of OZ022264.1, read as the reverse complement.
TTTCGTTTTGTCCTCGTTGATTCAAAGTCCAACTTCCTTTGCTGCGGTGCCAGATTTAAGCAAAAGTTCTTCTGCATCGGTTAGTTTTCGAGCCATGATGTTAATATCATCCGTGTAATCTGCCATTTGTGTCGAGTAGCATGCCACTGGTGCCCAGTTTCATTGACAGAATAGTGAACTGAAGTGCCAGGTTGAAGAGCGTCAGCACTATTTCATCGCCCTGCTTCAGTCCAACAAGAGTTTCGAAAGGATCTGTCAATCTGTTCTGGATCCAAACCTGCAAGACGGAGTTGGTCATCGTCATCTTTACGAGTCTCACTAATTTGGCCAGTATATCAAATTGCAGCATGATGTTATATCGTGCGCTCCCGTCCATGCTGTCTTAAGCTTGTTTAAAATCGACAAAGATTTGGTACATGTCAACGTTGTATTACCTTCACTTTTGCAAAATTAATTTGACAGTGAAGAGCTGGTCAACTGTGGAGCGACCAGATATGAAACCGCCTTGATATTCACCAATGATTTCTTCAGCTAATGCTTTAATTCTAGTCTTCAGGATTTTTGCCAGAATTTTGAAGGTCGTACAGACTCAGGAGATGCCTCTGTAGCTCTCACACCGCAGTTTATCTCCCTTTTTATCCATGGGACAGATGATGTTTCTGCGCCAATCGTCTGGGATCACCTCAGTTTCCCATATTCGCAGCAGTAATTGTTGATGTAGCGCACTTAATAGGCCCACTCCACCAGATTTCAGTACCTCAGCTGATATCTCGTCAGCACCCGACGCTTTGTTCTTTTTCAGTAATTGCAAGGCGAGATCAACTTCTTCTACTGCTGGTGATTGTATGGATGGGAGCTGATCAGTACTATCATCATGGAGCTTAGCTTCTGCTGCCAGGATGTTTCATGGTGCATTGAGAAGCTCTAATGCTCTAATGCCAACTTTCATTCCCGACTTTTCCATTGAAATCTCCCAGCAGCATTTGTTCATCGTTTGGTGGAAGAGAGTCGAAGAGAGTCGAAGAGAGTTTCAAGGCAGGCATAAAACTTGCCTTTTACTGAGTCTTCTTTAACTTCTGTGGGAGGGTGCACATTGATGAGCCAGAGGTTAAAATATCGCGCCTTAATTTTAATCGCACAAAGCCTTTTCTTCATGGGTTTTCAGTCAGTAAGCTGCTTATTCGCTATGATTGCTACTCCATACTTCTTGTTACTCGACGGTTTACCGCTTGTTAAATTTGTGTGCGATTTTTTGTCGTTGATTTCGCAGCTTAACCAATTTGTTTCCTGGACTGCAGTTATGCTCAGTTTAAACTGTTCGACCTGATGAAGGAGGGCCTTGTCATTCTCCGGTTTGTTCATGGAGCGTACATACCAGGTTCCGAGAAAATATTCCGTTATGCGTTTGCGTGGTCGTCATTGTTGATGATTGGATGAGGAGGATTTTTCGGCACATTGCTCAACAATATCCAAGGGGGCCTCGGTGATTGCTGCTTCGGGAGACTTGCCACGCTCACACAACTATGTTGCAGGTCTAACAACGTGGGCAATCCTCCCTAATGATCTGAGACGCTTAAGTGTAATTCAGTAACTCAGTAAAACAGTAATTCAGTAAAACTATACAAATTTTAATGAGGATAGAGTTACCTCATTGCCTCAAACACTCCTCCATTTTCCGGGCTTGGGACTGGTATGTCACAAGTTAGACTTGAGATTAGCGGTATAAATGTGGTCAACTTGTTTATCTTCTTTCATTGCAGCGATTACTAAGCTCGCAAGTTCTAAAAGGTTAGTGGTGGTAGACTTACCTTAAATAAAACCATGCTGGCAGGGCGAGATTAATATTTTAGCGTGAAAACATAACACAACGATAACTATAGCTTCAAAGACCTTGACGACGCGTGGTAATTTAGCGATTAAAAAGATGAACCGATAGTGGTGAGGGGAAATTGCCGCAACATATAAACACTGTGTTCGGTAATCCATCAGGACAGGTGGGAAAACTATTCTCAAGACGAGATATTTGCGTTAAGATAGCGGTAATGTCTATGTAAAGGTCTTTCATTCCCAACGTCCTTTTAGGGGAGTCCATCAGGTAATAGAAATCAGTTTTAATGAGCTCGCAGAGATGTAGTCCATACTCGGATTGATTCCAAAAACGTTTCAGATGGCTTATGAAAGACTGCATACTTTACCCATTTCCGTTTAAATTCATGAGGTTGTCTGATTTCAATGGTTGTCGAAAACAAACTAAATGACGCAGCTTGCTCAAAACTTTACAGTATTCTGTTAATAGATAGCAGTTGACGGAAGTAGTGTTGCGGTTAAAGTTACTTCGTGGGGAATTCAAAAAGTCACTGACTTATCAAACTGCCCTCATATAAAACAGAGCAAATGAAAATATTTGAAATACTATAAATGATAGCAAAAGTAACATGCAAAGGTATCATCACTTCTCTTGTCTCATTCATTTGAACAATGTGTTCTGCCCTACTAACCATAAAGGTTCTATCTACATTTTTGTCATTTTCGAGTTAACACCGAATTTGAAAAACCTATCTATTGTGGAAGCACGTTAAAATCAATATTGAAAAATGCACTCTCCATATACATATATCTAGTCCAAATCAAAACACAAATCATTCAATATCTCGAAACCGCTAAAATGTAGATAGAACCTTTATACTTTGTATGGCAGTGTTGTTGTCTGTTATTTATATAACACAAAAAGAATGAAATATTAACTTGAACTGAATGGAGAATTCCGGCAATAGCATTTATTGAAGGACTAATTCAGTGAATTGTGTAACATACTTGATATAATAATACATATCTTAAGCTATTAACAAAACATTACAAAACAAAAACAGAAGTTACATCAGCTTACGTTTCTAATCCGATTTCGAATTAAATTTCGAAGTAGAAAAATATTGTTCCTGATCTGACTCCTCTTCTCAGTCGGACAATCACAATGAAATCTTTCAGAAAGGTAAACATGATTATCGTCTGAATAAAATCAGAAATACAAAAGCCATTGAAAGCACTAATATACATACATATGTGCCGGTAGGTATGTCGGTACCTACCTATTTTTTCTTTGCTGCAAACTGTTCCTTGTATTACAAGGCACGTGTACTTTGCACGATAATCCAGACGCTTTTATCACTTGCGATTCCCTCGTTCTCGTTTAACTTAGCTTAGTGTTTAGCTTGTGCCGGCAAGAAAAGTCGCGCGATTATCATAAATTAGCATTTGACTGTGAGTCAGGTTTAAGATTCCTTTAAAGATTAAAATGTGTAATATGATTCTGTCAGGATGTTTTGATATCGCGTTTTTTCGACGGATAACAAGATTCATTTTGGTAGGTTATTATTAATTGTTTGAAAGAATGAAAAGAGGTAGAGGATTAATAAATGTGGATAACTTTATTGACTGTAAGTACAGCTACTCTATTGTATAACGCCATGTACACCATGTGTATAGTACGACGGCTTGGAACAAAGTGAGTGATTTGAGAGCTCCGTATAGTCTCGACACCTCTAGTGGTTATCTGATCCACACTCACTCTCGCGCGTTACACAGCTAACACAGCGAGCTCGAGCTTGAGCTCGCGTACCATATAGTATATGCTATAGTGTACAGACAAATGTACTATATATTCCAACACGCCTCCTTACATTTGTACTGTACTCTATATTATTACATTTAATAGTTCTCTGAACTTTACGAATTTTTCTTTACATAATGCTTTTGTAAATATATCAGCTCTATTCTCATTCGAATCAACTTTACATACTTCAATTAAATTTTCTTTTACACTTTCATGTACGTAGTGATAATGTATTTCTATATGTTTCGAATTCTTCGTAAAGTTACCATTATTAGCAATATTTATTGCTCCCGAATTATCCTCATAAATCTTTATAGGTTCACTTATGTCTATGTCGAATATTTTTACTAATTCTCGTATATATTTTATCTCGCTTACTACCTCAGATAACGCTACATACTCTGCATATGTCGAAGCTTTGGTTATACATTTTTGTTTTCTTGATTTCCAATCAATTACATTTCCATACATATTTATTACATAACCTGACGTAGATTTTCGATCAATATTATCGCCTGCCCAATCGGCATCAACGTAACAATTTATAATATCGCAATTTTTATTCCTTTTATAATGTAAGTTTAATTCTTTTGTTAAATACAAGTATTTCAAAATTCGCAGTGCATATTTCCAATGCGCTTCACTATAATTATTTTGATATCTACTAAGGTAATTTACGCTATAACCTATATCTGGTCGAGTGCTTGAACTTATATATAACAAAGCACCTATCAAGTTTCTATACTTTATGTTTGACTCACAACTTTCAGCCTTCTCAAGTTTCAGGTTTGTCTCCATAGGAGTACTGTATAATCTACTGTTTTGAATTTGATATTTATCGGCTAGTGACTCTATATATTTCGTTTGGCTTAAAGTGAGTTTATTATTTCTATAGTTATAATTTATATTTATTCCGAGATACTCTTTAATTTCTCCTAAGTCTTTCATTTTGAATTTATCTGACAAGAGATTCTTAATACTTTGTATCTTTTCTTTGCTTTTACTACAAATTAACAAATCATCTACATAAATCAAAATATAAATTACATCATTCTCTTTTCCCTTTTTTTTATATAAGCAGAGATCTACATTACTTCGTTCAAAGCCTAATTTTGTAATATATTCATCAAAACACTCATACCAGTCTCTCGGACTTTCTCTCAATCCATACAATGCTTTTGACAATTTATAGACTTTATTTGTTCCATTTTCGTAGCCTTTTGGTTGATGAACATATACCTCCGAGTTTATTTTTCCATTTAGGAAAGCAGTCTCTACATCCATTTGTTCAATTTTTAGGCCGTTTTGGCAACAGTAAGAAAATAGAATTTTTAAAGTTTGGTTCTTTGCTACTGGAGCGTATATGTCCTCAATGACATCAGTTTGTTGAAAGCCTCGTACAACTAACCTAGCCTTATATCTATCGTCTGCTTTTCTCGTATATACCCACTTAACGTCTAAAACTTTTTTACCTTTTACTTTATCAACTAATTTCCAAGTTTTATTTTTATTTATACATTCGATTTCTTTATCCATGGCTATTATCCAATTTTTACTGTCAACGCTTTTTGACGCCTCCTCAAAAGTACAAGGTGTATCTATTCTACAATAATTAACATAAACATTATTTGTTGTATTGTTTGGGTATCTTATTGGACTTTTTCTCTTGCGTGTAGATCTGCGTGGAGTATTTGACTTTAAATTTACATTCTCATTTTTCTTTACAATGTTTTCTGATTTTCCCCTCTCATCTGCACTCTCAAAAACATTATCTTCGAGATCGCTTTCTTTTTCTGAATCGAGTTCACTTCTCTTACTCGACTCGAGAGTCAGAGTACGGGAAGAAAAGGTTTTGTCATCATCATCAAGACCAATACAATCTTCATACGATTCGATAACCTCAACATGTCTAGAGACTATTACTTTACCATTTAACAAGACTCTATAACCTACATCACTGTAACCTAGTAAAATTCCCATTTCAGCTTTTTTATCCCATTTGGATGATCTTTTTTGTTCTGGTTTTCTTACAAAAACTTTACTCCCGTACAATTTTAAGTGTTCTACATTTGGCCTTTTTTTAAAAAATATTTCATACGGAGTTTTTCTTTCGATTGTGTTTGTTAATGTACGATTTTTTAAATACGTTGCTGCGCATATAATTTCGGGCCAATATTTTTTATCTACTTGTGCTTCGGCTAACAAACAACGGGCCATGTCCATGATTGCTCTATTGAATCTTTCCGCTGTACCATTTAATTCGTGTACATATGCTGGGCAATTATTTATGAAGATACCCTTCTCTTTAGCAAATTTGTAAAATCGATTATTTAAATATTCCTTGCCATTATCGCATCGAATTTTCTTAACTTTTTTTCCCGTTAAATTTTCAGTTTCATTAATATACTGAACAATGCAATTAAAAACTTCATCTTTTGTTTTAATACAGTAAACTCTAGCTATTTTACTATAATCGTCAATAAACGACACAAAATATTTTTCTCCATTTAAACCAGCGTTTTTAAAACTACCGCATACATCCGTGTGTATAATTTCTAAAATATCATTCGCCTTTGTTCTATTATTATTGAATGGGAGATTGTGCATTTTACTTTCAATACAAGTTTTGCACTTCATACATTCTGATTCAAGTTCATTTGGAATACCGTCTAACAACTGTTGTTTACACAGTGTATTCAAATAGGTAAAGTTTACATGTCCTAACATTCTATGCCATTTTTCTTTCAAACTCATGTTATTATTGTTACATTCGGCACTGTTTACAATATTTTCTTTGAATTTCAACTGACTCGTGATCTTGTATGTACGATTTTCTTTATATGCTACAGCTACTAATTTATTTTTCTCATCAATAATTTTTGCAATATTGTTTTTCGAGATAATTGTTTTATTATTATCAGTTAGTTTACCAAAACTAATCAGATTCATATTCATTTCTTTTGCATAAAATACGTTACTCATATTTACTTTATTCTTTTTACCAAATGCATCAAAATAACTTACAACATTTCCAATTTTTGTAGCTTTTACTGAACTATTATCACCGAGATAAATATTTATAGGTTTCTTTAATTCTATACATTTTTCGAAATAACTCTCATCATTTATAATGTGATCGGAGCACCCGCTATCTAATAGCCACTGAATTTCATTACCTAACCTGTCATACTTCGCCGCGTGTACCGTTGCTATCCAGGCGTTGGCTTCAGTGCTGCTCTGCTCGCGTGTAGTGCTGGCCCCTTGCTGCTGTTGCTGGTGATGCCGGAAGTTTCTGCGCCCTCTGGTGTAGTTGCCTCTTCTTCCTCTGCTGCTGCGGCCTCGGCCACGTGTTGAACCTCGCCATGTTGTGCCGCTGTGTTCCGTTTGGCCGCCATTTTGGCACTCTCTTGCGAAATGCCCGGTTTTTCCACATTTAAAGCAGCTTCCCTTTTTCGCTGCGAAAGCATTCGATCTTACTTCAACATGATCGTTTTGATTTTTCATTTCGGCTAATTTTATTTTATTTTTTACATAGTCTGCCGTTTGATCTTCTTCTTTTAGTGTATCAATTAAATCGCCTATATAACTATACGATTCCGGCAACGTGTTGAGCATGTAGTTCAATTTTTCTTTCTCACTTATTTTAGCACCTGCGCTTTTCAACTCATTAACTGATTTTTCAAAATCACTGAAAAATGACGCTGTATCACTGTACTTACATAATCTCATTTTTTCAAGTCTGTTTCTGCACACTATTTGCAAAGCCGTCGACTCCTTCAAATACATGTTATCTAGTTTCTTCATTATTGCAAAAGCTGTGGTTTCTTCACACACAAACTCCAATTGTTTATTCGAAATCGAGTTATAAATTATGTTCATTGCTTTTAGGTCATTTTCGTCCCATGCTTCTTTATCCTTTGTCTCATCTTTTACTCTGGTTATCACTTCATGGCATTTCTTTAATCTCAAGAACAATTCTATTCTTTTTTTCCACATACTGTAATCCTCTCCGTCGAATACCGGTATAGAAAATTCTTTCTTCTCCATTTCTTCTACTTGTACTTCGAATTTCTCTTCAACTTCAGAGTTTCCTTCAACTTTTTCTATATTCTCGAACGTTCCTTCGTGTTCGGATTCTTGTTTTTTTATTTTTACTTCTTCCGATGTCTCACCGTTGTCCATAAACTCAAATGCTCTCTGCTTGCACTAGACCACGTGTTTCAGATTCACTTTTTAATCCGTGTGCATCACACTATTTTTTTCGAATTTTCTCAAAAACTTTTTCTCTTCTTTGTTAGTCGTATACTTCTTGCTTCTACTGTTGCTTATATTTTTCCACTTGTAAAATTTTTACACCACGTGGATTTAACCTCACTTTTCACTTATATATCCCTCATATCACTTAAAAAGGTAGATATGCGAGATAGAGAAAAACACAAACTACGCTCTGCTACCATGTTTGAAAGAATGAAAAGAGGTAGAGGATTAATAAATGTGGATAACTTTATTGACTGTAAGTACAGCTACTCTATTGTATAACGCCATGTACACCATGTGTATAGTACGACGGCTTGGAACAAAGTGAGTGATTTGAGAGCTCCGTATAGTCTCGACACCTCTAGTGGTTATCTGATCCACACTCACTCTCACGCGTTACACAGCTAACACAGCGAGCTCGAGCTTGAGCTCGCGTACCATATAGTATATGCTATAGTGTACAGACAAATGTACTATATATTCCAACATTAATGATCAACTAAGTATGCAGTCATTTGCTGTAGATTTACTTTTCAAATCGAAGCGACCGTAGATGCAATGATATGGGTAAATGAAATGCTCATATAATTGCGAAATTGCCTGGTACAGAAACACAGTTTTCGAATTTATAAAAATTTTGAAGCCAAACATTTCAATTTTAATATTTTCAACTGCTTATTATCTTTCACGAATTCTTGACATTGTTCTCAAGCACTCAAGCGAACCAAAGTATAAACATATTTTCATACCAACAAACGGATTCCAAGCAAAATATAAGCATGTGTCTTCAGAAGAAATTTCCAAGCATATAAATTGTAAAACAATACACAAAAAATAAACTTTGACATCCGATAAAAGCTATTCGTTCTTTTCATTACGAAAAATTATTCATTTGCACGCAACCTTAAAAGAATTTTCAATGCAAAGATATGATCCGATTACCAATTAGAGCAAACTCAAAAGACACCCGGGAGGTCTACAAGATCATTTAAAAGTCGGAAAGCCAAGATTTAATGAAAGCGACATTGACTTTCCAATGCAAACTAACGGAGAAGATACGGTAATTTTGCCTTGAGTATGGACGTCGATGACTGTGGACCCAATTACCGAGGGCTGCTGAATGAAATTCGATTAATTTCAAGCAAAGTATCCTAGGCGTACTGAAATCGGGTTGATTTCCATGAAATATTGCAGCCGGGTTACGGTCGCCATAAATTATTTTTGGCTTTTTTATGTTCATTTGCGATGCTCAGGCAGTAATTAAAGGCACGTTTTGAGCTTCAGAGTTGAAATGAAGAATTTGGGCCAAAATCATGAGATGGAGCCAAATTCGTAAACGTGGATGTAGTTATTTTATGCATATAGCATGTATTACATAAAAGAAAATTAAAGGAATGGATAAGTCTAACAAAACAATTTTTGCAGCCACTTATTTAAGGATCTGTAAAATCATAACTTATCTAGGGTCATTCCACGGAAAATCGACCAACGGCTTTTGATCGCTATCGTCAGATTTTAATGAAATTTTCACTGTGAATATGAGTATGTTAGTTGAGTTATGTGCATCAATAAGTTTTTTTTGAAAAATATCTAATATTTGCGGTAATATGGCCTCTTGAAGTTTTTGAGAAACGTCGGTTCGTGTTGCCTTCAAAGAGTAAGACATAGGTATCCTAGGAAAAATAGTGTAAGAAACATCCTGGACAAAAAGGATATAAGGACTCTTACAGTGTCCTTTATCCTTGAATATTTCAAAATGCACACCTTTGATTTTATTAATTTTTTTATACATTGTAAATAGTTATGTAAACTACAACTGTGCAAAATTTCAAAGTGGAGCTCGTAAAAGTACATTTGTGAGAAATTTTTAAGGGTACGAAATACTATAACTGCCAAAGAAAACTTAAAGAAAATTGTGCCGACACAAGGTGAAACTTACAATATGTGTTCGATATGAAATAACTTGATGTTGGCTCTGGGTTTTTTTTGGCAAAATCAAGGTCTTGTATTTCTCAGTTATGGGAAATTATTTTTATGGTTTTTATTTTTTAAAAGGACTAGAACTTCGACTTTTTCTGTAACTAACAGACCTTACACTAGAATATAAATTGTTTGCAATAACTGAGAAAATTCATTTGTAAGCAATCATAAAACAAAAATAAAGAATGCAAATTCTTTTTCATTTACTAGCGGCATGAACAATTAGGATTATTTTGGGTCTGCCCTACATCTAGGGTTTCTCGCACATATTATACTGTACATATATTTTGAATTAATTCCTTTGTTTGTCTATTTTGCATATTTTTACAACTTAAAATTCGGGTTAATTGCAATGCCTGCAGTTTACATTGATTCCAAGAAGTTGCTTTCAGGGTATAGATCGGAAGTAGTTGAAGTTAAGGAAAGTCGTGGGTTCATATAGACAAAGTTTTTTGTAAAATGGACATTCTAAGAAGAAAGTTAAACAGCTTTACTAGCGTACTGTCCAAAAATGTATTTAAAATTAAGCAGGAACTACCCACAGAAGAAATAAAAACAAATAATGAATTATCTATAGTAAATAATATCAAAAAAGAATATTCAAAGGCTAAAGAAAAGGAAACAAAGTGTTTACTTTTATTACTTTTGCCGACGAATTGATCACGTGTTAAAGTAGTGTCGAAATTTCCTGACGCAACCCCATATATGATTCAAAAAAATAAGATGTGGTTATGCTTCCCCGAAAAGGCGAAGAAGTATGGATCCACATTCCGCTGGTCTCATAAAATCATTCTACTGCAGCAATGCAAACAGCAGACTGCCTAAATACTTCAATTTAGCGGAAGCATCGGGGACACATTCTGTCTGTGTATGTATTATACATCAAAACGTTAAATTAATGATTAAAGGACCAAAACTTAATTTTCTAACAAAGGGTTCCGATATAAGCTTGGCTAATTATAAGGACTTCTTATCTCTGATGATATGCTCTCCTCCACAAACAGATTGGTATTTTGGTATCTGCCAGGATCGTCAGTGGTGTTAGCTATAAGCGCTGGACTTGTGCAGAACGTTCTACGTTAGAAACTAAATTAGAGTCTTCTGCAGGCTTCAAATAACATCGCAAAAAAGTTTTTCAATCCATTTTTAAAACATAAAATTCTTTCGTACTATATTTTGTAAGTTTTACTTTGTTTCGGTACCATTTTCCATAAATTTTCTTCGGCGGTTATAGTATTCCACTCCTTTAAAAATTTCTTGCGACTGTACTCCACTTAATTAGATTATTTAATTGTTGACAACAAATAAAAAAAAATTAAGAAAATCGAAGGTGTGCATTTTGAAATATTCAAGGATAAAGGACACTGTAATGATCCTTTTTATCCTCTTCGGTCAAGATCTTTTTCGCACTATTCTTTCTATGATATCTACACTTTGTCCTTTTCAACAAGCCCTATTTGAAGGCTCTACGTAAAGTAGAAGATTTTATACAATTTTTTGAATGTAACACGAGCCGACGTTTCTCAAAAACTTCAAGACGCCATATTTCTGCAAATATACCATATTTTCCAAAAATATTTCATTTTCGATAATAAGCTTACCAGCCCTTCTGGATTACCAAACATTTCCAAATTCCAAGGAGGTGAGTTCAAACATTTTCTGAAAATTGGTCGATTTTCTATGGAATTACCCTACTACCATAACTATTTAAGGATCTGTAAAATCATAGCATAATAGAATAGTTCTAATTCTCTTAAATTAGTTTCGATGAATATGTACAAGCAATTGGATAAATTTCATGAATAATCTTAACTTGAAATCTTGCTCTCAGTCCAGAAGAATCAGACAAAATAGAGGCCTAACTTCGGAAAAATTCCCGGAGAACAGGATTTTGATATGAATCTTGGTAGTATTGTTCTAGCTAAATGCTAAAGTCTCTTTCGATCCGAATGCCACTAGTAAAATTTTTCGGGTTCAAAGGTCACCAAAATCATTTTTTTTTTTTCGCAAATATCACAGATATGGCCAATTTAACAAACAAAATTATGCATTATCAAATTTGTACGTTTGAAAATTCACTACAAAAAAGATCATAGCTGTTCCAAGTTAAAGTAATAGTTTATTTTTTAGATATTATGATCAACGGACTTAAAACAGACAGTACGCACTCCTCAACAGCCTGTTTACCTTACTGGACTTTGGATATGACTTCAAACTTTTGAGAGTTTGTTTGTCTATATTTTATAGGCCCTAAAAACAAAAAAGAAACGAATTGATCTGCAACACGAATTTATATAAAAAATATAATTTTTACTACCTCATATATCCACTAAGTCAGCATAAAACAACCATATAAATACTGCACGATTCCAGGGAGGTACATTCATTTGAATACAAACCGTCGAAGAGAGAATATGAAAATGGAGAAATACAAAATTAGAATTGTTATTAAGTATCTGTGTTTCGAAAAAAAATGTTACCAAAGATATAGACAGCGACTTGATGTATGGCCTGTATGGCAGTGTTGAAAAAAACATTGCCAACAAATTACAAATGAAGAAGATCTCTGCGCGTTGGATGCGGAGAATATTAACTGAAGAGCAAAAGAATAAACGAGTCGACATTTGAACGAGACCTGGATCCACCATTTTGAATCAGAAACCAAACAACAATCGGTGACCTGAAACGACTCTCTTCACCGATGCCGAAGAAATTCAAAGTGTTGATTTAAGTAACAATCTATCTTAAGTTCCGTGGTGAATACACTCGAAAGCCTAGCATACTGTCAATAAAAGGGGTAAAGGTCGAAGCAAGTACATCCAAAATTTCAACTGATAATAAAGCACATTTGAGTGAATCAGTCTTTGCAGTCAACGATCTTTATGTTTTTTACGGCAAGGAAGTGAGTAAAGATCTGACAAGAACCACGATATTCGCCGCAAAATTCTTGAAGTTTCAACGCTTTTCTTCACGAATTTAATAATTGGAATAGCAAAAAAAAACGTTATGATAGCATCACAAAGGCAGATTCAAGACGTATTTTATATAAAGATTATTTTATCGCTGCTTTAAATCTATCGAAAAACCTACTAAAGGAGATAAAATTATACACAGACATCTTGTAAATAAAGAGTGTCCTAGTGGCAGAATAAAGTCGCTGAAATTAATAGAATGTCACATAAGCACTTTGTATATATTATATATATTTGCTAGCTGTGAAGAGTCCTGGCCGATCAGTAGGACCAGACGCAGGAAGACCTTTCCTTACTACTCTTTTTGGAAAACGCCACTACAAATGCTCTGGAAGTATATCAGAAAAATACTCAATTGACCTTGCAAGAGTAACATAAAGGACCGGAGCATAATCTTACAAAGAACTCATTAAAATTGATGAAGACTTCCAAGATAGAATCATTGGAATCATGTTGTGAGGGATTCGAGCTGTAAGACAAACTTGGAAGCTAAACAAGGCCCCGAAATATGATAAATTAAGCAAATTGGACTCCAGTCAAACCAATTGCTCTTTGCAGTAATAGAAAATGCTAGTACATTGCTAGATCTGTTTTCATCAACGCAAGGGCCAGAGACGCAGTCTTGTCTTTTGAGAATTCAAAATCGTCGGGCATGGATTCTTGCACATGAATTAATGGATGAATCAAAGCATGAGGACGGTCCAGATTGCACCTAAAACTAAGACCTTCTGGGTTTGTTGAGCCTCCTCAGCACTTTGTCTTATAATATATCCAGATACTGCGGACTTGGATATGTTCCCGGACGGAACTTTTCTAATGTCCCATAAAAACGGAAGAACAGAGCCACGCAGCTCTAATTTTCATTTCGCTAGTACTGGACATGATGGTTTACAGTTTCGATCACTTGTTCACATTATTTAAGGCAGTCATTTTGCCCTTTGTCAGTCCTGTGGAAGTGCTTTTTATAAGAAAGATTAACTGTTAAAGCCCCAAGTTGGGCTCTTATGCCACTTCTATAGAAAGTTACTGCTTCTTTTGCTCCCAGTTTGTTGCCGCAAACTTGCTCTAAAAATATGTACTTGGAACTTAAAGTAGTCCTACATGTCTTGGCATCACCACCAATTATGAAAATTTTGTTCCCTTTTTGTGTCTACTAGTCCTTTGATTTCGTTACTTGTAGCGAAACAAAAACCAGACAAAAAACGGCTATTTACGTGGCCCTCTTCCCCTGAGAAATAAGCTGACGCAAATATCGTTTCTACCATTTCCCCTTCAATGCGGAGCAGAACTTGGACCACCGCTGTGTTGCTGGTGGTGAAGTCTAGTACTAGAAGAGAGCTAATGTTTGTATAAATTACCACCGCTGCTGTCGGGCTTTCTTTCTCTGCAGTCTAGACTAACTTGCATTTTTAATATGTTTATAAAAGTTTTGTATGTTAATAATTTAGGGCTCAAGTATAAACCCCATGTTATATGTTTTTAGAGGAGAAACTGTCTTGCCCATGCTTAATCAGGGAACTGACCATTTAGATACACATCTAAAGGGAATCTTTTCAACATACTTAGTCCTGCGATATGTTCCGTCATCTGATTAAAACTATTTTTCCATTAAAGCCTGATACAGATAACTTTTCAGATCTAAGGACCCTTAGACCAATGGGTCTATTATAATTTATGATGAAACGTCTGCAGATACTTCCTGAAAGCACAGAGGTCATTAAAAAATTAAATAAGTAGCGACATATGACAAAAAAAAATCGTGTGACTCGGCCTTTAATTCTTTGGTTTAATTCTATTTGAGAACGGGGGCGACAACCAAATTTTGACCATTTCCGTGATGTACGCTGATCAATACCCTGCTAAACAAACTGCATCAAAAACGAATGATTACATTGAATCTGGAGCTGGCGTCGAATGACAGTTGCACTTTTTCTCTTAGAGTACATATTTGTATTTTTTAAGCAAAAACATGCGTTATCTTGAGAGTTTCTTGGTGACCAATTGATGAAAAAGGGAGAGGAAAGCGGAAAGAGAAAATTTCCCCTAACAGCGACCCTGGATTTTATTGAAATTTCTGGGAAGCTCTGGTGGGTACCGTGCGTCTCTAGCTTGCTCAATATTTTCATATGCTAGATATCTAACCTGATGATCTAATCGGGTGTACAAAAAGTGATTTCACAAAGATTTCAATCAGATAAAATCCGAAACATAATCTACACATTTGTCTTGCCTCTCTCCAAAAACGCTCAATGTTGGTTGTGAGAGCAGTGTCTTGATAACAAAGTTCAATAGCTAGTTACTAGCTAGATATCATGTGAACTATCAATTTTATAAAAACACGCAAGTAGTACATATTTAGTAAAATTTATAAATTTGCAAATTTGTAAAAGCATATTTTTTCTCCCATTCAATATTGTTTTTGGTATATTTTTCAAGCAAGGGCTGAATCAAGTAAGTGCAGCTACCCCAAAAAATCAACCAACTATTTAATTTTGTAAGAATTTGAGCACCCTCTGTTCTATTTGATACGTTCAATACCTACTATATAGTTATTAAGGTATACAAATGTATTACTGGGAAAAAAACAATTAGAGTTTTGTTCCAGAAGGTTTTAAGCTAATTTTGCCTAATCTGAGATAACTTGTAACTCTATACACAATTAATCATTTCTAAATTTATATCTTTTAGTAACTTAGGTGTAAAGACATTGTCTAAACTCTAGATTTAACTCAAACAACTGAAAATATTTCTAAATCCGTACGATCTATAAAATAAAGCTATTATTATTATTACAATTAGAGTTCAAGTTACTGTCAATAGACTTAAATTGATTTTATCATTCATAGGAGTTTTTAAGCCGATCACCTAGAATTTTAACGCTCGTTTTTTTTCAACTTGCGAAATTCATCCCAGTTTACAAAATAAGCAAATAAATTATTTAACAATAAAACAAGTTATGATCTTTTAATTCCATGATTCCGAAAATTTGAGAGCCTACAATATTACAGCACGTGTCACGTTTTCAATTAAATCGCATGAATAATCATAAAAAAATACGCTTAAAAAATCTTTTCCAAAAACCCATTCCACCCAATTAAGTTTGAAGAAAAAAGAAAATTCTGAACTCATAAACAAATTTTTAAGCTAATTTGGTTTCGCTCTGCTTAAGATTTTTATGGTTTTTCACATTTTCAGGTGGCTTCAGTAAGTTACCCAAGCGCTGAACAATAGCACAAGTAAAAAAACTTAATTCACAGACAAAATTTTCTCAATTTTCTTGTTTTCCTCTCGGTGCGCTTTCAGTGCTTGACTTTTTTCATATTCGGTCGCAACCTTACATTAACATATAGAATTTCGGTTTGCTTTGCCATTTGACTACAGCTACCATTTTTTTATCGATATACTACTGTTTGCTCCTGCCGATGGCCAGTGCGAAATTACGTAAAAGAAATAGCTGGGGAGATTGAGAAGCGGAAGAACAAAGTTTTTATTCGAAAGCTGCAAAAAGACTTATGTTCGTTTTTCTGTTAAGAACGAAAGACCGGAAAAGTTTTTCTCATTCGGAAATGTCGGTGCCTAGATTGTTTCGTCTTGAGTTTTTTTTCCACGATTGCTCTAATGTAGAACTATGTTTGTCGGTATATTTTCGTTCGCAAGCTTAGGCTGTTCAAAAGACTCCATAACATAATTTTTATCATTCCATGAAATATTATTGCATGAAAACAACTTATTTTTCTTGGCGAAATTCTGAGTTTCTATGTGTTTTTTTTTTTGCAATGGAAACAGGAAGCAAAACAGCGTAGGATTCTTGAAAAGTGGCCAAATATCATTGAAGGTTAACTTAACGTTTTATTTAGCATTAGGGAGAAATTTCGTGGAACTTTTGATGTTTGTTCAAAAATGTTCAGTGTATCTAAGAATATCATTGTGAAAAGAGTCCATTACTACCAAGGGAGAAGGAAAGTTTTGATGAGTAGAGTAAGTAGCGATTACAAGGAACACAGTGTAAATCTATGCTTCACGTATTTATACATAAATTTGCTGGTAATATTGCAAAGCAAATTTGCGATCTCAATTCCATATTTTGATTGGTGGCAGAAACATCAATGAAATACCAAAAAAAAAAAGGATTTACCTCTTATGGTTCATTTACATTGATTGCAAATAGGTGAATTGTTGAGGACAACTGGAGCAAGCAATTGACAACGGTGTTTACACTAACGCTCGAATTGACGTCAGAAAGAACATCCAGAGAAAAGCCATACGGGGCATTTCACATATTATATAGGCGTAATATATATTAAATAGGTTTTTATGAGAAAATAAAACCTTTTTCAACTAAGAGATGGAGCTATTAATCGCTTTTCGATATCATTTTTTGTGTTTGAACCAACTAGCTATCCTAATCAAGCTCCCAGTACCACGCTTCATGCTACTTCTATGTATTAAAATTCACCTATCTCCTGAGCTACTGGCTATCACATTCTAAACATTTTATCATTAAATAAGTCAACTTTAAGATTTGTTTTGTTATAAAAATTAACGAAATTAACCTGGTCCAAATCATTCAAATCACGAGTTGAGGTGTCCACTTCCGGTTTCAAAAAGGATAAAAAATTTGTATTTCAAATCAAATTTCAAAATTAAAAAGAACAGTTGATTTTGTATACAAATCAGTATGTTAAATGTTTTTTAGAATCCGCTTCCAAAAAGACCTCTCATCGATTTCGTAAATTATTCAGAAACCCATAACTCGGCAACTAAACATCTTAGAAACAAAAACTTTTGCATCCACGTTTATATCCTCTAGAAGTACCATTATGCACAATATGAACAAAATCCAGAGCCTCGACTTTTTCTCGCTGTCCGCTTCAAATGCCCCATACATCAGTGCTAAAAACCGGGTAAGTAGAGTTAAATTTGCTCGAAAATATTTGATGAAGGTTTATTTATAAATCCTCCAATTTATGTATAAAACCTTGTTTATGTAGTTACATATGTATGGAGACAGACAAACACAGAGCTTCAGCCACAAAATTTTAATTAAAATTTAATATAATTTAATTTAAACGGGGCGGTGGCCATGTGATGGTATGGGAATGCAAGTCATACTCCGGAGTAAGAAATTCGGTGTTCATCGATGGCAGCCTAGATAAATTTGAGTATTTGAACATCTTGAAGACGAATCTACTACAGATACAGAAAAATTCAATCTAAAGGACACTTGTCGTTTTTATGATAGAAACGATCCGAAACACACTTCAGAACTAGTGTGAACCTGGTTAATTTGGAATTGCCCGCATCAAATCACTACATCAAATCACTAACTGCTCAGTCGCCGAATTTGAACGTCATTGAATATTTATGGTCCAAATTAGATGTCTTTCTTGCAATAATCCATCCAAAGTTTTGCTGCTGGTGATTTCTGACAAAGTGTTTCCGGCTGTCATGTAGTCATACAGCTCATTTATTTGACGTTTTTTGTAGAAGAATGAATGAAACGGAGATATGAAAAGAGACATAACTTTTAAACACATATGAAAAATAACATAACTTATAACAGCATAACTAGCTAATATTTTATGCGAGACCTGCTCTACTGCTCCTCTTTTTTTTCCAACAAATTTTCTTCCACAATAGAATTATTTTTCACCCAAAAAATTTTGAAATATTAATTTTCGGTCAGTTAACTAGAGTATAATATAAATAGAAATGCATTTACCATTTATAAGTTTTATTTAATGAAAAGCACCTATTTTAAAACTAATTTTATAATTCGAAGTTGTCATATTTTTGGTGAAGATCCGCAATCACATGATTGTGTAACTAACAAACAAAGCTATAACTTTTAAAAGGAAAAGAAAGGGCAAACACTCACTTTATGGCAGCCCCAGGCTGGCCCTAGTTGAAAGAATGTAATGAATTTTTTTATTTTAATAAATTGTAACACTAAACTATGGTTCGGCCAAGGGTGACATTATGAAACTCGAATTGAGTGTGATTTTCAAAAACAGGGCGATTTTTTTATTATCAAACTCGTTCCGAGCTGAACTGTACTCGAAGCAAAAAAAAACCATAGCGCATCAGCACCGCTAGAAAAACTAATGTTCGAAGAACAGTAGAGGATTTGTGCAGATTTTGAGTGTGTATTCTACCACTAGCTAAATAAGGACACCCTAAGTAATAATATACCCTAAGCCAATTAAATTTCGATCACTTCATCGAAAGTTACAGCGATAGAACGGTGTTTGGGGCTACCATCCAAAAAATGTCCAGACATTGGTAGGGTTTACAGCGGTTAGACCAAATGTGACCTGATCTATAGCGCAGACTAAGTGAATTTAGTCCTAAGGTGTTAACATCGACCTGACCTGAAATTTGGTCAGGTCGAATAAGTCCTCGTTTGTACGTGACAACTGTCATTTAGTTTAATTTTAGTTAATACAATGTATCTATCTTTTCATTTGTCTCTCAAACATGATTATTTAAATGGTTTTGAGCCAAACGAGAGGGTTGGGAGCTTACATACATATATTTTTAATAGCCGCGCAAAAATCAAGGCTTAGGTCGGGTGTGTTTACAGCGATATAATCCACGAGCTATTTTGGGTCAAGTCGCTTGAAATCGTGTACTGACCTATCGCTTGGGTCGGGTACTGACTGTTTACAGCAAGTGGACTAAATAATTTAGGTGGAATTTGGTGTATAGTTCGCGGACTAAACGTCTGCTGTAAACGCTATCATTGTTTACATATTTTCATCGGAAATTTTCATGTACACAGTCGTGCCATAAGTTCTGTCCCTAAGTCGAATGAGTCCGCACAGCCCACACGAC
Source organism: Nemotelus pantherinus (assembly GCA_963978885.1). Lineage (NCBI taxonomy): Eukaryota > Metazoa > Arthropoda > Insecta > Diptera > Stratiomyidae > Nemotelus > Nemotelus pantherinus. Next base: position 54,131,663 of record OZ022264.1, on the reverse strand, counting down.
TGACGGTTGAAAACGGCTTTGTTTTTCCAAAATATAGAGTGGACCCTATACTGCAAAATTTGCCTGAGTTTGTATCGTTTACTCGAAGAGGCAACATGAAGTGGAGCATCAAAGAGAATCGCATCACTGTGATCGCGCTGCACAAGTGCAACAAGTCACCGGTGGAGATTTGCTCAAACCATTGAAAATTTCTCAAAAGTTTGTTTATCGGTGCACTCAACGGTTCAACAAAACCTCTTCTGTAGATGGCAGACGTAAAAGTGGTAGGCCACGCACTAACAGGACACCAGTAGATGTGAAAGTCGTGTCTACGAGATGAATACCCCAAAAAGAACGATGTCCCGCATCATCAATGAGGACCTAAAACTTGGGGCTTACCGAAGAACAACGGGACAACTGTAAGCACTGGCTTGAAGAAGATACGAGCCAGAAGATCGAAGGGGTTACTTCAACGGTACGCGCAAGGAGGACACAAGAAAATTCTCTTCAGTGATGAAAAATTTTCACCATAGAAGAAAAACTCAACCGGAAAAACGACAGGGTTTACGCCCACAGTTCTAGGGAAGCTGGTGAAAAACTTCCAAGGTTCCAAAGAGGTCATCATCCTGCTTCAGTCATGGTTTGGTGGGGTCTTTCGTATGACGGAGTCACTCAGCTGCACTTTTGTGAACAAAGCGATGTCTTAGAGAAGGTAGTCAAACCACTCAACGATAAAATGTTTCATGGGGAAGACTGGACGTTCCAGCAAGACTCAGCGCCAGCTCACAAAGCAAAGATGAACCAGAAGTGGTGTGCGGACAATCTGCCCGACTTCATAGCCGCTGAGGATTAGCCCTCTGGAAACCCCGATTTGAACCCGCTTGACTATCGCTGTTGGGGCTGGCTAAAGTAGAAGGCCTGCAGTAAGCGTCATCGCAATATTGAGGCTTTTAAGACCAGTTTGACAAAAGCAGCAGCCTCAATTCCACTACAAGTCGCATGCAGACAAGTGGCCCGACCGTTTGAAAAAGTGTGTCAAAGCAAACGGAGGCCACTTCGAAAAGATTTCTGTGTTTTTTTGTTCCTTTGTCTATCGAAAACAAATGAAAATATAAATTTTTGTTTACGCTAACGTTGCATATTAATGCATTGGAAGTTATAGGGATACAAAGAAATTTAAGGTTACCGCCCGGTAAAGTTTTAAAATTTTCTATATCTTAATATTTGTTGTTTATTTTCACTATAAGACCACTATGATTTGAAAATTTTATGATAAAATCGCTTACTAAATACATGCAAAAAAAATACAAATGCAACCATAGCTGGCAACCTTATCATTTTTTTCCAACTAGATTTCTGCTGAGTATTGCCTACAATAAGTTCAATTTGCCATATGAATTTTGTTATGATTCCATGACTGCACTGGAAGCTAAAGGGTAAAGAGCTTTATTTTCCTGAGTGAATTTTCTAAATATAAGACACTAAAATTACAACCGAATTTTTCAACCAAATTTCTACCAAACGAGTAGGATTCAGCTACTGTGTGAATCTCGTCAAAATCTAGGGACTGAATCACAATTTATAGGGCCAAAAGCTGTTATTTTTCTTAGTGATTTTTCAAGATGGCAAAACTGGCACAGAATTGGCCAAATTTCAAAATTGCTTCTATCAGATCTGTTTCTTTTGCTGTAAATTTCAACTGTATCTGATAATTGGGTAGTGAGCTCCCACGAGCGGACATTTTTGATGCTAAAAATAAAGGTAGGTTGGGGCAGGATTTACCGTTTTTGCAAGTTGTAACGTTTCAAATGTTTTACTTTGCCTATGTAGACAAAGCATAATGTTTATGCATGAATTGCTTTTTTTCCAAAAAGCGACATTTTTTCAGACGAGTCGATGATTTGAAGATTTTCACTTTCAGCGCGTCATCTAGCCACAGAGTTGCCAACAACTACACCAATTCACAGCTTAATAATACCAATATGTGCTGAAAGTTTCATTATGGTTTGATAAAATTTTCGAAAATTTTCAAATTTTCGCGATCTCTAAAAAAATCTACAACATTATCCGACTCATATTTAAAGCACGTTCAAAATTTATTTTGTTAATATAGGTTTTGCAAAATGTATTTGTGGACGGAATTATAGGTATATTAAAAATGTCAATAAAATAGCCGCCGCCGGCGCTAAAAGGTTAAAGATAATTGACATTTGGTAAGACCTAGGTCTATTTTGCATACTCATTAACGTATCCTGAAAATTTTAACTCAACTGAATGGCGCGTTCCCGAGAAATAGTCACTGAATTTCTTTTCGATATATAAATATATATATATATATATAGTTATATATATATATATATATATATATATATATATATATATATATATATATATATATATTTATATATATACATATGGAAGTATGATTTTTGGTCGAATCGATTTTAATACTAATGTTCTTCGAACATTAATAAAAATGTACTAGCTTCGAGTTGAAAATGGGATTATGAAACTCGAAAGCATATCATTTGACAACTCGAAAACTAAACTCTTTAATTGTGTTAATTGTGCGGTATTCAGTGTTCGAGCTAATGGGTTGAATAGATTGTGTTGTGAAGTGATTGTTTTTTTAAGAGATTTTTTTTTTAAGAATTTTTCTTTAAAGAGATTTTATTTGAAAAGATTGTGTAAAATGTAAGGATACATATTTCTTAGATATTATTTTAATATAAAAAAAATTATCATAAACATAAGTTATCATTCATCAAGGCCAGTGAAAATTTGAAAATATCGCAGATCATAAATCGGCCAAAAATAAAGACTTAGCCAGAAGGCAGATGAAATCATTGAACGTCAAGAGTATAGCCACCTGCTTGTGGAATTTTGTGGCGACTAAACTGAATACAAATGGACCGCTTATTAGATCGATACCTAAATGGATGAAGGTAATCGCTGTAAATGTGTAAAATACCATTCAATTAATTTCATACTCTTACAGGTATGGGCTGATAATAAATATAAAGTCAAAAATAAACTTTGATTTAATAAAAACAGTAAAATATGCCGCTCGAATAAAAAACATACTTGAAAGCTCTTTACTCAACCTAAATTGCTTAAGAAATCTAGAAAAAAGGAGAACAGTTATAAACATTTCGCAACATAAAACCTAGTAAAAATTTTCAGCTAGAAAGTGCTATCGCCTAACGCACGACTTCTTATCCTCATAGTGATTCGCTCTTCTTTCTCGCTACTGGTGCTATTGAAGAATAACATTATCGCACGTTAACTAAGAACACTACAAAATGTTTAGTTGCACAAATGCTATGATTAAAATTTGTAATTGTAGTTAATGTCAGATATGTCAGATTTGGCATCTTTTGTGTTTTAATGAACAAGTATCTTTAGTACTTCGATCGAGTTTGAAACCGGAAGATTCGGTTTGAGTTTCATAATTCCGCTCCAGGTCATCCTGATCATCCGCCTTTTTGGGCTGCCGTCTTAGAGAAAAAGGAGAGCTCACATCTTGCTAGCAAAGAAAATAATATCTTTCGCTCAAATTTCATAATATAATATGCGCGATAAAATCTTTTTATAATTTAGGTTTGGGTCATGCCAATTATCTCAGATACAGATTATTATCAGACTCATTATAATCGACAGACAAATCATTATCGACTGTTCCATAGCCAATTAGTGAAATATTTGAAACACCGGAATTAGAATGAATCAATTAGTCTGAGAAAATTCAGGATACCGCTTGTTATATGTATGCATTTGATATGCACATTAGAAGCTAAGCATTACACCTACAAATTCATTGTGTATAAGTTCACTTATACTTACAATTATGTAAACTCACTCATACTTACAATTATGTATACTTACAACCTAGATTTAAGATCAGTCAATAAAGAGTCGTCGTACAAACCTGTTGTATCATTTAACATGGTGTCAGGTGTTAACCGAAAAGTCTAAAGTACAGTTAATTGCAAAGTCAAAAGTAAAAGTGAAAAGTAAAAGTTAATTTCAATCGGAAATAAAATTTAATTAATGTCGACCGAGGCTGAAGCGAAACCAAAACCAAAAATCGGAATGGAGGGATTCATCTCACAGATTGTACCTCTTCAAATGGATGCTATTAATATGCCGTCCGAGTGGACCACATGGAGGACCAAATTCGAAATATTTCTACGTGCATCAGGATTAGAAGCAGAAAGCGAACAACGAAAAGTTGCCTTATTCCTTCACTGTATGGGATCGTCGTCGCTGGATATATTTAGATCACTCAATTTGGACATGGATAAAGTTCAGTATAAGGATTTGTTGGAAAAATTTCATTTGCATTTTGTACCCAAGGTAAATATTGCCGTCGAACGGCACATTTTTTTCACAAGAAAACAAGGTTCTGAAGAATCGTTGGATGATTTTGTTACCGCATTAAAAAATTTAAGTGCTTCTTGTGATTTCGGTGCAATTAAGGATGATTTAGTTCGAGATATTTTCGTGTGCGGCTTAGTAAGCAATCAAATAAAAGAACGTTTACTAAGTGAAGGTGCAGTTACATTAGACAAAGCAATTGAAATTGCGAAAAATATTAAATTGGCAAAAATAAATGCGGAAATTTTAAAAAATGATTCCAGTGGTAAAATCATAAATGATTACTCGGTAAATTATATGAAAAAATCTAAAAATAACTACCACATGATAAAATCTAAACCAAAAAATTTTGTGAAAACTGAAAAAACCATGAAAATTGATAAGCACACAAATGCAAAATGTTCTCGTTGTGGTGAGTCGCATAGACAGAAATGTCCGGCAATTGGAGTTGTGTGCCATTTGTGTCAAAAACTTAATCACTATGCAAAAATGTGTCGTACTCCTCATACAAATAAGCGGCACTTGTATGTAAAAAATATTGAAGCAGATAACTCTTCAGATGTAGGAGATGATTTTTTTCTCGGCATGATGAAAGTTTCTCAAATTGAAAGTACAAACAGTAGTAAAAACTGGTTTGTTTCATTATCTCTTTTCGGTCACAGCATAAAATGCCAAGTCGATACTGGCGCTCAAGCGAACGTCATGACCTATCAAGTTTTTCAAAGTATTGGTTTATGTAAAAACCAAATCTCGCCTACGAAAAGTAGAATATTTACATTTTCGGGAGAATCAATACCGGTACTGGGCTACTACATCTTTCCATTAAAGTATAAAAATAATTCTTACAATGTTAAATTTTTTATATTACACGGCAAACTACATACACAGACTATCACAGTATTAGGTTTGAAAAGTTGTATTGATTTAAATATTGTAAACAAAACAGAAGGAATTCAAATTGGTTTATTAAATAAAACAAACAATGGAAGTCTTAAAGAAAAATGTAGAATTATCGGAAATAAATTTAGAGAAATATTTGAAGGAATCGGTAAATTAGAAACGAAATGCAAGTTTAAATTACGTCCAGACGCCAAACCAGTAGTAGACAGTCCGCGGAAAATTCCTTTTGCACTACGTATCCCGCTTAAGAAAGAGCTTCAAAGATTAGAATCGTTGAATATTATTGTCAAAGAAGAAGAGCCTACGGAATGGGTTAACTCTATAGTGATCGTTTCGAAAAAATCTGGTAAGATCCGATTATGTATGGATCCACGAAATTTAAACAAAGCTATTTTACGTCCTCACTACGCGTTTCCCACAATCGACGAAGTTAAATCTCAGTTGATCAATTCGAAGTTTTTTAGCGTTTTAGACGCAAATTCAGGTTTCTGGGTCATTGAACTCGATGACGAAGCATCCAAATTATGCACTTTTAATACTCCCTTCGGAAGATATCGATTTTTAAGATTGCCGTTTGGAATAAATGCAGCTCCTGAGATTTTTCATTCAACAATGATTAAATTATTTGGTGACATTAAAGGCGTCATTATATTCATTGATGATTTTCTAATACATACGGAAACTGAGGAAGAACATTACAATATTTTAGAACAGGTTTTAAATCGTGCCAGACAAGTCGGATTAAAATTTAACAAAGAAAAATCAAAATTTGTTGTCAATGAAGTAACTTTTTTAGGTCATGTTTTTTCGGCAGATGGGATAAAACCTGACAAATCTAAAATTAAAGCGATTTGTGAGATGCCACCACCCACTTCAGTCGTCGAACTTCAAAGATTTCTGGGTATGGTAAATTATTTGGGAAGCTTCATCAAAGGTTTATCTATAGAAACGACAAATCTTCGACACCTTTTAAAGAAAGAAATTGCATGGCATTGGGATGGTTGCCATCAAAAAGAATTTGAAAAGCTAAAACGGCTAATATCAGAAGCTCCAGTTTTAACTTTTTTCAATCCAAATAAGCATATTGTTTTATCCGTTGATGCCTCCAAAAAAGCCGTCGGTGCAGCAATTATGCATGATCAGCTACCCATCGCGTATGCGTCAAGTACTCTTACAAAAAGTCAGGAGAATTATGCTCAAATTGAGAAAGAACTTTTTGCAATTCTTTTTGGATGTACTAAATTTCACCAATATATTTATGGTAAACGAATTACTGTAGAAACTGACCACAAGCCATTGGTTACAATATTTTCTAAACCTTTGCATAACGTTCCTCCACGACTACAAAGATTCATGCTTAGGTTACTAGCATATGATCTTGATGTTAAGTACAAACCTGGTAAATACTTGTATATGGCGGATACGTTGTCAAGAGCACCTCTCCAAGAAACAAGCTTAGGTGACATCGATGAAGAAGTTGATTTGCACTGTAATCTATTATTGTCTTCAATACCTGTCTCTCAGGAGAAACTTAAAAAAATTCAAAGTGAAACTCGTGAAGATCCAACTTTATTAAAACTTGAAGAATATATTAAATCTGGCTGGCCAAAGCATAAAAAGCTGATAAGTATTGATTGTATGCCTTATTTTGCAGTAAAAGATAATATGCACGTCGCATATGGTATTATTTTTATGTCAAACCGTATAGTCATTCCAAATTCAATGCGTCAAGAAACACTTAGATTATTACACGAGGGTCATATGGGAATACAACGCTGTCAAAACTATGCAAAAGATGTAGTTTATTGGCCTAATATAAATAATGATATTTACAACGTTGTTAGCAGCTGTGAAGCATGTATGCGTTATAGAAATTCTCAAGCAAAACAACCATTGGAAAATCATTCATTCAAGGAACATCCATGGTATAAAGTTGCAGCAGATTTTTTTCGAATTTAATAATCAAACATATCTTCTAGTTGTCGATTACTTCTCTAAATACATTGAAGTTGAATCTCTTAACAATACGAACAGTCGCAACGTTATTAATAAGCTCAAATCAATTTTTGCCAGACACGGTATACCCTTTGAATTTATTTCTGATAATGGACCACCATTCAATTCAAAGGATTTTGAAAATTTTTGTGTTGAGTGGAATATTTCACACACAACTTCGAGTCCTTATCTCCCACGTTCTAATGGTTTGGCTGAAAGGTCAGTCCAAACGATTAAAAAACTTTTTGCCAAGTGTCTGATGTCAAAAGGAGATCCGTATTTGTCACTTCTTCATTACCGAACTATATCAAAAGGCAATTTACCATCTCCATCAGAACTTCTTATGTCAAGGAAGCTCAGAACTAAGATACCAACAAACGAAAACATTCTCCGTCCTAAAGTAATTAACTCTTCGAAATATAAATCAGTAATTAAAAAATACAATAAATATCATCAACAGCGTTACAACAAACATACTAAAATTTTACGTCCTCTTAGCAAAGGAGAAAATATATACTATAAGAAAAATTCTAAGTCATATTGGTTTCCGGGAAAAATTAAAGCCATTTGCAAAGAACCTCGATCTTACATCATAGAAGATTCTGCAGGATATGCATACAGGCGAAATAGAGAGCACATTATACCATCTACCTCAAAACCTAGTCCGAAACTAACCGATGCGCCACAATCTCCTGAACCCCTTGTCACCGAGCATTTAGTCCAAGATAAATCTCCGAATGCAGAGCATAGTAATCAATTAATTACTACTCGGTCTGGAAGGCGCGTTATACCACCTTGCAAGCTATCGTATAAATAATGCATCCTTCAAAAATTTCACTAAATATTTCAATAGTTATTATATGAATTGAATCAAATTGAATTTAAGTTAATTGTATGAATTCTTGTTGATTATCTCTATTCGACATGTACATAAATTTAAAGAAGGAAGATGTTATATGTATGCATTTGATATGCACATTAGAAGCTAAGCATTACACCTACAAATTCATTGTGTATAAGTTCACTTATACTTACAATTATGTAAACTCACTCATACTTACAATTATGTATACTTACAACCTAGATTTAAGATCAGTCAATAAAGAGTCGTCGTACAAACCTGTTGTATCATTTAACACCGCTGAATGGCCAAATTGTGCGGAAACAGTACTTATGCACCCCAATGCCCGCTCGATTATATATACGTACGTAAAATCTTCTACTTTCCCATGATAATAAAAAAACAATCATTTTCTTTTCAGGAAAGAAAAATGAAAACGCAGCTAGTCACAGTCTTGTGCATTGCCTGAAACATTGCCCGCAAAGCGCTGAAGTAATCGAACTATTATTTTATTGTTAGTATTACTATGCATAGACGATAGTAGATTATTTGTAATTCGTGAAAGTTTTCTCAGACTATGACTACCATGTGATTGCATGAAACTTAAATGCAAATTTTTGTGCTTAACAAAAAAATGCATAAAAATTCACCTCAAATCAAAAGTTAACGAGATATCTAAGAAAAACTGTGCTTCGACACCTTTGATTCTTAATAGCTTTTGTTGCAAACAAGACTTCGTAATTACCTTCACATTTTGTTACTCATCTTACAATAAACATGTTTCTGTTGAAAAATATTCGCTTGGATTTATTTGGCAGAGAAAAGTCCAAAATGTTGCAATTACGCTATTTCCCCTTCCCACGAACATTCTCTGTTCAGAGAGTTCAAAGGCACTATGATAAACGTATACAGGTTTATACCTTAAAGTTCGGAAAGAAGGGAGACCAACTTTTAATGAAATAATTATTGAGTTAGGCTTAATTCTAGGGTATTTTTGTCATCTGCCGTCTTTAAGCTTTAGTTGTCAAAGCTCAATATTATCTTTGATTTCGAGTTGTTTGTCATTAACCTTTTGTAGTTGATTGCTTGTCACTTTGATTTCTGCTAATTCATAACTATTTTAAGATAAATTTTGAATTACATTTGAATTATAATTTTTGTAATATTGTTTGATGCATCTAATTTTTGAACTACATCAACTATTTATTTGGCTTTTGGCGTCCTTTTTCAATTCACATTGTTTTTTTAATATGGCTTTAGCCTCTAAAAACGGAAATAAACAAATAAGGAAATAAGTTACGACTGTTATCTAAACTGACAATTGATGGTTGTTCTAAGAATGTAATCTGAAGGTGAACCCAGTCCATTTACAAAGCACTAACGAAGCGATATTCGGGGGATTTGGAAGCGAATAAAAAACAGGGGAAGTGTCATTTTTGTTACCTCTATCTTTTTTGAAGGGCTATGGTAAAAGCTGTGAAGATATTAATGAATGACATTAGCTGCATTCGATGTCTCGTAAACGGACAATAAGTATATGGATAGGTATAATGAAAATGTGTGCAGTTGTAAGTGCGAAATATGTTACGGGGGCATCGAAAATTGAGGCTTTCCTAAATTTCTTAGTCAAAGTCGACTCATATATGTTTATTATTTTCTCCAACGCATATGGTGAGATGACCGACAAGATATTTCAAGGTAAATTACCATGGTGTAATTTTTTTTGTATAAACAACATTACCAAATTTTTCTTAAATAAAAATATATGTTTCTGGTAGCATTTGGTTGATTTTAAGTACCGAAATTTTACTCCAGTTCTTTTACTAGAAGAACACAAAAAGAATGCATTTTAAAGTGTTGTTTTTTTACTTCGCAGGCCAACAGTAAAAAACATCTCATTGCGTGGTTTTGATCCATTATGTATCAGAAAAAAAATTATGGCCTTATCAATGTTCAATACTGAGGGTTTTTCATTTTGGGGTGCTGAAAGCTCCGAATCACTGCATTAATTACAGCCTCTAACTTTAAATCTTTGCTTAATATCGACGAAAGCTTACAGCTCGTCCCGAAATTCAGTCGCCAAACGAAAATAATTTGTCCTGTTACTTGGAAGCCATGAATTATAGCTTGGTAATTCATAATAAATTAAAGATGAAGTTCGCGGCTTGTGTCAGCTTTATTAATTAGTTATTTTATTATAAAAGGACAAGCAATCAAATATAACTTGCAAGCACGAGTCGTTCAAATATCACATTTCTCTTCACAAGAAAAGAAAAGCTTTGCCTTTGGGCAGCTAAATAAGTGGAGACTAATTACTTTTTCTTTTGAACAAAATGTAATATTTGATACGATTTATAGCGGCGTTCCTTAATCATTGCCAATTTAAGATTGAGTTGGAATTTAACATACCATGATAATATTCATAAATTTATCAATATGGCTCATCCCTTTTTTCAAAGACTCTCGGATGTTTCTGAATCCCATCTAAGACACTGACGATAAACTTTCCAGTCATCAAACCATTTCTTTCAGCCAAATTACTAAATTACAGTAGCTTAGCTGAGATTTCTCGAAAATTTCAAAGTAACAAATGATCGAACAATCTCATGACGTGATAGTATTACTTTGAATAATCTCATTAAATCGAATTCAACCACCACACTCTTTTCGAATGGTCTCGCAACTCCGTTCCGATAGACGAACTGACATTTAATTCTGCTGTTACCAAATATTTTCCTTCAAAGACACAGTGTTCGCGTGACATTATCTTTCTTGCACGTGTCAATTTTAAATTCTACACTTGTTTTTCTGCAGCTCGAGATATTTCTGGGGACTGCGCGTTGCGGCAAGGCAGCATTGATAAGAGGTTCGTCTCCACGAGCGACATTTTTTGCGCTTATCTATAGGAAAACGATGGAAGAAGCCAGCGAAACTTTTCTCAAGCGTACAATATGTCATTGTCAAGTCGAATTAAATTTAACCTCCACCAAGTGGAATTTCCCGTGACAGCAGTATCGCACTCCGTTATGTAGCGGTACCCGCAAAATTTAAAATCCTGTCGGTGTTATATATCATTTGGGTTTTTTCGCCTTTCGCGTATTCGCACAGATCAGTTTTGTACGTACGTACGTATATGCATATAAGAATGTAGGCATTCGTGTTCTATGAATTTGATTCCGATACTTCTGGGATTGCGGTGGGGATGATATGTCAAGTGCTTGCAGGTCCTTGTCGAAGATGTTTGCGATACATTTGGAAATGTAAAGCATGTTGAATTGCTTCACGTATGATTACAAAATTTGTGGCTTGGTAGGGGCGTGAATATTTTAGCTTTCGCATCGGGAACAATGAAGAAATCAGTATTCAAATTAATCTGCAGGAAACACCGATTTCAGTCTACACATCAGTCAATTTCATTTACAACGCTGAATGTCGTAGAGACGCTTCAATGATGGATTGACTATTGCGGAAGGAGTTGGCATGGTAAATCATGTGAATAATGCTATGTTAACGGTTCACAGAGTAGATTCCTTGCTTTTGTTTAATTTATTCACATCGATTCTGCAAATGAAGTTGCTTTGATATTTAGCGCATCAGGCTGACATGTTATTTGATTCGGGAGTTTAATCAATCAATTAGGATAACCTTGAGTTTCTTGAAGCTAGTAATAGAAAGCATTTTATTGCAAAAATATTTTTAAAATCCTCCTTTTTCTCATCTACATATTCCATTTCGCCAGGTTTTGGTTGGTGTGAAATCCTCTAAAAACGATTGCAAAGGTTCATTTAATAAAATATAATTCGAAAAATGTCTAGTTAATCCTTACACATCTGCTTATTAACTCTAAGCAAACAACTATTCTTTGCACATATGTATGTATAATTATTTCTCGTTAATATGTTTATGTATGCGCAAGTATTTTTTACATTAATTCTATTCCAATGGTAGTTTTGCAATGAGACATGAATTATATTAACAATCAAAGCTTCATTCCTGCTCAATGTTAAAGATACAAATTTCACAATATTCATAGATAGCTTCTAACATTTTTTCATGAATTGTATGTTTCTTCAAATTCGCTAAAACTAAGCTAAAAAAGTGTAGCACATCAGGGCCGCTAGAAAACTAACTTTCGAAGAAATTTTCTTTGAGTGACAAACAAATGTGGAAAAACGTAATACACTTTTTTGTAGAATCATGTCAACCATTCCTTATCACAAGCAACAAAACTCAACTAAAATGATGAAAATGTTCAGTGCTGGCAACACTTTCCCAACGAAGCAGCAATAAGTTTACCTTAACAAGCTCATACTTCAATCAACTTATCCTTTGAATTTCGTTCTCATCGGAGGATTTCATCGAAAGCTTCAGTGGTTAAGCGTTGTTTGAGGCTGCTATCCAAAAAATGTTCAAAACTCGGAAAATTTAAAAATTGGTTTCTTATTTTTATCGCAAATGCTCTGCATAAGAGTCCGTCATTTGAAGCATCTGTTGGTGCAATATTTACGAAAATGGCTAATGCTGGTTACCCTGTGTCAGCAGCAGATCAAAATATATACCAAATCTGCTTCACGTTAACCCTCCGAGAACACAGGGGGTCAAATTGACCCCAGAGACCTTTTTGACCGATTGCAGCGCTTAGGCCTGCGGGAAAAGAGGAATACTATAGACCAGTGAACGAAAAAATACCGTACCTTAAGCGTACTGTACGCGAAAAGTACACATACCTTACCTCAGTCTATAATGTTTGCGTACATGTACACAACCGATATACCGAACGAAACAGACACGATGCAAATGTACGCTACGATTGAATACTGTACTGTACAAAGTACACAAGCCTTATCCTCTAAAATACGGAATGTGTACAACCCGTACACAAACGATATACACTAAACATACCGTACGTTTAGTGTACTTTTGCGCTTCACTGAGTCAAAAACATTGAACTTCACAGGAGAGCATAATCAATTCATTTCGGCTACGGCATTATCACTTTTATCTGTAATTTTTTCCCAGTTCATATAAATGAACCGCAAAAGTACACTAAACGTACAGTACGTTTAGTGTACACCGTTTGTGTACGGGTTGTGTAGGTGTACACATTCCGTATTGTAGAGGATAAGGTTTGTGTACTTTGTACAGTACAGTATTCAATCGTAGCGTACATTTGCATCGTGTCTGTTTCGTTCGGTATATCGGTTGTGTACATGTACGCAAACATTATAGACTGAGGTAGGGTATGTGTACTTTTTGTAGTGAATGTGTTTGCGTACGGGCGTCGAAAAAGTACGGTACAGTACACTTAGGTACGGTACCATAAGGTTTTTTTTCGTTCACTGCTATAGGCTCCTAAATATATTTCTGTGTCTTAACTATAAGTTTACACCGTTCGCTTCCAGTCCCAAATCATTAGTCGTCGTTGAGAAGCCTTTGAAGCAGATCAAGGGGTCAAATAGGCTCCATCTGTACTCGACGTCAATTTTGAGGTAAAAACTCAAATTTTGTTTTACTTTATAAATCGACAGATTAATTTAAAAAAGCCAAAAAATAAGTTTGCAAGTGTTTTAATTTTGTTGTTTTTAGCAATATAGCGTATAATCTACACTTTAGTGTACGCAATAATTTGTTAGCTGAAGACAATGATAACAATTTTGGCGACATTGATTCCTCCGAAGACGACCATGTCTCGGAGCAATAAGAATCTGATTATTCAGGAGATTATACCTTTTTTGCAATCCTTTATATAAAGCTATTTTTTTGAATTATTTTACAATGTCTGGGAAGAATCCACATACATTTTCAGCTCAAAATATCAAAAATTGACAAAGTTATGATATTTTTTTAAATATGCAAATTTTAAAATCTTCACTATCGCCACTGTAAATATGCAAAATAAATACCTTTTTTTCAAGGCCCACTATTAGGCAAATTTTTTTATAATTTTGTCATATCTTGAGAGTATGCACTTAAATTTTTAGCCAAAAATATTGAAAATGAAAACAGTTACATTTTTTTTTGTAAAAAAGCTGATTTTTGACCAAACTGTTTTTTCTCAAATTTTTTTTAAGTATGTTTAGGACATTTAATGCACTTCTCATGTACGAAATCTACTAAAAGAAGTCTCAAACAATACTTGCAAATTTTTTTTAAATGAAAACCTTCAGTGGCGGCGATTCTATAGACGTTCAATAGTGGTTGGGGTCAATTTGACCCCAATTGTTCTCGATGATCGAAAAAAATAGGTGCGTTCTCGGAGGGTTAAGTTACACTCAACCAGTAAATTTCGTTTCGATTGAATCACTGCGCTGTGAAAAGAATTTTAGAGCTACCATCCTCAAAACTTTTCAAATTTTTAAAGCGTTAATATTTTTTGTTAATTTTCATTGCAGGATCATTCCCATTTGCAAATCTAATGACATAATCGCTCAGTTAAAAAAATTCCACAAAATAACAAAAATTATTATAGCTGGCAGCCCTTTTATGATTTTTGTACGCAATTCCTACGACATTTGGTTTATATTAAGGCCCATTTACTGCATGAACTTCATTTTGATTTTTACACTGGACCGGAAGTTATAGGGAAAAAAGCTTTATTTTGCTGAGCAAATTCGCAAGATTTATGAGACAAAAATCACCATAACTGGCAGCCCTATTCTAACTTTTGAACCAAATTTTCATCAAATGTTACATAGAATAAGATTCAAGTACTGTGTGAATTTTGTTAACATCTGATTTCTGAATCGGAAGTTCTAGGCCAAAAAACTGTTTTTTTGTCAGTGATTTTTCAAGATGGTACCACTGCCGCAGGATTGCCCGCATTTCAAAATCACTTCTATCAGACCTGGTACTAGCTAATACCAACATGTCTTGCAAATTTCATTACGATCGGATTATCCGGTCGTCAGTTCTCGTGAACAGAACTTTCGAGTGCTGAAAATAGAGGTAATTTGGTAATGGGTTGCCGTTCTTGTACAAATCGGAATTTGAAAAATTTCAATTTGACATGGTGGACAAAGGCTAAAATTTATCAATGATTTGAATTTTTGGTCAAAAATCAAAAATTTTTGAGGAAAGTCAATGATTTGAAAGATTTTTTTTCAGGAGCCTGCCGCAGCTACAGGGTTATCCACACTATCTTGAAAATCCACGTGTGTTAAATCTTAGGCAACGTCAATACGCTCTGCGAATTTCACGATGATCCAATGTTTTTGTCATAAGTAATGACGAATCCAAATTTGAAAAAAAATCCATGCCTACTTTTAGGCACTTAGCACTCACACACGGCCCAAAATTTTCAATTTTTTATCATAGACAAGCTTAAAACATACATAGTTTTCATTCCCAATACTTTTTTTCAACAAAAATGTACACTGCTTGGAAATATAGGAGTACCTCAAAATTCACTAAAACGCACGCCGCTGCCAAAAAGTTTAAGATATCTGAATTTGAAATCATGGACCTACCAACTGTATATATCTACGTTCTCTGAAAATTTCAGCTCAATCGGAGCGGCCACTCCAGAGATTATCTCCCTTAATCATTTTGCTGATATATATATATATATATATATATATATATATATATATATATATATGTATATATATATATATATATATATATATATATATATATATATATATATATATATATATTTATACATATATATATACATATATATATATATATATATATATATATATATATATATATATATATATATATATATATATATATACATATATATATACATATATATATATATATATATATATATATATATATATATATATATATATATATATATATATATATATATATATATATATATATATATATATATATATCAGTGGCGGCTCGTGGTTTTGAGACTAAAGGAAGCACAAGCAAAATATATAAGCATATAATATAGATAAGCATACTTAAGAAGCGCGTAGTAAACTATACATGCGATTTTTTTGAAAAATCGTGTAAAAAATTAACTAGGTATTTCAATGCTGACCATATTTGCATTAAAAGTTAATGATTGATTGTCAACAGCTTATTTCAGTGATATTCCTACTCACTAAGATCAAAAATCTCACAATGGCTCAAATTATGTATAGTATTTGAAAGCAAAAAAAATTACTAATTTTTTTTAACTTTTCTTTGAATTATAAAAAAAGTTAAATTGAAAGCATATTACAGGCTAAATAAATGGTGTAAGTTTTTTAGCTCAAATTAGAGAATATAATGCATCTTTTACCAAATTAAATTAAATAGCCAATGCCACAATAAAAATAAATTCCACGCATAATTTGCAATAAAAGTGTCCAATATAGTTACATTTAACAAACAGTTGACTGAGCGAAATTAGTGGTCTTGGTTGCTAAGACTCAATAAGATCCTCAATGAAAAAGACTACCGCAGTAAATACTCTATGGCACAATCACATCAATTTTGGTTTTGCACTTTAAAATCCATATTAAACGCGTAAATATTAACTTGTCGAAACATAATCTATTCAATACGCTCTCACTTTAACGAGCTTTATGTTATAATTTACTTTAAAAACTATCCTTTTATATAACCGACTGTATCAATACTGACAATACAAAATAATTCAAGTCAAAAGTCGCACCTGTATAACGCACCTTTTTTGCGAAGAAGACATAAAAAAGCGCACCTAATATAAATTATAAATGCTAAAGAAAATACTTCAGAAATTCAACATAGAAATAACATAGGCGAAAGCAATCAAGTGGTCATTTAACCCAAAGCACCTGAACCGAAAGTAAACCCAAAACAGATCCAAAAAAACCGATCTGGAGAAAATTGTACTCGAAACAACTTAACTCCTACATATTTTCCATATCAACATCAAAATCACTTGCACCGTACATACACCATGCAAACAAAGCATAAAAGGCTTCGAATCAGAAGGGGAACAACTCGTAAGACAACTCGTAAAGTAGATCGTGACGGGGAACAACCATAATAGCGACGCGGCTGAATTTTCAGCGTCAACATAGGCGTCCAAAGCAAGCAAGTGGTCATTTAACCAAAGCACCAGAGCCGAAAAACTACGTCTTTTGCGAAAGCAAACCCAAAGCAGACACAAAAAACCGATCTGGGGAAAACTGCACACGAAAAATGTAACTTCTACTATTCTATTCCCAACATGAACATCACAATGGCTTGCATCGTACATGTGTACATGTGAACCAAGCAGAAAATGCATCAGTTTCTAAGGGGAACGGCTCGTAAGAAGAGGAGCAGAAGAGAATCTACAGATAAATCATGAGGGCAAACAGGAGACGCGGATACTATTGCAGCGTATTAAGTTCATTCATTAACAAAGGCTTTCAGGTCGTTCAGCGGGTGGATGGGGCAAGGGTTTTTTGAATTTTTCTATCCACCAAGACGCTGCGAACTGAGCCAGCGTCCGCGATACTATTTGAGTACATTGATTGTAAAATTTTTGTGGGCATCATTTAGGCAAAGCGTCTAAGTAGATATATGCGAAAACGACGAGTTTAAGCATTGAAGCAAGATCACTTCAGTGCTGTGTGTAGTATATCTTAATGAACTGTATATTTTGAATTGAATGGTATGCAGTGCTTGTAGTTTGTAGTAAAACGTTTGAGTTTGCGTTGTGTCGCTGTAAATTTAACGTGGAAGCTCTGTAGTTGGACTGTTATAAGATAAAACCATTAGATTCATAGTAGCAATGGAATTTTGCCTTTTGGAAGAAAATAAATGTTATTCCATTGATTGTTAATTATTGATTTTAAATCTTTTGATTGTTACGTATTGATTATTTAATCAATTTTGTGGTTTAGCAAGGGAAGCACTGCTTCCTTTGCGTACATCGACGAGCCGCCCCTGATATATATATATATATATATATATATATATATATATATATATCTATATATATATATATATATATATATATATATATATATATATATATATATATATATATATATATATATATATATATATATATATATATATATATATATATACATAAAGAAATATGAATTTTCGGCGAAACGGGTTTAATACTAGTTTTCTTTCTAATACAAGTTTTCTTTCACCAAAGAAATTTGTTGGTACATAAGGTCCTCTGTTCATAATTATGAGTCAACATTTAATTTATTACTTTGTTCATGTGCATAATCAACATAGTCAAAATTAAAGTAAGTCACTAATTCATCGATTGTATTTATCATTCGTAAATATTGCACATCAAATATTAATTGCATATTCCATACAATAATATTCATTGTAAATAACGCTTACTTAACTGAATTAATAAAAATGTAAAAGCAAGTATGGTTGTGCACATGCTAATGTAAATCTGCTAAGTATGCATTTTGAGTTCTACAGAAAAATAATTAATGTAATCGATTTAAAGGTAATAGTGTACTATATAAGACCAATTGAAACATGAAATGAATCAGATTGATCGCAACAAGCACCCAAGCCTTTTTATTGGTTTTGAGTTGCTGGTGAGGCTGCTAGTGACCCTTTTGTGATTAATCTAATGGTGCCAAACCACAATCAAACAAATTTTGGTTGAATTTTACCCTTATTATAGTAAGAAACTGGTTTCCTACTATTAAAGATGTAAATTTACAAAAGTGTGTACAAAGAATATTATACGTCTTAAATGTGTAATTTTTTTTACGAGCAAACCGTGATATTTTACTCTAAAAAGACGTAAATTTAGGACGGAAACGCATGCAATTTATGGATCAATGGCTAATTTTTACGAGTCTTTTGGGGTAATAAGCGCAATTTATTCGTGAATGTCCATAAAAATGTTTCGAAAAACGATAATAGAAGGTGCGTTTTTTGCTCTCTTGGACAGGGTAAGCTTAGGTAACTAACCCTGCCCAAGGGTGCAAAAAAAACCTAAAGAATGTTTTATCATACAAATGACATCAAATTTTAGGAAGTTTGCACTACTTAAGCAGGAATTTTAGCTAATATCTAGATAAGTTTCATTTTCAATAAAATTGAAAAGAAAACTCAAGACAGGTAACTCCATAACATAAAATACTACCCCAAAATGAAATATCATTAGCAACATTCTGTAAAAAGGTAACTTTAAATGTTAAAAAAGGCAGGAGTCCTATCAAATCAAATAAGCAAAGTATAAATATTTTTCTTGTCCAATACAAAAACTTTTTCAAATCCTTTAAGCTTAAAATTTATTTTAATTTGATATGTACACTATAGACACATTATACACATTAACTTATAGCACTTATTGTTACACTTCTAATTAACTTATAGCTACACTTCTACACTTATTAAACGAAAAGACTGACACTTAACTGCTGCTATTCAAAGAAACGATCACAAAATATCAGACTCGTTCAGTCTAGCCAAATCACCGTCTCGCGTCACAATGTTACAACAATAAAAAGTCAAATTCGAGCAAATGATACAATTTTACAGCTTTGGTGTAAATGAGAGTAGTGAAGTAGTAAATTTACAGTCTTTTTGCTAAGGTTTACAAAACACTATTTATTATTCAGCTAATATGACGTAAAAGCAAAAAATACACATCCAATGTGTGAAAAAAATTGTGATTCGTTATTTTAAACAGAAAAATGAAAAATATATTTGCTTTTATCAAAGAATTAATTTTAGACCCACTTTTTAGAGTGCAAGGCAATTGATTTGGTTAGGCAACGTTTGGGCAACGTACTTATATGTATATGATTGCTACAAAATATATTTAATAGAATCTCAGCGAATTTAAGAGAAAATTGGCAAACATTTTGGTTAAATCTTCACACGAATATGAAAACTTGATCCTTAAATAATAAATTATATGGTAAATACTTATACTTAAGGTAAGCAAAAAAATAAAAGAACAAAATAAAGATACAATAAATAAGAAAAAGTACTAAAAAACTAACATTTTGACTAAGGATAATAACAGAGGATAAATTTTAAGGAATGCCAGATGCTGATATTCTTAATATTGAGTTTTAGATCCGAATTTCTACGAAAGATTTATCAGGGAGAACTTGAGCAAGATGGTATATTTTTGTGGTCGAAAAATAAAATGTTTGATCAAGAATCTTTCGGGAGGTTTTATTTTAGCATATTTGTTGTTGCTTGACTGGAAAGGCTACTTTCGAACACCAGCTGGCCGCATTATTGGTTAAAATGTCACCTTCATAATCAACATTTTGTTATGTATTATTGACGGGTACTAAAAATAAATACATTTAGATGATTTAAGACAAGTATTTTTGGATTGATTTAAAAAATGCATCTTTTTGTCGATAGTCACCAGAAGGTAAATTAAATGATCTTGTCAAGACCATTGATATAACATGTATAAGATGTATATCATATTAAAGTTCAATGATAGAAATTTTCCAGTGCACAAGCTTTAGGAACAGCAAAATTCAAGAGCTATTGCCCGCAGAAATTTGGATACTTCAGAAAATCAAAGTTTTGCTATTTGTTTCAATTGTAAAGCGTTTATCATATATAATAATATTTGTTATATATATATATATATATATATATATATATATATATATATATATATATAAATATATAATCTCATATATGAAAATTTAATTTTAGAATCTTTTACTACAGTAGGTAACGACGAAATGACCAGTTCTGGCAATCTTTTGCTAGCATCGACACCAAAAATAAATCAATTCTTTTTCACCCTGTGGCTTACTTTTTTCCATACATCAATCAATATCAATCAATCAATACGCACGGTCCCATCTAATTATATCATAGTATTATATTGGAATTGTTTTTGCGGGATGATTAAAATTGAAAAATTTTATTTTTAACTTGAAAATTTTTATTTTGACAAAGTGGTTTCGAAAGCATGCACTGATTCTCATCAGACACCAGCACACAGTGCATACTTGACTGGTGTGACCACTTGCAGTTGGAAATCATTAATTGTTATTTACGCATTGAGAACGCGCAGTCAAGTATGCACTGTGTGCTGGTGTCTGATGAGAATCAGTGCATGCTTTCGAAACCACTTTGTCAAAATAAAAATGTTCAAGTTAAAAATAAAATTTTTCAATTTTAATCATCCCGCAAAAACAATTCCAATTTGATTCTGCTTTCGGAGGCTTATTCCGCAAAACGATCGAGTTTCCCGTATCAATTATTCTCTGCTTTGATAAGCTCTAGAGACGATATACTTCACCCTTACTTATATTCCCGATGAGCTTTCGTGGATTAGTTTCATTTCAAATTATTCAGCTCGTAAGACTCATACATAATCAGCCTGCATCAAACCGAAACCACCAGACATTTAACCATTTTCAAATACCTAATAACTTAATAAATCTTCAACCGCAGGTTCGAATAAACCAAAATGAAGAACTAAATCTTCGCACGAACTCGCTTCAAGTCGAGCACTGGCAAACATCTTCGAATCTCAACCACCTTTTCTCATCGACAGTGCCTAAGTGCCAAGTCAAAGTTTCGGAAATAATTCGTTCTGAGATCCCTTAGAGTCCTTAATCCTTTCCACTTCATCATTTCACTCATTTTCGGAGGTAATAAATCCATTTGCTTCTGACTGGACTAGTTGCAATTTGATTCATTGCTGTCCATTATTCATAAGCGAAGGAAAGAATAAGACTTCAGTTGAAAGGATGTCTCTGTAGAGCTACAGCCGTTTGCACGTTTATTGGATGTATGTAACAAATCTCAAGAATTTGTAGAGGTAATGATATCGAAAGAGTTAATAATAATACTGACTGGAGCATATCGTGTTCCCATCGGAAATTGGCTAATATCATGTGTATACATACTTATAGCTGTATATTAGATAGAGTTTATTCTGAGATCTCGACAATCTAACTCAAGCTATTAAATTTATTGACACCAAGGACAGAGTCAAGAGCTGTCAGTGGTAGAAAGTAATGTTTGGTTTGGCCTTTTGCATTGAGGATTAAAACCATTTCAAGGCGACAAAAAAGTGTTAGACTGACAGGAGATCAAGGTAAACGCTGGAAATGAAAGGTTGTACGTGTAATGAGAGTACTTGCCTGTGAGTGCATTAGTTTGCTTGATTACTAACTACATTAGTTTGCTTTGCGTGTTGTCTTTGGTAGAAGGATTGGTAAACATCAGAAACAGAAAAGGCGAATCAGCTGACATTTATTAGTTGGAGGTGATCATTACTGAGTTTTTTAATAAGCACTTTTAAAGGTTTTACGAGGTGAAATCTTAAATTTTTTTATTATTAGTTTATTTACAATCAACATATCCCATTGAATCCCATTGATATACTGACAGTTTTGCTGCTTAAAGCTAGTTTTCAAGATGAAAAGGATTGAGACGGAGGACTAAGCTCCAAAGCATTATGCGTTCTCAATAGTCTAAGCAAAGTCGAATAATAATAAATAGAAAACGTTTGAAATGGCATTCCGAGCACCAAGTGCCACGGAAAGGATTTGGGTATTGCATGTCCGGAAAAGTAAGTTAGTTTGGGATATTAAAACAAAGTTTAAACAAGAAACACTGATCTAAGAAAATAGTGGACAATGAGTGAACAACGGTTGAAGGTTAAGTAAAGCCAATCCATCAGAGTATACTTAGTAACGAAAGTTATGTTTATTAAGTAAACTTCGAGTTTACTTACGTTGGACTGATTCGATTGCTACGCGATCACATTCATGCTTTGAAACTAGACGACAGATGCGTTTGCTGAGAGTGATCCAACATGAGATAAGAATGGAAGATGAAAAGTGGCAAAAGATTGAGATTATCTAAGAACAAACTTGATTATTATAGAAGCACGATTGACAATATCAAAGTCTCAGTTCCCAAGCTCCCTGACATGTATAGCTGAATGCAATATTTATTCATTGCTTATATAACTATAAACCAGCGGTTAAGTTTCTTGTTTTCAAGTATGACCAGACTCGATTGAAGGAGGCACAGTCTTGGAATACAGTTACAAAAATTTACAGTTGTAAAAAGCTTGAGGTCAACAGCGTAAAAAATACTCATATAAAAGGACTAGCGGTAAGTTATTTACATAAAATAAAAATTAAAGAGAACCCAATATAGATCCTTGAGAAACTCCAGTTTTGAGTCTAAACATGACAAAAACGCTCATGAAGTTGTAGTATTATCGACGGAAAAATCCAAGTTGCTGTAACTTGGACAGAAGAATACGAATAGTATGGTTCACATTGTCAAATACCTTGGAGAAGTCAGTCTATGTAGCGTGTATAAACTCACAGTCATCAAAAAATTTGGCAATCTAATTCGTAAAACATATGTACTAAATTCGTCGAAACCTTGCTGCTCACGATAAAGTAGGCGACTATATTCTATGGCAATGATGACAATAATATGGCGCTCCAGAGCTTTTGAAAAACGCGGAAAAATTATGTCGGACGATAATTAGCACCACAAAATAATTATATTTAACACTTTGTGGTATGGAACCTAAGCTAAAGAGCAGAATCCAAATCACAATTTGTGAAGCAGAGTAAGCAAGCCAACTACTATATAAGGAAAATGAGATTTAGATATTTCAAGTTGTTAATATTGGAGAGAGAACGAAATCTAACATGCGATCCAATTGATTACGTACAGAATTGAACTAAAGATGTGCACAGTTGTTCATAAAAGCACTAACTTTGGCAGAAGTGTTTGATACGAGATGTGATTCAGATCCAAGCAGCCCAGACAATGATGTCCAATAGATGTTTGGAAAGTTATAGTTTCGGAGTGAAGTTTTCGGAGTGAAAAATTGATAGAATCACCTAAGGATTCATAGTATTCATAGTAGACATCGACACCACTAGAACAAGGAAAGTAGACACAAAAAACAAAAACTGAGTCACCACCTTTTTTGATGCAAACAGTAACACAACTGAACAAACTATCTGATAAGGATGATATAAAATCAGAAGAAAGAGAGTCTTTGATCGCAATAAGGATAACACCACCTAAAGTTTTGAATTAAATGACTATATTTTACCACAGCGGAATATATGTATGATATGTGGTTAATATTTTGGAGCTAAGAAAGTCTGAGTTAAGTTAGGTGTAGGATATATAGTGCTATATAGTGCTGTGCTTTTGAAGGTCCTCAAGCCTTTTAAATTTTGGCTACAGAGAGGTTATTTTTTTTTGTAATTTCTGGTTAGCTCCGATGTTAGATATTGCAAAGTCCTTAGCGTTTATCCTTGGAGGTCAAAAAGATTTCTACCCTACTTCTGGATAGTCGTTTGGATATGTGAGTTTGACTAGGCTTATAGGCTGATTAGCTATTCCATCTTTCGTAAGTTTGTTGCTCACAATGAGCGTTGTATGAATAAGATGCACACAAATGGCGAAATCTCATTTCAATCACTATTATAAGCAATCTTTAATACGTGCAATCTATCCTAGAAAAAATTACATTATTGAATTATCTATTTCTTAAAAACTTGAAACAGCTATGATTTGCACTTATGAAAAAGAACTGAAAAAGAAAAATATTCACTGACGGTAAAAAACTTCATATTATAGCATAAAAAAGTTACTCGAAATGTTGAAAATAAAAAGAAATTATTTGTTTATCATTTGAGAGCAAATCTGCAATGACGTGGGAAATTTGCCAAAAAACAGGGACTATCGGCTATCGTTAAAAAGGATGCTTTTGCAGGGTCTTTCCAGAAGCTTAACCGAGCACATAAGAATATCTAATTTTCAATGGAAGTCGAAAATAATGAAAAACTACCCTTCTTGGATCTGATGATCATAAGAAAAAAAGGCCTTCTTGGGTTTAGTATCTACCGGAAGCCCACACACGCCCAAAGAAAAATACCATCCATCCACGTCTGATCACTGGCATTCCCACAAAATGGCGCCCTATACCACGATGATTCACCGGCTATTAACAGTGCCCATAGCTCACAAAAGTTTTAACTCATAAGTTTAATATACCAAAGATACTGCGAGAAAATAATTGGAAGTCTTCTTGAAAAAAAGAAAGACAAAATACAGCGTGATCTGTTAACGATGTTAATTCCACAGAAAAATCAATAAACATCCATAAGAGTTCCAATAATTTTTTCGCCAATAATCAAAAAAATTTGGGAAGTTTTTGAAATTAGTTCTAAATAGTATGGCTAAACCATTAGATGCTAAACTATGCCACGTAAAGGACAAAAAGGGTAAAAAAGAAGAATGTGGAATATACAGGATTATTTGCCCAGAATGCGACAATGTATACATTGGTCATTAGTTGATGTTAGACTATCAGAACACAAGCGGAAAGCAGCCTCAGCGAGGAAACTAAACACAACATTTGTACAATCAGCAGTAGCGAAATACATCCTTTAGGAGGAGCACCACATAACATGGGACAACATGGAGATGATTAAAGAGGAATAATAGGTACGAAAACTGGATGCCTACGAGAGCTTGAACATATGGAAAAACCCGATGAGTAGACGACTAAACACAGACCAGGGAAACTGTGCATCACCATTCTACCCTGTTAACCATAAACGTTCTATATGCATTTGAAAACGATATACTCTATTACATTATCTACAAAATTTGAAATATCTACATATCTTTTGTGGAAATATGTTAAAATCAATGTTGAACAGTACAAATCAAAACACAAATCATTGAATATCTCGAAAGTAATAAAATATAGATAGAACGTTTATGCTTAGTAGGGAAGCATTGTTCAGGTTAATTGATGGTTGGAAATATATAAAGAAATAAAATTAAAAAAAACTAATTAATATATTAAGTTAAAATGTACTCAAGTAGGTAATTAATAGATGATTAGGGGTGATTAGCTATAATCAATACTTTAAAGTAAGCACTATAAGTAAGATAGCTAATTTACGTTAAGATTAGACCGATAAATATTGAAGAAGAGGGCAGATTACTCTCGAAATATCGATATTTGTCAGGAAATTTAAATGTGTCTAGCTTTTAAAAGAAAAATCGGCTTTAAATTGAAATAATTTTTTCAATCTAGGAAAAAATTCAATTACATTAAAAACAACTTTACAGAGCTCATTGACGAAATTTTCAATGAGTACTTATTAAACATTTTGAAGGATAACCGATGTACATGTGTTTGGAAAAATAATCACGCTAGTGGAAAGCCAAAAGAATACATGCATGAGTGATGCGATTTTCTAAAAATTTCAAGTCGGTGTGATTCGAGACGCAGAAACAGCTATCGTTCAATATGTGCAACGGAAAACGTTTGCAGAGCCTGAATCCATGATTCGATAGTTGGATAAATTTTCGGAAGACTTAACTTGACTGCTTACTTGCCTGAAACTTTAAGAAAATCCTAAGTATTCCCATCTGACGATAAATTTGACAATTTGATAATATCAAAATATGAAATTTTCTCCATCAAAATATGCACACAATCATATGCGAGATTCGGAGGAGATTTCATAATCCAAAGCTTAAACACCTAGTTAAAGAAGTAAATCGAAGCTGCAATTGTCACAAGGTATAAAAAGCAACTCTGAAAATTCCACAATTGCGACAGTCAAGACTCAAGTCAATTTTACGGCCTTTAACTGACACTGGGATGGAGGCCTTTGGTCCGATAGAGGTGACAGTTGCCGGACATAGGGAAAAGAGATGACTAGCTCTCTACCAAGGTAGGTTGAAATAACGCAGGATCTATCCAGCGAGGTCTGCTTAATCTGTATATCTAACTTTAGAAACAAAAGATGAGTTTCCCAGCGCATCTACTCTCAAATGATAAACAAATAATTTCTTTTTATTTTCAACATTTCGAGTAACTTTTTTATGCTATAATATGAAGTTTTTTACCGTCAGTAAATATTTTTCTTTTTCAGTTCTTTTTCATAAGTGCAAATCATAGCTGTTTCAAGTTTTTAAGAAATAGATAATTTAATAATGTAATTTTTTTTGCATAAATTTCACGTTTTCAAGGTTGCTTATAATACTGATTGAAGTGATATACTGCGGCAGGGGCTAGTAGTCTGGATTTTGCCATTTGTGTGCATCTTATTCATACAAGGTCACTTGTGAGCAACAAACTTACAAAAGATGGGCTAGCTTATCAGCCTATAAGCTTAGTCAAACTCACGTATCTAAACGACTATCCAGAAGTAGGATAGAAATCTTTTTGGCCTCCAAGACTAATCGCTTAAGACTTTGCAACAAAAAACTGGAAGCGCTAACATCGGGGCTAACCAAAAATTACAAACAAAAAAACCTCTTTGTAGCCAAAATTTATGTATAAGGATCTTGTGACCCACAGGCTACGAAATTCCTTGGCATATCTTTTGATGAAGCCTAGTTGTTTGTTTGCACGGGATAGTCTTTTATCATAATGCAAGGTGAAGAAGAGTCTCTCATTTCAAAACAACACCAAGGTCAACAACGTTTTCAACTCGAGCTAACAAATTATTGCCGAGGAAGTACATGTTATGTAAGACGGTGTATTTTCGGGAAAAACTTATAACTTGGCGCTTAGCAATGTTGACAGAGAGCTTGTTTTCATTGCACTTATTCTCAAGTGAATCAAGTTTGGATTGGAGAAAGAGTGCATCGGATTTAGATTTAATGATGTGATATGCCGGGTTTCCACCAAAGAGACATAACAAAAAACACGGACAAAACATGTTTTTCTGAACAAAAACACGAATGTTTTGTAAAAGCTGAACAGTTTCGCGAGCATTTTTGTCTCTGAAAACTGTTTTAGTAAACAAAACACCTTTTTTGTCCGTGTTTCTTGTTTTGTCTCTTTGGTGGAAACCCGGCAATAGACTTTGAGATCGTCGGCATAAAGTAGATGAAGTATATTTGCTAGGACGTCAGATAGGTCAGAAATAAATATATTAAAAAGAAGTAGGTGGTACATCAGAGGTAGCAGAAATATTTTTCCATAAAAGTCTTTGAAATTTTCATTTCCACCATACTACTATATGCATATCATACGTTTCTCATTCAGTAATAATGTTGAATTGATCTTTGAACTTATTAAATGGTTTTAGAACATATTATGATAATTTTCGATTGAAACAAATACGGCATTTTTCCAAAACTAGTATTCACATTTTTCAACATTGCAAACCAAGATATTGCTTCCTCCTTATTTTTCCTTAAATTAGGTTTAGCTTAACGAATATGTATACATTACGCTCACTTCCACTCTTGTTTTAGTCTGCCGAAACATGTTTTGATTTCAAGAGTAAAATCCTTTGGAAAACAGACTTATACATACACGGCAAAACACAAACTATTTGACAAACAAGATAGATACCATACCTTGAAACACTTATGAGTAATTAGAACGCATCCTAGCGAGAGATACCAAAGCTATCGACAGCTAACGGTATAGTGCGGACAAGCGGCACAAAGTGGCAACACAGGGGTAGATAGAAGGTTGTCCTAGGCTAAAGACATCGCCCTTCCAGAGGGCAGGAATCATAAGCAATAAAGTTCAATGAAAAAGATTGACTTTAAGAAGCCAAATTCCTTTACTGTCAAAACTTTTTGCCGCAGTTTGTTTCGGTTAAATTTCTAGAGTAGATCGATATTCAATACAAACATTTAGCTTTGTTTTTCTTTATTTATTTATTATTTGACTTTTTATTTATTTATTTAACTTTGTTTTAATTATTTATTTATTTACAGTATTATTTATCTTTTTAATATTGTTTGCTTTAACATGTTAATCAGAATGTCCAAAAAAGTTAATTGAAACAACATATGTAAAAGAACTGAAAAAAAATTAACTCATTAATAAAAATATGCTTAACTCCAATTAAAACAAATGATTAATTGTAGAAATTTGCGTCATTCTCCATGATTTACATGTTTTTCACTAGCATTTAAAAACAAATATATCTCTTAGGACTATTATACATAAATCTAACGCACATAGCTTACAAATTATTTTCAAAAATTCTAGCGTGCCATGGTCAAAGTCCCTCATTGCTATTTTGAAAGTTCACCTAGGCTTAATCAAAGGTCATGTATCTTCCACCAACATAATTTTATATTTATCGTTCACAGCAACCCATTACAGCAACAAAGAATTCACTATGCCAACAAAATCATTCCGAATCTTTGAGGAGAAATACATACATCACTCTGGGATGATTTTTGCTGTGCCAGACAGGAATGTTTGCGGGAAGCGATTCGGTAGGTAAATAATGAAAAAGCATTCCAGAGTGTTCGGTACGCGTACCAATAGCGCGCACTAAAACATAACGAACAAACCTTGTAGTCAAAATTTTAATTACTAGAGCTTTATGACACTCAAAGGATCCGGAACAGATTCAACCTGTTCAATGAATTGAAGCAATAAGATCCAAACGCGTAACATTACAATGGTTTCCCTCGCATAAGAGTTGATACGAACCATCTATGAAAGCACACTAAAAGTAGGTTTCGCTGCTAGCAAGGACCCATCTTGCTTGTGTTCGCCTACACCTGATTATAAAGGGTACTTTGACGACATAGAAAATCATGAGCCAGGCGTAGTCAGAAAATTAAAATGTATAGAAGGCAAAGCAGAAGGCGTACGTTACCAGCTACATAACATAAAAATCCAAAGCTAACTTGAACCCACCTCGAGTCCGGATGAATCTCTATGTGAATGTATCGCTCATGAATCATGTTCATTCGTATTACGGTCGGAATGACGAATGTCAGGTTTTCGAAGTGATTTTTTTTTTTTTTTTGTAAATTTGAGATTATCAAGGAGTGATTGTGGGTCAAAAGTTTATAACGAGACGGCTTTAAACGAATTTTAGATGCAAATTTTATATATAGAAAGGGCTATACTGTATTATTTGACAGATAAAATGAGATTCTGGGAAAAACAATAATATGTCCATATGTATATAGAGGCCAACTAGCTCACTTAAGAGGAATAGACATATAACTGCTAATTTAATAAATTAAATTTTGTTTCAAATCAATTTTTGTGTGTCAAAAAACAATAATTTTTTCCCATGTCTTCAGCACTTGAAAGATGTGATTATCTGCGGTTGTTCATTTCTTTCGATGTTAACGTTTTCGAATGTGCGAAATTATGAAAAAAAAAATTTCGGACCTAATTGACTTATAAAATTTTTTTCATGAGTTTTGAAAATAAAGTCAAAACAAAATAGAGTCATTCTAATCGGAGTTAGCAGCAAAACGATTGGAACAATTTCAAGCAAATCTTGTTCGGTGCACTGTGCTATAACTTTAAAGTTTTCAATTTGCGTTTTGGATTTATTGTGTTGTATAAGTTGGAATAGGCGCACATGGGGATTCGCTCACTGAAAAATCTATTCATTGTAAGTTTGTACCGCAGAGAAAAAAAGCTGAAAAATTGTTAAAGCCGGTAACCGACACAGCCCAAGTTAATGTACCTACGCAATGTTCTAATAATAATTATAATAAAACTACAATAATAATTACAATAAAAGCAATGTATAAAAAGAAATATAATCTGAGCATTCTCGTAAATCTTCAATAAAATGTACATTTACATTTGGATCTACAACGTTTGTCGTTATTATTTGTTATCAATAAACAGTACAAAAATGCTGAGGCGAAAAGTATCTCTTCGTCCAGAGCTATCATGATTTCAGTCAAAATGGGGTTTGAACGATCTTGCTTGCACTAATCTTACTTGAACTGCAGAGGTAAGTCGCTGCGTTATAGCACGCACTAAACTGAAATTTCAATAGTCGATCAGGTATTTTAGATTAGATTTGGGATTTGAACTAAATTCAAACAAAGTCAACCATGGTTTACTAATAAATTTTAGTCTACCAATAAAATTTTTATTAATCCTTTTTATTAATCTTCTAAGGGTTGAGGCTGGTAGAGAGTTTGATCACAAATTTACAATTAATGTACATACGAATGTGGCGTGATTAGTGCCATGACTCACTTTACTCCTGATTTAGTGTCGTTTCACACGAGACACTCGGTGTCCGGCCACTGAATCCTCGGCCACTGTTTTTGTAAAGAACTGTGGCCCGGACACTGTGGCTCTGTTAGTGATGGGCGTTTCTGTTATTTTCAAAAAACGAAAACGAACTGTTTTTTTGTAAAAAAAAACAGTTTGAATTAACGAAAAGAAACAAATTTTATGCTGTACGACAATTAAAGTTGGGTCGTACTAGGATTTTCACATACTAGGTATAACTAGTACGAGTACGAAAAAATACCTGTTCCAAATACCTGTTTGAAGTATGTGCATATATACATACAATGCAAACGATTTGCAGTGATGTAATGAAACGGACTGATATGCCCTCCTCCACCCTCCAGACACAACGTTCCCATGCTAGAATGGTGATGACTCTTGATTACTTTCAAAGAATACCGAATATCATTAGAATACCATTAGTCTGTGCAGCTTGTCCGTAACTTTCCAATGGTTGGTCATTTATTTGGCAAGTCTTTCTCCAATCTAGGGGTCATCTAAAGGAAAACAATGCAAAATAAATGTATGCAAAAAACACCTCCTGTATTCGTTCAAATGAGAAAATTGTATTAAGAAATGGTAAAACAAAATGTTTCGTTTATTAAACATGCACCCACTAGGAGGCCAACCTATTAGTCCAAGGGCACCTTACCTCCCGTCCATTAGTCCAAGGACACCTTACCTCCCGCGGTCTCGTAAATTTTATAACCCCGGTAGGGCTGGAAACACTCTCGTAGTGACCTGCAGGATTTCATCATTTTCTTCCTTGGCACTTTTAGTGTTACTTTTAGTTTTTCCGCCGGATTTCATTTTGCCGTATCTTCGAAACTAGGCAGGTTTTTCCCAGACTTGTGTGGAAATTGCGCCCGAAACAACTCAAAGAGGTCCCCAAATTCATGCTAGACAAAAAAAATTTTTGGAAAATATGGACGTTTTTTGCCAATGTACCCTATAAAAAAATGTTTCGCCCTTAAAATATCACTATTGTACTCCCCGACCACCTTCAGTCATCGAAAGTGCCGTAAAGTTAGTTTTTGCCAAACGATGGTCAAAAAAACCCTTACTCCCCTACAAAACCGAAATTTTTGTACCACAGCAATACTGCTCTACTAACCGCAAGAGCGGTATCTCAATGAAAGCGAGTTTCGAGATGATTGAAGTTTTGTAAATGTAGTAATATTGATATACCACTAATTCGCTTAGTGATTTAAGGTAAAATTGAGATAGGCGACGAGGAACTGAGTTCGTTTGGAGCTGATGGAGGATTCTCCTTACTCCTTTTTTCTCGGTGAGTGGTCTTCCGCTCTTAGATTTAAAAAAACATTCTTAAGGTGTTTTCCATATGTTTTAAATAAGATACCATTAAAAGGATTAGTTCATTAGATGCGTATTGTTTTAAGCTTTCTAATGTCATACAAATCAATTTTTAGATTTTTTTTTTGAGATACCACTTTTGCGCTTTGTAGGGCAGAATAGGTTTTGGCCCGTTATGTCCAAACCACTCTAACCCAGAATTGGCCGATTTTGGCCGATTTCAGCTAATTTGGCCTTAAAAACTTTTCGAATATTTGAATAAAACACTTGCAAGTACGAAAATGCTCGCAAGTACAAAAATATTGTTTTCACCAGCTAAACAGTTTCCCACAGCCAAACAGTTCGTTTTAACAAAAAAAAAAAACGAAAAACAATGAAAAACGATTTGTGTTAAAAAAACGAAAAACTATTCGTTTTAAAAAAACAGTTCATTTTATAAAAACAGTTCGTTTTAGAAAAACGGTTCGTTTGAGAAAAAACGAAAAACGATTCGTTTAAAAAAACAGTTTGTTTAAAAAAACAATTCGTTTTAGAAAAAGAAAAAGGATTCGTTTCAGAAAAACGATTGGCTTTAGAAAAACTATTCGTTGTAGAATAATTGGAATACTTATACAATAGCTGGAGATACAGTGGCCGGACACCGAGTGTCTCGTGTAAAACGAGCCAGGTGAACTGAAAGCTTCCTGCGCGGACCTTCGTCCAAAATTGGATTCAAACACAAGAAGCCAGTGCTCTACTCACAAGGCTACTCAAGCTAGTTATTCAAATAACAGTTTTGTTTTATTTCAGAATGTCCAAATTCCAAATTAAAATTTTAATATGCTACGTCTTAATATGTATGTGTCACCAACGCTCAAAAAATGCTAGTCCAGAAAAATGTTCTACATATTAACTTACTGGGTCAGCAAAACAAGTGTGCCCATCGAACAGCACTATAACTTTGACAGTTTTTGTTTTACAGCTGTCATACAGCACGTTTATGATAAATAGTTTTCAATGTTTAGGACTTTTACTATCAAAACGGTCATGCCCTTAGCACTAAGCCGAGCGCATTTTATCTTTCTAAGTTTTGGCTCACTGCCATTGTTTGTGATAATGACCTCTTTTTTCCACGCTGTTTTTCTTCTTGATCGTGATCGATTTTGAACGTTTCAACGTGATGGTTACAATGTTTCAGATGCCATACACTATCATTTTTTTCTGAAATTTTGATCTATCTCCTTCTACGATTAATACTTTTCGGAGTTGTCACCAAAAAATCCTTTCGCACCTTTATGTTTCATCTATTATAAAGCTAAATTTATAAGTATGGCTAACGAAATCAACTTGATTAATTGAGACGCTTTTTTCATTGACCTTACTTTTGATGAATTGATTTTCAAAATTTTATGGTTCTCTCTTTCAACGGAATGATACTCCTTGGTTTCAATCTGTTGTGGCTTTGGTCCTTAAGGATAGAGATGCAGCTCATACCAAGTAGAAAGCCTCGGCTTCTTATAACGAGTTTTTAAAGTTGTCAAGGTAATGTTTCGCAGCTAAAATTCTCGGAAGACATGCCATGCTGTTTGTTCCAACCATCAAAGATCCTTCTGGTCTCATAACCATTCCCTGAGAAAGTTTTACCGTTTTCCTGATTCAATGTATTTTGATGATTCCGATTACCAAATATTTTTTTTCTGGTAATCCAGGGTAGGCAAGTGAAATCTAGATTATTTGATCCCTTGATATCTCTCTTTGTTTTCCTGGAGCTATGAATTTTTTTTAGTCCATCACCTGTGTTAAAAAATTTACCATCACTTCTGCCAGTTTTTTCTGTCCCAGTCTTATAGGGCTCGTATCAATCGCTTGGTAGCTTACTGACTGCCAACAGTGCTGGGTGATGCCGTTTGCAACCTTTTTTTGCTAGCACACAGTACTTGTGTTCCAGTTGCAAAGCTACACGATAAAAATTAGGGTAAGTTTCTTATTAATGGCTATGGAAGCCTCTATTGCGTTCTTACTTGCTGGCTGGAACACGCTGATATTTCACTGAATCAACAGACCGCACTTATATTTAGAAGTAATTCCTGTATCAGCATGATATTCTTTGCCCCTAGATAAACAGTTGAAGTAAATTACCCTGCTTTGATGCAAATTTGCTCAACCGCTCGCACTTTCGAGGTGTTCTCAGTAATCAATTTTTTTTAAAGTGACTTTCGGCTTAACCTTGAGTTACGCCGATGGAAACACATAATTTTATATTAAGACATTGTGCTATCAAGGTATATGAAGAAACGTTTGTAGCACAATGTCATAGCTTAAGTACTATATATAACTCGGAAAGTACGTGATTTGCGATACAATTTGCGATATTTCCCCACAGATTGCGAGAAGTAGATAGCAATATCCTAGTCCAAGTTGAAAAAAGACAAAAAGTACCCCGCCAAGATAAGACACGCCCCCTTTATACGATCAGATACGTTTCTCATTCCCACTAGGCAATATACAAGTGCTTTGTCAAAGAGACTATTTTAACGAATGGGGTCCATAAATCCCCATTCGTTAAAATAGTCTAATATTGATTTTCTGAAAACCAATTCTGAGTATCAAAGTGATAAGATAGTTAACGCGGAATACTACTTTCTATACCATTTGAAGAGTAAAAGCAATATCTCCGACTCTTTTATGCAATCCACTAAAGAGAATTTCGTTTGTTGTCAGTGAATGTTCGCTGCGCTTACTGTTTCTTGATGGGATTATACGCACGCCAACACACTCTCACTATCAGCTAACACGGATATATACATTCTCACCTGTCGTTTGAGAGTGTGCTTTTCTCACTTTTACATATGATAAAGTGAATTTATTTTGGTTTTAGTTTTTCTGCGGTGCCAACTGATGGTAAATCCTTCACTCCCTACCAATCTCGTCCATCTATCAGTCGCGTACTTTCCGTGCTATTTATTAGTTTTTATGCTATGACAATGTCTTAAATTGAAATTATTTTCATGGGCGTTTCTGAAGGTTAGCTAACGATACATTTTCTCTACAATTTTCACTGCAGATTTGCCTTGCGAGCGAGACAATCACATAACATCTTTACACAGAAAACTTCTCCCTCAAGCATTAACAAATAGCCTTTTGTTTGCCACACGTTGAGTTGCACGTAGGGATTCCAATCCCGAACCATTTTTTCAATCCCGGGATTACGGGATTCAGAAATCTCAAATCCCGGGATCCCGGGATCCCGGGATTCCGGGATTCGAGATTCAAAATATAGCACAACAAAATAAGTCAAGTTTTTAATAAACAGATTATATTATGTGCCGTCATTTCAAAACTACAGCAATAAGTAAGCTGAAAACTGTATAAAAAATATGTTACTGAATAATTACTAATTTATTTAATTGATGCAAATAAAAACAATAATTTTAATTATCCGAGACGTTGACAGTATGAAGGCAAATATTTAAAATTACAACTTTCACAAATTACAAAAACAAATCATGACAAAAAATCACAACAATAAATCACAACTCTTAACATATAAAATATTCAACACATAAAAATTCTGCCAAAGCTCATTGGTTTTTTTCGGAAGTAACATTGAAGCAATAGCAAAGTATCCAAAGTATCGTCTCCAAGCCTGCTTCTAAATTTATTCCCAATGTTGGACGCCGCAGAAATGGTCGATAAATATTGGTAAGCCTGCTCCAAACTATGCGAAAAAAGTTTCATTTCTTTTGCAATAGTTTTAATTAGATTAGTTTCTTGCGGCATTTATTTGCGTTGCTTGGTTTCCAAAATAGAGATTCTATTTCACTTGGTAAATTTTTGCTGGCACAATGTAGATTCTGGAGATAGCTTAGCTAACCAGATAGCTCAGTACACGGACGCTTTTTTATTCGGTCCAATATTGCAATTTTCATACCATTCACAAGAATGGACCGTTTTTCTCCTAGCAGCCTAAATAAAAATCTTGATGAAGTATTAGCAGTGCATAAATTTGCATCTTTGCGATTTAAGGCCTCCACAGTCAATTTTACAAGGAGTAAAACTTCAATAAGTTTCTGAATCGAATCAGACTCAGTTCCTTTTAATCGCTCTGGATATTGCAGGCCTATTAATGTATACTATTTTTCAAAATGGAAAACCGTTTAAACATTGTCAAGAGATTATTTCATCTTGTTTTACAATCCAGTAAGTGAGACAACTAAATGCCTTGATCGGATTTGACATAGTTTTGAAGATCGTTATTATTTTTCGTTGGAGCTTTTTTAAAATATAAAACTACCTTACGGACTTTCTTTATGCATGCGCTGATGTCCTTCGTCAGATCTAGCGTGTCTTGCAGGCGACCGGGTTCAACGTAGTAAGCTGATTCAGGAGGGTCCAAATCTTCGTGGTCTTCGTCCAGATTATCAGCTGCTTCATCAACTCTTTGATCTAGAATGGACCTCCTATTATAGAGAACATCGCAAACTGCCAAAAGGATACTATGCGCCAAACAAATATGTTGCCCTGTATTAACTTGTCTGCCTACTTTTCGCATTTCATTTGACCCATCAGTTATGATGGTAACAATGTCTTTTCCTAGAGAAACATCAAACTCAGCGAAACGCTCTTTTAATATATCTTGGTAGTTTGCAAATGTCATTGATATCCTTACTCGCACCAAGCTCCAGTAAGAATTTACTAAGTAGATGTTAATATTTGTGTAGCGCCTATTTGTTGTCGAGGTCCACTGATCAAACGTCAAACTGAACCGTTCACCTGAGATACTAGCCTGTCTTATCTCATTTTTTATTATTTTTTTATCCTTTTATAGCATACAACTTTTTTTTGATTGTTATTGAGGATTTTGGTAAATCTGTGTATGCATTCGCTAGTATTAATTTCCTCAAATCATTCGAAGTAACGAATGCACTAAATGCGAAACAGTCCATACTTATTTCTTTACAAACCCCTTTGTATTCTCTTGTTAACTGTTACATCGGTTTGTTTTGCTCTATTCTTTGCGCATTTTGATGTGAGCCTGCATGCTAATTGCTTTCTCATAAATATGGATTCTATTTGCTCTTTTCGAGTCTTGCAGTAATTTGATTGCCGATTATGCTTGACTCCCGGCCCCGGAATCCAGGCCAATTTCTGATCCCGAAAATCCCGGGATTAGAACTCATCAATCCCGAGATTTTCGGGACCAGAAATTAGCCGGGATTTGCTAGTTGCACGACAAATATGGCAGTATTTTTACTAAAGTTAGTGAGAAATTAGGTTTAATTGTAGTCAACTCATCTAATTGAAGTCAACTACGCTCGGGTAACTATTATACTTCGCACAATCAATCAATTCAATCTCCACGGAAAAACTACACTACTGAATATCACCAACCACATATTCTCAGTTGACGAAGCTGCTTATCAACTGACTGTTGATTCCAATCTCACTTTTGAGATAAGGAAGCCGCAGTTTAGTGGCATCCAAATCTCAAGAATATCTCAAATTTAATTGGAGCAGCTACTAATCTAAAGCGGAGCTACCTTTCAGAAAGAATAAACATGCCTCAAGTTAAAGAACTAATGTAATTGTAGTGGGTGCAAAATTTCTGGTGAAATATCGGACCCAATTGTTACCAAACAAATTAAAGTATAATTGGCAAAATTTTCAAATCAAAAGTGGACTGTTTACTTGAAGCATATTGCATGTTTTCTCTCTTATGAAAAAACGATGTTCATATCCTTGAAAATTGAAAATTCTTTCCATTTCGCCCCTAAACAACATCCTGAATTGCTCTCTAAAGCTCATTAAAAATGATATATCAAGTAGGCTTAATCTTCATCATAGCCATATTTTAACTCCTACACCAAACAATTTCAGCAACAAATTTCTGACAAAATTAGGCTTGGTTCCCTGAAAATATTTCCTAAGAGATTTAACAAAGTAAATAGTAAATATTTATCGAATTTTCTCAATTTCCAGCGAATGCCAGAGCGTGACCTTTTTATGGCAACCGACTACAGTCTTATGCGTGAATACTTCGGTAACTAACTATTAACATTAATTTCCTTTTTGCCAAGATGTACATACATACGTAACTACTCGTACAGTCAATAATTTTATTGTTAATTAGCGTAATCATGTTTCATGTTTCATAACGAAAAATAAGCTGTGACGAATTTCTCAGGCTTAACAATTAACATCAAAGCGCTATTAGGCTATAATATTGGATTAAATTTGTCAAATGGTAGGAACAATCGTTGTAATTTGGAACGTTTTGATGCCGAATTAGGCCAGGAACGCCTTTTGGAAAGTTGGTCGTTGGTAGCAAAGGTAGTTTTCACCGTAACTTCGAGAATAATTTCAAAGAAATTTCTGGCATCATTCTTTCAATTTAGGAATCATGTCACAAATCATATAGTGATCGTCAAACTAGTGTACATATTATTTATATTTTCAGCAATTATATCCTACCAATAACTTATACGAGTAAATACCGGAAATATGTTATTGAACTGTTCGTCATACTGAAGAAAACGATCATTTGCATCTTTGATTATTATCAAATCAATTGAAATGGTAGCACATTCTTTTGATTCCAGCAGTTGTATGCTGAATAAGTTTCAAAATCTTCGAAAAATCTCCGAAAATTTGAAACTTTTTTTTTTAAAAGAACAATGTTTCTGAAAAACCAATAATCTGAATCCAATTTGAAAATAAAATGGTGCCAAACTGTTTGAAAAAATATGACAGATAGAAAATAAACACATAGAGAAGTCAATAAAGGATTCATTATTTGTCTTTCAAATAGCAACGTTTCCGCAAAAACCCACAAAAGCTACAGTAAAGCATCAAAAACAAAAACGAAATTGAAAAAGATTGATTTTTGAATTAGCTCATCGAAAGTCATTTACTATGCAAAAGAAGACAAACATGTATAAATATCTATCAATGTCACCTACTCAGGGACTTCAGTTGTGATTCGCCTTCTGAAAAAATTAAAACCAATAAGAAGTAGTGGAAGTGAAACCAATTTGCAATCGAAAATATTAAATGGGAATCGAGAAAATGGTATCGAGAAAAAGGTATTCAAAAAGTGAACGATGATGTTACTTTTTGAGTTGCAATTTTTAATATTTTGCATTTTACAGGCCTATCAAAACTCTCACATCAAAAATCACCATAGCTGGCAATTCTATTCTAACTTTCTAAAAATATTGTCTAGGGTAAGGTCCAAATATTGTATGAATTGAGTTGAAATATGATGGCTGAAGCGGAAGCTATAGGCCAATAAGCAGTTTTTTTCTCAGTGATTTTCAAGATGGTAGCACTGCCACAGTTTTGCCTCCATTTCAAAATCACTTTTATCAGACCTGGTCCTAGTTGATACCAATATGTCCTGCGAATTTCATTATGATTGGGTAAGCCGGTCGTCAGTTCTCGTGAACAGAAGTTTCAAGTGCTGAAAACAGAGGTACTTTAATGATGGGTTGCCGTTTTTGTGCTAATCGGAAATTCGAAAATTTAAATTTAACATGATGGCAAAGGTTAAAATTTGTCAATGATTTGAAGTTTTTGTCAAAAAGCAGAAATCTTTCATTAGGGCCGTTGATTTGAAAGATGTTTTTTCAGCATCCTTCTGTAGCTACAAGGTTAGTTGCACTGTTTTCAAAATCCAAACGTTTTATGTTTTGGTTAACATCAATACGCTCCGCATTTTCCGCAATTATCTTATGTTTCTGTCAGAAGCTATGACAAAACAAAATTTGAATAATAATCCTTGCCTATTTTTAGGCACTCAGCACCCACACACGGCTCAAAATTTCCAATTCATAATCATAAACAAGCTGAAAACATAATAAGTTTTTATTCCCAATACATTTTTTTCCAAAAATTTACACTGCTTGGAAATATATACTTGAAAATTCACTAAAATGCCCGCCACCATGAATATTCAGTAAAAACTATAGCGCAACAGGATCACTAGATACACTGATGTTCGATGAACTGTAGAGGAGTCGTGCAGATTTTGAGCGCATATTTTACCACAAGCGGTCCAACCTGTTTTGAGGCAATTTGCTAATATGCATTTAATCTAATAGGGTAGAAAGGTCTAGAGGGTTGCCACTTTTATGAATTTCAAAATTTAGGAAAGTCAAACACTTGTTATTTATGTTTATTGTCGTTTGTTTAACTTACGAAGCTTTAAAAAAAGCATCTTTTGTAGTACAAATGAAGAAAATACTCAGAACTTGCAACACTTTACCAGCACTGCAACTACCACGCCGCATGCGACATGTATGTATTGAAATTCACCTACCTCTTAAACTACTGGCCATCCCATTCTTAAACTTTTTTGATAAAATAAGAATACTTTAAGCTCTATTTTGTCATAAAAATAAGCAGCATTAACCTCGTCCAAATTACTCAAAAAACGAGGTGAAATTGTTACTTCCGGTTTCAAACAAATTTTGACTTCCCGTTTTTGAATCTAATTTCAAATTAAAAAGAATAGTTAACTTTCTACACCAATCAGTTTTTTTGGTGTTTTTAGATGTTTGTCTGAATCCTAGAATCCGCTTCCAAAAAACAAATTCATTCATTTTTTAGAAGCCCATACTCGGCAACTAAACTTCATGGAAACCAGAAATGGTGTATCCACGTTCTTATCCCTTAGAAGTACTATTATACGCAATATGAGCGAAATCCAGAGCCTCGGCTTTTTTACGTTGTCCACTTCACGTGAAATGCCTAAAATATTTTCCGTTATATTATTAGGGATATTTAAATAATTAAAGGGTTAGTTAAAGAGATATTTAAAATATTACTAAAATGACCACTGGCGCCAAAGCGTTAAATACTTATTCTTTCTTGTATAGAGTATTTATATTGTGTATATGTATTCTCAAAGTTTCAGGTCAATCGGATAGCGCGGTTCCGAGAAATAATCACTGATTTTTTTGATGATGATGATATATATATAAAGATATATATATATATATATATATATATATATATATATATATATATATATATATATATATATGAATATATATATATATATATATATATATATATATATATATATATATATATATGTATATATATATATATTTATATATATATATATATATATATATATATATATATATATATATATATATATCTAGAATTTTAATATAAATGTTTTTCGAACATTAGGTAAAATGACCAATCTGCCAAATAAATCCAAGTGAAGATTTTCCAACAGAATTATGTTAATTGTAAGATGAGCAGCATAATATGAAAAGTCTATTACATCGGCAACAGCTAGAGTAGCCTAGTGGGTAGAGCACTGGCTTCTTTATTTATTTATTTCACCAACCAAGGTATACAATTACTTATAAATAAGATAAAAATAAAAATATAAATTGACATTACAATTCAAAATATTAAAACTAAACAAAACAGATAAATAACAGGTAAAAATACACCGAAAGCAATGCAAATAAATAAATTAACATTCTTATAAAAAATATGACAGCAATATTACATGTGGGGCGCAAAATTATTAAATACAAAAAGGAAATTAAATTAAATATTTTGTTAGTCATGAAAAGGGTACTAGGCCGGTAGACTAGAGAGGGTAGGATAAGAGAGCCTTGGTTACTCTGTTTTTAAAGGACGCTTTCGAAATTGTGGGGGAATAGTGTTGGCTCATGCTGTTGAATATCTTGCAGCATCTGTTTATTGGCTCATTATCAGCATATGCGGTGCTATGCCTATATTCAACTAGTATTTGTCGGGATCTAGTGACTCTTACGGGCTGGTTAAGCACAAATCTTTCCTGAATGAAGTCGACATTAACAGCGTCTCGAGTGACATCAAAACTGAAGCAGGCAGATAACATTAATCTTCTGGATGCAAGTGGTGACAAATTTAGAAGTCTAAGGCGAGATTCATATGGCGGTAAATTGCTAAAATTACAGGGATGGTAAAGACCTCTAAGAGCGAATAGCAAGATTCGAATCGGTGGCTGTGAATTTTGAAAACTGGGTTCCAGATAATGCAAGCATACTCAAGAAGAAGGCGAACGAGCGCGGTGTATAGCGATTTAGTAACTCAAAGGTTCTGAAACTCCCTGGCTCGTCGCTAAATGAAGCCTAGTCGTTTACTTGCTTGAGTGGGGTCCCTTGTTCGAATCCAGGTTCAGACGAGGGTCCGCGCACCAAGCTTTGAGTTCACCTAGCTCTGATTAGGTACCTGATTTAAATCAGGGGTAAAGTGAGTCGTGGAACTAATCACTCCACACTCGTATTCATTCAAAAATTGTAATGAAGCTCTCTACCAGCTTCAACCCCTAGACCCGTACGAAGGTTGTCATGGGATTACTTTACTTTACATCGTTTGCGCAGCAATGGTTATTAAAAGTCAAAGATCACGATAATCAGTTTTATTTAAATAGGTGGTTTTCTGTTGATTTTACGTGAATTTTAATTCAGGCTCATATCTCAAGAGCTATTGGTCTCACGTGAACTTTATGTATGACATTTTTGTGCAAATTTTGTTGTTGAACAAATATAATGATCGAAAATTCATATAAACCCAAGTGTTAGCAAGATACTTAAGAACAACTGATTTTCATGACCTTTGATCTTGAGTAACTTTTGCTGTGCATACGAGTTGCTAATGAACTTTCCACATGATGTTTTTCATCTTATGCCTAGTACTATACTCTTCGCGAAACGAATTCAACGGTCGAATCCCACACAAAAAGAGCTTTTCAATTCGTCAGTAAAGCTCTTTTTGTATGGGATTCGACCGTTGAGTTCGTTTCGCGAAGAGTATAGTACTAGGCATTACAATGAACATAATTCCGTTGAAAAAACTTTAATTGGATTTATTTCGCAGAGAAAGTCTAAAATTACTGGCATATTTGGCGTAGTGCGATACAGGACAATGTTTTCATGGAGCGTGATTACCCCATGTATTTTCTGAAAAGCCCGCTTGAACGTATCCACCAACAGTTCTATTTGGCCGTTGGGATTGGAATGATAAGGCGAAATGGTCTTGTGTCACCTATATTGCCAGCATTGAAGCATCAACCATAAAGGTATGGCTAAGTTGTAGCAAAGAGAGCGTAGAGAGCATCGAGTCACGAAATCGGTTTGAATCGATCAAATCAATAATATTCCATTTCTATTTTTTCATTGTTGCTTCGACATAGCCAGTTCCATTTGAAAGTGTATGCATGATTTTGCCGCATTGCTTGACTTGGCTGTCTCTATGCTCTCGTCGCTTCGAACCTGCCTAAATCATTTTAGTCCTACATCCGTTGCTTTAAAATTCCCCCAGTATTACATACAGTACACATTTGAATGTCACAGCAGTTTCTACTCCACACATGTGCGTGAACTATTAGGTTCCTACTTTTCTTCTTTTTTGTCAATACGATTTTTCACTTTTTTGCTAGATCTTCGATCACTGTCTTCTCCTGAATAACTGTCACTTTGTACAAATCCTTTCAGAATTGAACTTTGGTTGAATTACATTGTCACTTATGTTAGCAGTGGTTCCAACGGTTGTCCTTACATACCGCCCCTTTCGGAAAGTTGTCAGTATCTTCCGTGTACATAAAACCTGGTGATTTGTCATGGGTCTCAAACTACTGTCCCATTTTCCCATTCCTTATTCTAACAAGATTCCAAACAGAATGGTCTCAAGGAGAGATAACTCTTTTATCCAACATATTCTAGCTCTTGAAGAAGACGGCCTCGTCACATAGGTAAATCCACACCTACTTTTGACGATCGAAAGTATGTCAAGATTTTATATATTAACGTTTGCAAAGCTTTCGATTCCACTAATCCTAACTGGCTCTTCCAAAAACCAACTAATATTTGTAAATAAACCCATCGCAATGTAAATATTCACTTGTGAGAAAAAGAGTGCGGAAGCCTTCGCATGAAAATAGGCATGAAACTAAATAACATCATTGACAGTAGCTCCAGCCACTACTCCTGGTTTTATTATTGCCTTTTATATATAAACTTGATCTGATGAGCA
Source organism: Nemotelus pantherinus (assembly GCA_963978885.1). Lineage (NCBI taxonomy): Eukaryota > Metazoa > Arthropoda > Insecta > Diptera > Stratiomyidae > Nemotelus > Nemotelus pantherinus. The sequence goes on along the minus strand of OZ022264.1, from coordinate 54,087,288 downwards.
GATATATGTATGACCACAACTGACTTTTATCTAACATAGCTCATTTCCTTGAAGATCCTAATAATACCTTTCGAACGCCTTTCATAACAAATAATTCGATGAATTATATTAATGCGGAATCGAAATCTCTTCCTACGCCGACGACTCTTACATTCCGCTGCTAGTCGGCGATAGCAATTTCTTCGGTCTTCTCCTCCGTTGTACCTGCCCAAGTGGACTCAAGTCGTCTTAAATGCTGTTTTTCATCTGCCCACCTTCACCGATAATTGGGTAAATTGAACCTGGAATCCTGGACAGCTTTACCTAAATTTAATGAGACACATTCATTGATTGAATCTGAAACCGTCTTCGGTAAGGATGGTAAAATCAATAGCTAAGTAGGATTACATTAGAATGTAGGTGAGAAAAAAGTTTTTGTTTTTGTAATGATAACTGTTGGTAAACTAGATTTAAAAATTGGTTGTTAGACTGAATGTATAGCTGTTGCGATATGTTTTCGGATATGACTGTGTCTAAATTCAACATAAACTGTGTTTTAATTTGAATTAATTTTTTTATTAGCTTTAAAAAGATTTGAAGAAAATTGAGTTAGAAGTCGGAAAACTACCAGAAAAAATGAAATAACATTCCTTTACTAAGCGGTGTTGTCATTAAACTGTAAAACGGGAATGAACCTGTAATAAAAACAACAAATTAATAATAAATGTGAACGTTTCGACTATTTGGAAAGGTTTGAGGGTGGTTACCCTAAAATTCTTATAACCCCTATAACTTCCACCGCAGTCATTTAATCAAAACGAAATTTATAGGGTGGGTTCAACTTAACGTGAAGCAGATTTGGTATATTTTTGGCTATGCGGCTTACACCGGGTTTCTAGCACCAGGTATTTTCGTAAATATTACCAACAGATGCTTCCATTGTGTATTCATATGCAAAGCATTTACAATAAAAATAAAGAACCAATGTTTAAATTTTTCTAGTTTTGAAAATTTTTCGGCTTGAAGTATCAAACAACGTTTAATTGCAGAAACTTTCGATGAAATCCTCGGATGTAAACGAAATTCACAGATTAAGTTGATTTAAGCATGGACTTTTTATGGTAGAATTATTGCTGCTTCATTGGAAAAATGTTGCATTTGCATTTTCGTGATTTATTTTATAGTCGAGAAATAGTTTTTGTTGCTTTGGGCAAGAAATGGTTGATATGATACTACAAAAAAGTGTCGTTTTTTGGTCGCTTAAAGACAATTTCTTCAAAAATCAGTTTTCAAGCGATTCTGAAGTGCTAAAATTTTTTTCAAATTACCTTTATTTATAGCACCTAAAATTTTTGTTTACGTTGACTCACAACCGGATAATCGGATTCATTTCAAATTCACAAAATTTATTGGCTTTTCAAAATACCGGTTGTAGTAAGTGTTTAATGATTAAGCTGGAATTGGAGCCATTTTGAAATTTCGCTCAGCAACATAAACGCTCTTTGCCCAATAACTTCCGATTAAGGTAAAATGAAATTCGTATGTAATTGAAAACTACATACGAAATTGAAACAAAAAAATGTTCACTTTTTATAATTTTGAAACGACCACGAGCGACAACACTGAAAATATTTCAACCCTATAACTTTTGATGCAGTCATCGGATCATAATGGTATATTACTTTCGATACAGTTTCGTTGTAATGAGGAGAACGTTTAGTAAAATTTTTACACTATTCCGTTAGTGTACTTCGAAAACCAGTCTTTCTTCTTTATCTATTTCTTACAAGTTTTCTAGCATTCTTTTGAATGAACTTTCCTGATATGTATGATGGGGCTCAGCAAAACATGTATTTCTTTTTCTTACATTACCTATATCTGACTTCTACTTTGAAGAACCAATTATTCATAGCGCAGATACCGCTTCAAAAACTCTAAATTTTCAACAATACAATAAATGAGAAAGTTTGTTATGCGAAACTCCGAATAATTTCAAATTACTTCAGTAGTACCGAAATCATCGAAGAATGTTATTCTTGGCAACAAAGCAATGAAATAGTAAATACTTGAATAAACAAAAACAGCACTTGTAGAGATATAGCAATTACTGCTTGAGGAGCAATTATTAAAAAGTATATTATGATTTGTATTTATAATTTGATTGGGCGTAGAAAAGCAATTGAAATTGTTTCATTTCAAAGAATTTTCAAGTGGAAAATTTCCTTCTTCTAATTACTAGTATACAGACTTTTGAAAATTGAGACTTTTGAAGGAATTGCTCGTTTATTTACACGAAAACAATTGTCTTAATATTTTAATTCCTATGAAATTGGAAAAAAACTGGCTACAATAACAATAAACACTTAAAATTTTTTTATAGTATGAACATAATTGAGCCAAGTTGAAGTCGAAAAATTCGTTGAAAGCTAAAGAGCGAAATTTGATGAAGATTGCTTATTTTGACACTTTAATGGGTGATGTACCACCAAAATTTTTCATAACTGTGGTGAAAAGACTGTCAGCTCTGTACTGTTCTTATGGTATCAAGAAGTTTTTCGAACACAAACAGAATTTTATTTAGTAGTATTTTAGAGTATTTAAACAGAATTTAAAAATTCTGAACTTTCAGATTGATTGCCTCTTTAACACTCGTAGATCATTGATATTGAAGACTACATACAGTGTACCAATAATGTCTTCGTACAGCAGCTATTTGAAATTTAAGTGTTAAAAAAGAATGAATTGTTGCAAGAAATTTGAAAAAGTTTTGATGCAGATTTATTCATCAAACAGTTTTATTTAATTTGGAAACAAAAACTAATCCATTTGCATTATTCATTACAAAGCTATTAACTAAAAATAAAACAAAGTCGACAATTTGCCCCAATAGAGTCTTCGCACATTTACGAAATAGTTTATGAAAACTCTAAAAAACTGTAGATACAGGTTTTGTTAATATTTAGTTGGGTAGCCTTTGCTTTTAATCACGGCTTTAAGGTGGTGTGGCATCGATTCTACAAGTTTTTTGCATAGCTTGGCTCTATTTTCACTCTTTCCTGCTGAAGAGCCTGTTTCAACTTAGGTTTCAAGCTTATATGATGAGTCCTGATCATTTTTTCATGCATGTTCTACATGTGCTCAATGGGATTGAGGTCAGGACTTTGCGGTGGGGTTTTAAGCAAGTTTTGAGTTTTGTACGCCAAGAACATCCTAGTATTATGAGCCATGTGCTTAGGATCATTATCTTGTTGAAAACAAAAATCCTTTGATATACCCAATTTTTCAGCACGTGGCTCCAAATTTATCTTGAAAATTTCAATATATGCCCGATGATCCATGATTCCTTCAATTATTTCTTAGTTTCTAACTCAGCTGGCAGCCATACAGCCCCATATCATTACTCCGCACAGTGACTTATTTGTGTAAAGAGGTGAACTTTATTCATGAGAACCACTAGATGTATTAAATTGAGTGTTTCTTGGGTTTTCAGACATGGGAAATCCATTTTTGGGGTTGTTTTGACTCCAACTTTTAACAAAAATTTTCCAAAGGGGGTCAAAATTTAGAAGATTTCACTTTCAGGAAAACATTTTTTCTTAAATTGCAAATGTTTTTGCGGGATGATTAAAATTGAACAACTTTTTATTAACATTAAAAATTTTAATCTACATTGAAAATTCTATTTTGACAAAGTGGTTTCGAAAGTATGCACTGCTTCTCATCAGACACCAGCACACAGTGCATACTTGACTGGCGTGACCACTTGTAGGTGGAAATCATTACATTTTTATTTATGCTAGTTGTGACAAATTTTAACATCTCCGACTTATATCCATGGATATAATTTTACTTAGTAAAGTTAATTGAATTTGATCACGGTTCCCTTCTTGTCTATAAATCAGCATAGACAACGTATATCATTTCTACAGCATCGAAGCCGAGCATATTGAAACGGGAAACTTCGATCGTTTTGCGGAATCAGCCTCCGAAAGCAGAATCAAATTGGAAATGTTTTTGCGGGATGATTAAAATTGAACAACTTTTTATTAAGAAACGAATGTTACTAATCATTTCCAAAGTATTTTTGCTGGCTGAACACGAACCCGCTGTCCAAATTCTCCTATCGTGCCTCAGTTTCGAGAAAAGTGTCAATTTTAGAATTTTTCGCTGCTGACGCAATTTTTATCAATATTGTAACGTGATAGCCAAATTTTGGAGCACATTCGTGACAGCAGGCAAAAATGCTGTGGAAATGATTATTCAAATTCGTTTGACACAAATGATCTCGGAAAGTATTAATAATTTGATTTGCACCCCTAGCTAAGGAAACTTAATTTTGCAATAGCCGTTTATTTCACGTGTGCAAAATTACATGAGATACCAAACGAAAGAGCTAAATATAAGAGCGGACGAAGAACAACAGACAACGCCGAGTACCAAAACTATCGCAGGTAACTCCTATTTATTTCCTTCTATATATAATATTAGATCGCACGATTTTTCTATGTCATTAGATTTTATGAGCTTTGTGTAGTCTCTGAGTCTTTTACACGCGGACCTTTCTGTCCCAAATTGACCAAAAAGATTTTAACAAAAACTCAGACTTTCTTTTAACTTTATTGTATTTCTATCTCTCTTCTAAATCCAAAAATTAAACTGACAAATAAGTGTAAATAGACTTAAATATTATTTTTTGTAAGTGGGTGTTTTCCCAAATTATTCCCAACTGTTGCCGTCACTTCAGCAACAGTTGGGAACAATTTGGGTCATAAAAAATATAATTTGAATCATAAAACAGTGACAGTGACCATAAAACGCCTAATCCGATTTTTTTTCATTTTTGAGTGAACACCGGATTCGAAAGCTGCATACTCGATTACATCATTCTACCAAATATGAGAAACCTATCTCCTCAAATGATGGGGGCCATATAGGACAATATTGCCCCCAAGTTTCAATTTCATACGTAAAAGTCCATAATTTGAATAAAGTTCACCTTTTTCGAGAAATAGACCACTGTGCGCCACCGCCACCGAGTTTTACAGATTTAAGTCTCGTACACCTCTGGTAAGTGAAGTAAATCGCAAAACACTTTTGAACTTTGCTTGGCATTACCAAAATGCATCTCTCGAGTTTTGGCGCAAAGTCATATTTTCTGATTAAGCCAAACACAACATTTTTGGGTCTCATGGGAGATTAAGAGTGTGAACAAAGCCAGGTGAAGCTTACAACCCAAAAAACACCATCAAAACTGTAAAACACGATGGCGGCAGCGTAATGGTATGGGGCTTTATGGCTGCCAGCGGAGTTGAAAACTTAGAAATAATTGAAGGAATCATGGATCATTGGGCATATATTGAAATTTGCAAGAGAAATTTGGAGCCACGTGCTGAAAAATTGGGTGTATCAAAGGATTTTTATTTTCAACAAGATAATGATCCTAAGCACATGGCTCATAATACTAGGATGTTCTTGGCGTACAAAACTCAACACTTACTTAAAACCCCACCGCAAAGTCCTGACCTCAATCCCATTGAGCACATGTAGAACATGCTGGAAAAAAGGATCAGGACTCATCATATTAGCTCGAAACCTAAGTTGAAACAGGCTCTTCAGCAGGAATGGGCGAAAATAGAGCCAAGCTATGCAAAAAAACTTGTAGAATCGATGCCACACCACCTTAAAGCCGTGATTAAAAGCAAAAGCTACCCAACTAAATATTAACAAAACCTGTATCTTTTAAGATTTTTCATAAACCGTTTCGTAAGTGTACAAAGACTTTATTGGGGGCAAATTATCGACTTTGTCTTATCTTTAGTTAATGACTTTGTAATGAATAATTCAAATCGATTAGTTTTTGTTTCCAAATTAAATAAAACTGTTTGATGAATAAATCTGCATCAAAACTTTTTCAAATTTCTTGCAACAATTCATTCTTTTTTAACACTTAAATTTCAAATAGCTGCTGTACGAAGACATTATTGGTACAATGTATACATTTCGGAGCAAAAAATCAAAGCATTCGCCAATGATAAATAAGTAAGCTGGAATATTGCTGGTTTTTTGTGACTGTAGTTTATCGAATCCCACATAAACCCTTCACAAGCCCTTTGTATACGTCCAGACATCAAAATCACTTGAATTCTACTTTTTTTCATGCCGCTAAATGGTTGTTATGGTATATGTTAGCTATAGTTGGATGAAAACATGCAAAACGGTGAGTCTTTTCAACGATATAATCTAAAATCCAGACGACTGGAAATATCAAATTATATTAAAACGTGGTATTCATCTGGTGCTCATGATTGTTTTGAGAATGTTAGCTGATTATTTCTATTGGTTGCAGAAATTCAATCAAATTTACTCAAATTTATCTTTTCGGAATCAAATTATGCAAAATCTATCTACAAGCCAGCTGAAGAATTTGCTTCAGAAGAGGGAGCATATTCTGACTCGCTAGCATTTTAAGAAAATTGAAAATCTTTACAGATACGGTTATTGCTTTTTTCTTAAAATTTATGTATTCACTTCAGATTTATTTTCAGCTTTTTCATACAAGCGCAGAATATTTCAATCTAACAATCTAATGAATTAAAACTAAGAATGACGCACTATTGTTAAATTTACAGCAAGCAGTCTCCATGCACGAACTTCGTAAAATTCATTGTAAGAATATATCACCGCGGGTGTGAAATAGCATCTTGGGGCGGCAAGGAGAAACTTTAATTTTCGAGTTTTGCTTTGAGGTTTAAATTCAGTCATGCTCACAAAGAATCCACTCTGCATCCCAAAAACGTATTGGCCTACAAGTGTATTCATTTCATGATTTCTTGTGATGAAAATTGTATAATAAGTTATTTTTCGATATTATATAGCGACAAATCTACATAATATTGTTTCTCCCCACGCTAGTAGCACTAGAACATTTTAGCTGCTTCAATAATTTTCAGCTAAATTTTCATAAGCATTGTAATTTAGGGGTTTCGTTATTTATGAAGTCTTTTCATAATTTATGCTGAATTCGATTGAACTTTTGCTTTCGCTTTGAAAGTTAATCGTTGTTTTAAAAAAAATCGTGAAAATTATCAGATTAGCTGAGAAATATTTCACCCAGTGAATAGTAATTTAATTATTGTTTATTGTTGTTTTTGGCTGTTTGTTGTTTTTATGACGGATTTATTTATTGATTATTTCTTTGCTAATTGTATAAATACATTAATACTCTTACTAAGCAGTTATAATGAAAAATATAGCTCTCAACTGAATGAAGACTGTTAATAGTCTTATGCTAAGGATAAAGAAAGTGGAGTCAGCAGAGAGAAAAGCACCTGAATTCAAGGCTCATGCAATACAAAACAGATTTATGGTTTTTGAGATTTATTGTATTTTTCAATTCATTTATATTTATCCCAACAGTCATCACAACGTATTGGCTAAAGATAGCCTCGACATCACATTTGATACAAGTTTGCCCCTCAAAAATTATATAGTCAATGTTTGTGGAAAAACTCCGATGTAAGTTACAACTTTTATATAAATAAATCCATTTTTTTGTCCAAAAGCAATAAATTTCTAGCATATAAAGTTGGAATGTAACGACTCTTTTTTTAGGGTTCTTTTGTGCGGAGTTGTTGTGCTCAGTCCCACATTAGAAAGCTATAGAATGTGAATGAGCTATTTATAAATATCTGAAAATAATCTTCAATAAGCAGGGATTTTTCAACATTAATGCAGTACTATATCGCCAATGAAATGGCGGCTAACAAACTGGTCAAGTAGAGCACTGTTTTTTTTTATGAAAAATTACAATATTTAAACTGCCAACTCCTCTCATCTATTTTACCAATCTATCGTCTTGATGCAACACTTACGTTTAAGACAAATAGCTCGCAAGTAGTAATAGACAGCACCACTATGTGTCCATTACCAAAAGTTTTGAAAATTTTGTTTGCATAATTTGCCAAAGCAGTGGCCAAAATAGTATAAAGCTTATTTTAATATGGTAATCAAAGTTTGAAAAAACTCGTAGTTTTTAAATTTTAGAACTTGGAAGTGCCGCAAATTTCTTCTGTTAAATGGAATAATCAAACTTCAATAAGTCTTTCGACTGGATTGACCAACAAACTTCTTTTCTCTATTAGGGATAGGAAAAAGGACTCGGTTTAGTGTTACATATCAATACATTTTGACCCACTCATTTGGATTAGTCAATCAGATCGAATCAATAAATTAGGCCAATCACCACGAGAAAAATTCCAATCCTAATTCTTGTTCGCATTTTCAAAAAAAAAAAAATGTAAATTTGTTGGGGTGGTTGTATTGACGTTTTTTGCTGGCCTGTCGGTGAAACGAAAGCAAATAAAAGATAAGTGCTATGTTGAATAAAATCTGCAGTAAATCAAAATATTTATGAATCATTTTATTTTCTCAAGAATAAAAAGTACAATTTGAGCATTTGATACAGAAGATGGAGAAAAAGTCCAAAATTGCGGGAAAACAAATGCAGATAGACGTTTATTTTGGGAGCAGTAAATGTCATCCCAAAGATCATCAAAAGAATGGCAACAGGTAAAATTTGAAAGTTTTACCATTATTATCATGATTTCAAAATGGGCGCGCAGAGTAAGCACGTTGAAAATAAAGTAAATGAAGCAACATGCTAAGGAGCATATGATTTGTCAAGCTTCAGTGCACTGAAACAAGTGGTTGACGGGATAATTGGCTCATCATTGACCCCTTTCGAAAAAGTTTCGGTGAAACATCAACAGATCGCTCCACAAATGCCGTTGCAAATCCTGTGGCATCAACTCAATCTAACGATGTCAGCTGTAATTCGGAGTCTATAGCTTCATGGTACCATGCACAGCCACAACAAAACAGAAAGCTGGTACTCATTGAGCAGCGGACAAATATGCAAGACAGTGTGCTCAAAGTACTTCGGCGGATTGAAAAAAAAACAGTCGCGATAGTAGACGCAACTTAATGGATAACAAACACCACTGTAGAGCGTCGAAAAATAACCTAATTTCAAGATTTTTTATGGGGAAACAGCGAAAAAAATGAAAATTATGTTTAGGGGTCTTAAACATTAAAATGTTTACATAAATTTTTTGTAAGCGATCGAAAACAAAATGGCGGATGAGCAGGTGGCTGACTGAACGGCTGTCTTCAATGGAAGACTCCGCGGCCGGAAAAATATCCCTCCAATTGTGACTCTGCAATACAAACCCAACATGTTTTCAATTCTACATACAAAAAGCTCGAGAGAGACGCCGGGATTTTTTCATATCACTTTTTGCAAAAATGGTCGACATTTGAGAAAAAAAGTGTTGTTTGGCCTAAATAGATGCACTTAAAATGTTTATAAAATGTTTATAACAGTGAAATGCGGTTAATAGCATATAACTCAGTACTTACATTAATCTTAGATATAAGCAAAAATAAAGTCAAATAAAATCAAATCAAGTAAAATAAAAACACATAACAGATCGTAGCGCGTCATAAACATGCTCTGAGCGCGCAGCAGGTGACTTTGGACGAGATTTTTCGCCTTATAAATGATGTTAGACCTTTAGGCACCTTTTAAGCGAAAAAAAATAAATCAATATTTGGCTAATTCTAGAGTGGTGTTATCCTTTAAGTAAGATTTATAAGTTAAAATGCCAGAAATTAGAATTTTTGAAATTAAAGTTACGGAAAAAATAGCGTATTCAGATGCAAAAATAGAAAGATTAAAAAATTTAGGATAAATAATCTGCAATGTTCGTTTAATTTTTCAATCAAATATTATGTAGCTTTAATTATTCAATAAACTTAAAAATAAAATTAAGCATGATATTGCGAGCTATAATGATTCCATTATGCTATTTTTTTAATTGTTGCATCGTTACGGTCTCTACTGAGTGGTCACGCATCATTTTCTGCATCACTCTTAAACTACAATGTAGTCCGCACGTGTAGTCCGCAGTAGCACTATACGAGGGCGGTTCAATAAGTACCCGTGTTGGAAGACAAAGGACCTTCCTGAGGAAAGTTGGTGTTATCATCGTGTGCTGCCATTTATCAAACGACACCAAAGCAAATTTCAGACTGATTGATAGATTAGAAGAACAGTATCGTTCGGTAATTCGCTTTTTGTTTTTGGATGGGAAAAAATACGGGGAGATAAAAGCGAAGTTGGATGCCGTTTATGGGGACACTTCGTCGTCAATGACCACAGTTAGATATTGGTTCAACGAATTTAAACGTGGCCGAACATCCGTCTTCGCTGAAGAGCGACCAGGACGCCCGGCAGATGTGTTTACCGATGAAATCATTGAAAAAGTTCACGACATGATGCTCGCTGATCGACAAACGAAAGTGCGCGAAGTAGCAGACGCCGTAGGTGTGTCGACCGGAACGGCAATTAATATTTTACATGATAAGTTGGCGATGAAAAAGTTGCCGGCCCGATGGGTGCCGCGATTTCTCACGGTGGACAGCAAGCAAATGCAGCTGTTAACTTCGAAGCAGTGTTTGGAGCAATTTAAGCGAGATCCGAAGGACTTTTTGCATTTTTACCGTCGATGAGACCTGGATTCATCATGACACATCAGAAACCAAGCAACAATCCAAACAATAGATTTCTCCCAGCGAATCTGCTCCAAAGAAGGCGAAAACGGTCCCATCGGCCGGATAGGTCATGGCGACAATTTTTTGAAATGCAGAGGGCGTCATACTCATGGATTTTTTAGAAAAAAGAAAAACGATCACTGGACAATACTATAGTGAGTTATTGGACCGTTTCGACAAAAATTTGGCGAAAAAGAAGGTGCTGTTTCACCACAATAACGCACCAGCACATTCATCCGGAGTTGTCGCCGCCAAACTGTATGAATTGCGTTAAAATTGCTGCCGCACCTCCCGTATTCACCCGATCTGGCTCTCTGTGACTTCTTCTTGTTCCCTTACATGAAGATTTTGCTCGCGGGAAAAAATTTAGCTCAAACGAGGAGTTCATCGCCGAGACACAGGAGTATTTTGGAGAGTTCAACAAATCCTATTTTTTCAAATGGATAGGACAATGGCAGGAACATGGGAGAAGTGTATATTTCTAAAGGGGAACTATGTTGAAAAATAAAATTTTTTTTTTTTTAAAAAATGATGTCTTCATTTCTAACACGGGTACTTATTGAACCGCCCTCGTACACGCAATATCGAAATAACAAATGTCGACAATTTCCAAAAAGAAGCCGATGGCAATTTTTTCCACGCCGATATTGGCACGAGTCAAATATGTTTGAATTGTTTAAAAAAGATTCACTGCTCCTTAATTTTGAAATTTTTCGGGCGGCAACCCTCAAAATATGTTCATACCTATCATTTCCGTTCCAGTCAATGGATCGAAATGAAACTAAGGTGGTCTTGACATGAACCAGACTTGATATAATTTTGGTGTCGGTAATAGCAAAGGGCTGCCAGTACCGGTCATTTTATCGTTGTTGTAATAAAATATCCTAGCATTGAACTTTCACGCGATAAACACCTGAGAGCGGATATAAAGCCGGATTTACATTCTCGCCGAGGAATGCCAAATGAAGACAAGGTGAGTGTGTAAACGGTCTCCTTGTCTAGTCTCGGCTGTGTTTTTCATGGCAAGCACGCGTGTGTAAATGGTTTGCTCGTCGGCTCTTGTTTGTTTTACGAAGGGATATTGATCGTTTTATTGCTGTGCCTGACTGTTTATGACCATCTCGTCCTAGTTCAAAGCCGCTCAAAGCGAAGTCGGTTTTATGTACCGAGTCAAAGGGATTCGAGAGGGTAGCATGTGCTCATTCACATTTTCGAATTTTTCGCTGGGACTTCAAACATGTCTTTGCGTGTCCCAGATTGAAATCACTCAACGCACACCAGGCAGTTGCAATAACCACAGCCTGTACCTCAGCCATCGTTCACTGAACTGAACAAAACAGCTCACAACTGTCGAAAGATGCATGGTGCAATATCCTAAGTAAACAATTCACCCTATGAAAGGTGCATAGTGCATGGTCCGTGTTGCGTGGTGCAATATCCTAAATAAACAATTCACCCTTTGTCTTGTTGAGTCTCGTCCAATGTCTTGTTCAGTCTTGTTTACTCTTGTACACGAGACGCTCGTTCCAATGTATAAATCGGGCATAAGAAGCAGCTGTTTGAGTTTCACAAGTATTGATGTTTTTTATGCGCGATTACATTCAAAGTTTTCCTGATCATATATCTTCCGATGCAGTCATTACCCTCAAAAATTTGACTACTTCTGCACTTGGAAATATGCTTTATGTGTTTCTGATGTGATTTTCCAGTTGCTACAACTAGAAATAAAAGTAGTAACCATTTCAACTACACTCAAGATGAAGCGAAATTTACACGATTTTTCTACTTTTCATCCATCTTTCTAGTGGTTTCTATGCCCTAGAATTTTTTTTGAGCGATTCGTAACCGAAAATAGTTTCAAGTGAACTGTACTTGCTGTTATATTACCCGAAAAGACCAATATATTTTTTTCCCTGTGCATCTAGATTTTAGCCTAATTGATATTAGTCATTTTTAATAATTACCGAAAAAAATTAGTATTAAACTAGCTTCGCAAAAATTCGTCATATATATATACATACATATATATATATATATATATATATATATATATATATATATATATATATATATATATATATATATATACATCTATATATATATATATAAATATATATATATATATATATATATATATATATATATATATATATATATATATCAGCATAATGGTTAAGGGAGATAATCTCTGGAGTGGCCAATCCGATTCAGCTGAAATTTTCGGAAAACATAGATGTAAATAACAGGTAGGTCCATGACTTGCTAGAATTCAGATATCTTAAACCTTTTGGTGGCGGCGGGCATTTAAGTGAATTTTCAGGTACTCCTATAATTCCAAGCAGTGTAAATTTTTGTTAAAAAAAAGTATTGGGAATGAAAACTTATTATGTTTATAGTTCGTTTATGATAAAAAATTGAAAATTTTGAGCCTGGTCTAGGCGCTGAGTACTTAAAAGCAGGCTAGGATTTTTTTTTCAAATTTCGATTTGTTAAAACTTCTTAGAAAAACAATGAATCATCGTGAAATTTTCAGGGCATTACGATAAAGACTAGAATGTAATACACATGGACTTTCAAGACTGTGATGGCAATTCTGTAGCTACAGCAGGGTAATGAAAAAAAATTCTTCAAATCATCGAATCTCCTAAAAATTTTTTGATTTTTTGTTGTTATATTATTGATAAATTTTGACTTTTGTCCACCAAGTCAAATAAAAAATTATAAAATTTTGCGGTAAACAAGAACGGCAACCCGTGATCAAATTACCTCTATTTTCAGCACTCAAAACTTCTGTTCACGAGAACTGACGATCGGATAATGCGATCAATATGAAAATTACAGGACATGTTAAAATTAGCTAGGACCAAGTCTGATAGAAGGGATTTTGAAATACGGGCAACACTGTGGTTTTTGGCCTATAGCTTCCGATTTAGCAACCAGATTTTAACTAAATTCACGCAGTGTGTAGACCTTACTCTAAAATAGATTTCGTAGAAATTTGTTTGAAAAATTGGTATAGGGACGCCAGCTATGGCAATTTTTGTCTCCTAAATATTGTAAATTTTATATTGTTAACAAGGTTTTATCCCTATAACTTCCGATGCAGTAACGAAATCAAAACTAAATTCATGTCAAAAGTAGATCTTGTTGTCGAATTCTGTAGGAAGTTCGTTGAAAAATCATGAAAGGGTTGCCAGCTATGATGAATTTCGTAATTTATTGACATTTCTTTATCGAGCGATGTTGTTATAAAATTTCCAAATGGGAATGATCCTGCAATGACAATTAACAACAAATATTTACGTTTCAAAAATTTAAAAAGTTTGTACGGTGGTAACCCTAAAATTCTATTCACTCCTATAAATTACAGCGCAGCCATTCAATCGAAACGAAATTCATAGGGTGGGTTTAATACAGCCTGAAGCAGCTATGGTGCTAGCTTATGATTGCCAGCACCAGACAATTTCGTAAATATTGCACCAACAGATGCTTCCATTTTCTATTCATAAGTAAAGCATTTACAATAGAATAAGCAACCAATATTTAAATTTTCCGAGTTTTGGAAATTTTTCGGATGGCAGCCCCAGACAAAGTTTAATCGGTGAAACTTTCGATGACATCCTTGGATGAAAACGAAATTCAAAGGATAGGTTGATTAAGCACGAGCATGTTGTGGTAGATTTATTGCTGCTGTGTTGGACAAATGTTGCCAACACTGAACATTTTCATTCTTTGTGTTATAGGAAATGCTGTCAGAAAATGATATTTGTTACTCTGAGTAAGAAATGGTTGATATGATACTACAAAGAAGTGTATAACGTATTCACACATTTTTAAATCCCTCAAAGATAACTTCTTCGAAAATTAGTTTTCTAGCGTTTCTGATGCGCTAGACTTTTTTAGTTTTCATCCGTCTTTCTAGTGGTTTCTACGCCCTAGAATTTTTTTTGAGTGATTCGTAACGGAAAAAGCTTCAGGTGGACTGTATTTGCTGTTATGTTACCCGAAAGGACCATGATAATTTTTTTCTAGTGCATCGTGATTTTTTGATATTTGTCATTTTATATAGTTTCCTTGTATCTGGAGCACTTATTATGTGTAAATATGTGTAAGTGCTCAAAACCTCGAACTTGATGGATTTTGTCTGCGTATAACATGTGGAATAATACAACGATATAGTGATGGTGACTGACTTTTTTTTGGAAACTTCACTAATAAGACTATACCATAATATGATATGGACCCCCAGACAATAATTTGTTTTCTCGTCGGAATGCTGTCTTAATGCGTACACCTGTTTATTTTTTTCGGTGCATGAGAGGTAGTAATATTTTTTACCAATGAAAAAGACTTTTCATCCTTACATAAAATATTTTGCCAAAAACACATATTTTTGCATATATGTATATGTTCACATGCAAATGATAAACGAGCGAATCTATTTTTTGAATATAGGGTAACTGCACTAGTCTCCGGACACTCCGACTCGAATGTTCACTTTCTAGGAAATATGGTTCACACTCTGACATTTTTGTTTTGACTAAGTGCCTTTCGATTTGAGGAAACCATAAAGTCGAACAAATAAACAATCAGCAGCCAGCCTACAATGCGAGTTATGAACTCCGTTTTAGATTTCATAAAAAAATTGATTCTTCTTTGAATTTTTTTGGTTGGTTTTGTTTAGGTTGGTTTGATGAAATTTATTTTTATTAAATACTTTTTTAACAACTCGATATTTAAAACATGATGTACTTATTCACTTGTAAAAACTCTGAACTGAGCTGAGCTTGAACTTAAGAACTGACTGAAATTCTCAACTGAAACTCTCAACTGAAACTGAAACTCTATTCTAATGTAATAATCTATATATGGGTTAGATTATGCTGACTATGCTTAATAGGATTCTTTGCTTAATAAGTGTTGGATCAGCATAATTTGTTGATACAATGATTTGAATTTGATAAATGCAAGCTATGAATTTTATGCAGAATTTGATCATCATAGAAATGATTCGTGATCATTGTTAAAAAGCTAAATTGTGAAATACTAAGAGATGATGCATACATTGCATATGTTTCATATATTGGAAGTTGTTATTTGATGAGTAATATCTATTAAGAAGAAAATGAAAGATGATTCTTATTATGGGATTTATATGTGGGATTAGGTCAGCGTCGCCAGAAAAAAATACAGAGAATCTTGGAAAATTTTTCAAAAAATCTGGAGAAATCTGGGGATTTTAGTTTCAATGAAAAACGTAACTTCGTTTCAGTAAAAACGATATCATTTTAATAAAAACCATTTATTTCAGCAAAAAAAAACAATGCAAGACAAAAAATAGTTCATAACAGCAATTTACTGCGTACTATAATTATGCTTTAATATATATTTACCGAAAATAATTTTGATTTAAGGATTTCATTTAATTCTATACTTGCACAAGTTTCATTTCTGGATTTTAAATATTCTTTAGACAAAAGTAGGCCACTTAGAGTATATGTTTGTAATCGACTGCTCGTTTTTTCGTTTATTGATGTTAATTTGAGAGAAAGTTCTTTCTACAAAATAAAATTCCTCAAAATTGGAAAAGCTGACTTGTGTTCCCATGTTTCGATTGGATTCACTTGTTTCCAAAATAACTCAGCATTGCCGGTTTCAAAACCGGTGAATTCAATATTTCTTAGACTCCATCACTGTGAATTTATATTCTGCAATTCTGATATTTCTCTTAAGTTTGGATAACATTGACAAAGTGTGATAATTGAAGGTTGTCTTTTCAAAACAACATTTTCAGGATCCATGAAACTGATACTGATATATTTGGTTTTTATAATTTTGATACTGATAAATTTGGTCAATATAATTTTAACAGTGCGTTTCGAATACTAAAATATAATCTTTCAGTCTATTTAACTAGGCATTCACTGAAAGCTCCTAAGTAAAGGTCATCCTATGGAAAAAATTACATTTCATTTAGAAATTTATCATCCTTATCCTTTCTTTTGGTTTTCTCTAAGTAATGCCTTTGAATATAATTATTGAATATAATTTTCGTTAATCTTGTTATTTCCAAGTTAAGCCAAAATATATTTGGTGGTTCACTTTGAAAAAGCTTATTTAATTGTAGAATTTGACAATGAGCTAGCCGCAGGCTGAGCTTTTCAAACTCTGTACCTTTTTGTTTGACATTTTGATTTGCGCTATGTGAAATTTTGAAAATTTTACTTAAACGTTTAAAATATCAAAGTTTCAGAACAAGTTTGAAAAAATCTGGAAATTTTGAATAATATCTGGGTGTCTGGAAAACGTTGTTTAAGTCTGGCAAATCCAGACTTAAATCTGGATCTGGCATCACTGGATTAGGTGTATGATGACACATAACTCGCGATACTCTTTTGAAGTCTGCATGTTCATTGTCAAAGTCGTGTTTCACATAATTTTTTGCCAGTGGTAGGCGACATTTTTAAGCGCTAGTTATTCTCCTTCTGTAGTCTAATTTCTAGAACACTTTATTTTGGATGCATGAAGACCAGTGTGTGTAAAGTTTTCTGCCTTCGAAAGCATATTTTATGGAAATATTATTGGAAATTTTTAATGGAGCAGATTTTCAGTATTCTGACAAGAGTGTCATAATGCTTAAAAACCAATCAAATATGCTATTGCACACATTGGATACTTGATAAGACTAACATTAGCTCTAATAAACGCTAAAAGAAAATTATGCTGATAGCTATTTGCACCTCTTTAAAATAAAATATGCCATATGTGTGAACACTAAAATGATAAATTTTAGTGTTTCGACAACGTCAATTTAATATCTACGCACAACGAAACAGCCTTACAGAAGATTCCCTTCCTAAATTCCAGTAAAATGCAGTAACCACTATTTTAGTTAGTAATTAGAGATTTGTCCGAAAACTAGTTCAAAAGTTGTCGGAACACTAACTTGTGGTGTCCGAGATATGGCAAAATGTGACTTTTGTTCATTTACTTGAACTCATTTTATTGAAATAAAAACTCTAAAAAAGCCTCAAAGCCACGTCAAATTTATGGAAAACCTTATGTTTAAAACGAAGCTTAGGCTTCCAATTCATAAAATTAAACTTAAGATGAATTATGACCTGTCCGGAGACTAGTTCAAAGCTTTCCGAATACTGACTCATAGTGTCCGGAAATTAACACAATTTGACTCAAGTTCATTTACTTGCAATAACATCATACTTATTACTTTTATTGTACAAAAGACTCACAACCAACCCCAATTTATGAAAAAGCTTGCATATAAACCACATATTAAGCTTCTAATTAATAATACCGAACTAAAGTTGAAAAATGCACTAACTGTCCGGTGACTAGTACATTTACCCTACGTATCGATTTTTGTGCACTGTAAATGCTCTTGAATTCTGTTTTTTAAATTGTTAATTTTTCAAGTGCCAGTTTAATTCGCTTGTGTTTCTTGAAGTTTTGGTTAGTTTTCCGCATCATTACGTGAGAATTTGCCTTGAGAGAAGTA
Source organism: Nemotelus pantherinus (assembly GCA_963978885.1). Taxonomy (NCBI): domain Eukaryota; kingdom Metazoa; phylum Arthropoda; class Insecta; order Diptera; family Stratiomyidae; genus Nemotelus; species Nemotelus pantherinus. The sequence continues at coordinate 54,069,182 of OZ022264.1, read as the reverse complement.
TGTAATTAGTTTCACGCTCGTTTATTTTTCTTTAGTGTTTTTCAAATTATCACTATTATTTTGTTTGTTAACTTGTGACAGAATAGCATTTTGATGATTTTTTGTTTTTTCGCCAATTTCATATTCTGTAAATGAATGACTGGCACTGCTGACTTGCCAGGTTGAGGTGTTTTTGTCAAATACACTAAGATTGCATTTCATTAGATCCATATTTTTCTTCTATAGAATACACAGATTAAAACATAGACTAATTAACGTGGTTTTTTCATTCATAACCATCGACCTATGCACTTTTTCGATATTTTCGATAAAAATCTCGTGTCCCAAACAAATTCTGACAATTGTTTTTTGTTTTAAGTATTTTGCTTTAAAATCGTTTGCTTCATTTTTGTTCTAATTTTTCTTCCTTTTAATAAGTAAATAAAATATCGAATGATACCGAAAGCCAACCTATTGCATTATTGTCTCATCATTTACGATGACTTTAATTAGTAGTGTCTCAAGCAATCAGTACTGCATAATCAATTCCTGACACGACTGTATGTTTGGTTATTATCAAACATCCCAATCTTTGATTTTTCAGGTGCGATGCAGATGATTCAAACAGTTAAGCAGAAGCATGTCCAGTAAAGCTCTAATGGAGCTCTAATGTTAGCGCATTAATAGCGAAAACATATTAATGTGCATTTGTAAAGCTCATCCGAGCCTATTTAGATATAATAAATACAATCTAACTATCCCAGGATAGATGTATATGTACTCATTTGGGTGTAAGTTTATCAAGAACACCCACAACTTTAGCTCTTAGTCAAAAAGACGTTCTCAAATTCGCTTATCTTTCCCACTCGACCTTCGTTATCTTGTATATTTGCCAAGTAAACTAACAAAAGAGCTGAAATCATATTTTGCATTCAATGCAGTTTCCTCTCTCATGACATTAAGAGTTTTCTGCCGGATATTAAGCAGGTTTCACTAAATATTCTTCAAAGCTGTGCAAATATTCACTTTCACTATGTAGAACTGTTCACTAATGCCCAGAGTGTAAAAAGCTAGGAATTATTATTTTGAATATTTTCAATCAAAATTTCACTTTTCTCTGTGATTTTTTCATTTTATTTCATTAAAGATACTTTGAATATGATATATTGAAAAAGAAATATTTTTAAAAATTTATACGGTTTGTAGTCTAACATTCCTGAACATATCCTCGATATGATATTTTACTAATTTATTCAAATGATAGAATGTTTTTAATATGATAAAAATTAAAGCTACTACTGAACTCATTTTAAGCCCTTGTGCAATCTAAAATAACCTATTAATAATTTTTTCGTGCAGCGAATGTAAATATATGACTATGTTGATAGCACCCATCAAATTCAAAATAGGTAACATTAAGCTTTCTACACCTTACGTTTTGCACCAATACCATTCAAAATTTATGAATTATCTTTCCGAGATAATATTTCCCTAACTAATAAAATTCTTCAAAGTATCTTCGTTCCAGACTACAAGGGAAAAAAGTTGAAGCGTGACCTCGTTGGGATATGCACTGCAAGCACTTGAATGCAAGAAATAGTATATGTGTGTATCTGGTATCAAGAAGAATTATTGCTAAAAAATTATTCTTAAAGTTGTTGGAAATATCTTAATTTATGTCACTATTATTAGAAAACAAATATCGCAACCAACCGTTGTTTATGTCAGCACAACCCAAAATAATCAAAGTCCTTAGCAAGTAGTTGTATATCCTTGAAAAGTGAATTTTCCTGGCACAGCCACACATAATTTTTGCGCTAATACGTAACGGACCGAGCTAAAACGTGATGAGATTCCCGCAGAAATGTTACCGCAAATCCACACTGACACTTTGGCATTTAACCGAAAAGCGACAAACACGTATCCAATTATCTTTGACGTGAGCCCAACATCAAACAGAGCATAAGGCAAAAGAGTTATGATGTCGCACTACCGGATGTTAACCCGTTCTTTGCCAATACGCACAACAAGCTCTCACGAGGACAACCTAAATTCCTTCATCCGTTCAGGAAAGGAAAAATTTGGGTGAAAAGGGCGTTGCACGTTACAGGAAAGATAAACATATTGTCACGTTATCATCGCAATCAAATATTAACTTTCACCGGACACTGTTTGAAATCTTTCATCCAAATCACACGCACTGAGTTACACAAAAAGATTGACACCTGATTTTCACTTTTTATTTGTCTGACTCTTCTCGAAAACGCACGGAATGCCTTCACTGTCGCAAAAACTTTTCCAGACGGGACAAACAATTAACTGTTGCGGCATGCAAGTACACTTCATCGCAACAATCCGGTAAGCACTTAGCATCCGTGAGCATGCATGAACCTTACAGAAATCACGACCCTAACCTGCTCAGGTGAGCTTCGAATGTTGTTTGTGAAACAAATTTGAAATTCGGATAACTTGCATCCTGTCCGTACATTTACATGGCTCGAACCGAACTAAGTATAATTCTTGTAAAAGGATTCATTCAGTGAAAAAGCATCACAGAAAGCATCGTTTACAGTCGGAACGTATGGACCGAAACTAAATCGGTCTCTTCTTCGAAGGTTGCTGGACCACCGGAGGATGTAAAACTCGAAAAAGCTCTCCATCGTTGAGAAAGTTAAATGGATGTCTCTTTGCCAGGATTTTTTTGCTGAGTGCTCTTGCCGGGCTCCAGCAGTCATATCATCCAACAGTATTATATGGATTGCTCCTGAAGCTTGTAAAAGTTTCGGAAAGTTTATTTTACTTCACAGAAATGCGTTATGCATGCCATCGTTCCAGAACGTTTCAGGCGACTTCATAGGAGGGTTCACGGGTGAGCTGTGTATGTAGGGCACAAGAACAAAATACTTCCTGTGGATCATAGGTCTCCGCAAAAGCTTTGACATTGAAAGCTTGCGTAATTCGGGCATACGTAGGGACTTGTGAAAAACCTTCTCAAAGAATCTAAGATATGGTGATAAAGTGGATCAACTCGACCCTTAGCCTCGTTACAAATCCTGAAAGATGTGATTCCTAAGAATACGGAGTACTGCTCCAAGGCAAGTTGATATAAATGAAGTTTGTTTCTGCACATGGTGCGTCAATGATAAAGTAATTAAATAGACGCTTGGACGTAACTGCTATGTTGGTGGTTTTTTCTTTCTTACGAACGTCACCATTTAGACGAAATTTGATGTAAAGAATTACTTCATAGCATTGAATGACCAATGAAATGCACGAGTAATTGCTTTACGAAGTACTGGACTAATGTGGTTTTTGTTGTTTTGTTGGAAGTGTTCGAAGAACATAAGTATTAAAATCGATACATATATATATATATATATATATATATATATATATATATATATATATATATATATATATATATATATATATATATATATATATATATATATATATATATATATATATATATATATATATATCTATATAGCGCCTATGAAACCGGTAATTTTTTTTTAAAAAAACACGCTTATTTTAAGAAAATGGTTACAAATTTATTTTCCAAAGTATGCGCCGTCGCTAGTTATACATTTTTCTCATCTCTCAGGCAATTTATGAAAAGCACGCCAAAAAAATTGGCCGTCATCGAGCCATTTTTTCAAATTTTCGTAAGAATGGAAGCGTTTTTCTGTGAGTGCGTGGCCCATTGATGTAAAAAAATAGTAGTCCGTTGACGCCAAGTCTGGTGAGCAAGTGGCATTAGGTAGGGGCTCCCAGCTGTACGACTCAACCTGGTCTCTGGTCTCTCTTGTGCGATGTGCCGGTGCATTGTCATCGAGAAAAATTATTTTGTCATGACGAAGTACAGTCATGAACAAAAGTCTATTTACCCCCAATATCTGAGCATTTCTCTCAGTTTCTACTATATAATCCTAATTCTAAGCATTCACAGCAAAAACATGTATTCACTTAATTTAAGCTTAAATATAAGTAAATATTTGAATTATTTCAATCGAAGCAATAATAAGAGGGATTTAAATGAGATCTTCACACCCAAAACGAAACAAAAGTCTACGTACAGTCCGCGAAAGCTGACCGACCGTGAAGAGAGAAGGGTACTCGCAGAAATACAAAATAATCCTCGTACGTCATCAAAATTACTAACTGAAGGCATCAAAGAGGTTAAGGGCAAATACTTACACCCTATAACTGTGCGCAGAGTGCTCCACCGCAACGGCTATTTTAGCAGGACACCTCGGAAAAAACCATTCATTAGTAAAACAAATGAAGGTAAACGACTCGAATATGCAAAACTCCATGAAGACAAGCCGGAAAATTTTTGGAATAGCGTCTTGTTTAGCGACGAGATCAAGTTTAATATTTTCGGACATGAAGGTAGGCAACGAGTGTGGGGAAAACCAAACGAAGGGCTCAAAAAGAAAAATTTAATTGGTACGGTAAAGCATGGGGGTGGAAGTGTTCTTGTTTGGGGATGCATGTCGGCGGCGGGGGTGGGGAATTTAGCTGCTATCGACGGTATTATGGATCATGCTGAATATTTAGACATACCTTAAGCTAATTTAAAACAATCTGCGCAAAAATTGGGACTAGGGCCGTCTTGGGTCTTCCAACAAGACAATGACCCCAAAGCATACAGTGCAAATTGTGAAAGAGTAGTTGATTTTTAATATCCCCAAACAACTCCATTCCCCACCCCAATCTCCGGACTTAAACCCAATCGAACATTTATGGGATCATTTGAAGCGCCAACTTCAAAACCATAAAACTTCAAATAGATCCGACCTAATTTCCGTTCTTCATGAAGAACGGGACAAAGTTACACCAGAAATTACAAAAAATCTAGTCGATTGAATGCCAAACCTATTGAAAGCTGTAATTTCTTCCGAAGGAGGCCCCACCAAACATTAGTTTTCAAGACAACTAATTGTATGAAATTTTATTATTTTTGTTTAATGCTAATTTGCACTAAATGAATATATATATTTTGGATGCGATATGAAATCATCATTTCTTATCATTTTCGTTGACATCAGGCGTTCAGTTCAATATTTTTCATGAAAATTGCTGGGGTACGTAGACTTAAGTTCTTAAGTTAAGGCTGTATATATTCCTGGCGTTTTTGGCGCAAAGCACGGTTCAATTCAGTCAATTGACGTTGGTAGTGATGCCCATCAACAGTTTCACCGCAAAGCCATCACTCAGTCTTATAGGCTACAAAATGTAACCACCACCAAGAAGGGCTAATAGCCGTCGCAGTGACCAACCAATGTCATGTACTGGCCATATAACACCACGCTGATCCCAGAACACACAGAGCATTGCCTTTCGGCCGAAGCGATCTGGCTTTGCCACGGCCGCATGGCGTGGCCGCTTGGTGCCTTTGGATTAGCCCAATAAATCCATTTCTCGTCAGTGGTAACCATTCGCTGCAAATAAGACTTTCTTTCTACCTACCTTAAAAATTATTCCCATGGCTTTTTAACGTTTTCCAACGGTCCGACGGTCAACATTCAATTGTTCTGCGAGCTGTTCTTGCGTTTGACCATCATCTTCATCCAATAATGCTTGCGATTCGGCGTCTTCAAATTTTTTCAGCGGCCGGCCACGCTCTTCGTTTTTAACATCAAAATCACCACTTTCAAATTTATTGAAACCCCTCATTGTTCTGCGTATGACCAAGAATATGCTCGCCATAAGCTTCCACAAGCATTTGATGCGAGTCATATGCGTTTTTCTTCAAATGATAACAAAAAATTACTCCCGCAAATGAGAGTTTTCTGGCACATAACTCGACATTTGGACGAGCGAAAAAAAATACGTTGTTGTATGAAACTTGACAAATGGTGAACTGAATATATCAAAAATATGTTTTTAAATATATTTTGCAAAATTTTTAGAGCCTATTTTATTTTTCTATATATTATACATTTTGCTTCGGCATTGAAAAATTATGATCGATACAAAGTCTACCAAGTGCGACCAACAACTACAAATCAATTAAATTACATTTCCAAGCTTTCGCTCAACGAGGGTTTCGATGCTTTTACCTTCACGCGTCAGATCAACCAAAGTGGAAATTTTTTTTACTTCATCCCTGCCTCGCTACTATGCATTCAGCATTACGGACCCGAATACCCGCATTCCAGCCAGCTTCGGGTCAACATTATTTTCCGTTTCGTCAACGACACAATAAACATTGTTAGGAAGCTGAAGAGTTGCTGGCTTGTAACAGCGAATATCAAATAAATAATTTTCAAAAAAATTAAGTATGCGAAATGAGTTTTGAACGTGTTCTTAAAAAAGATTTGATAGATTTTTGGAAATTTTTAACCCGGTTTTTGCGCTAGGTACCTAACATGAGATCGGGAAAATTTGAAATTTTGTTGAATTGCGATAGCTTTTGACACAGCTATTGAGTCATTACAAGACTTACAGACATATGAATGGTTTTTAAGCTATATACAGTATTCCCCGGTTATAAGCAACTATAAGTGGGCACGTATAATCCTTGATTATATGCGGTTTTGCTATTATCCGGTAGCCCGGTTATAAACAGTGCAGATGCTTGTGTGAGGGAGCCCGGTTATAAGCAATTTTTATACTTATATCAGGGAACCCGATTATTGTCAACTAATTTGCTTGTATGAAGGTGCTGTAACACTGTTTAATGCTGCATATTTAGTTACTCGCAGTGATGTGATAGAGCTGACAATCTTATTAAAAGCTCTTCTTTTTTGATATTTTCAATGCCACTTACTAAAAAGATTACTGATATATGTCTAACCATTGTTGATACAAAATTAAATAGGCACGTATAGTTTCATTATTTATTTATATTAAGCTTCTTTAGACTTATATGCAAACATAAAGGTAAATATTCAATTCACAGATTGCTAACAAATATGTAAATTAGATTGAAAGCAAAAAAGACCTGAATTCATACGATTATTTAAAAAATGAGGTAATTTTTGTTTGTTTGAAATTTGTGTTCGTTGTCTTTAAAAAATAATTCTCCATCTGCTCGAAAGTACTTAAATTAAGCTGCAGGCTATCCACGTATCTATTCAATGTACTAAGAGCCATAATTGCATCCACTCTCGTAGGGGTACTGCTTTCCTGGCCAAATGAATTATGTGTATTTTGACCTTCCAGTATACCGTTTCGTGGCTCATCTACAATTTCCTGAACAATTTCTTCATCTGTTGCAACACCACAACATTCCACATTTTCATCACAGTCGACAAATTCTGTGAAAACGTCTTCTGCGATGGGAATATCAATCACTTCATTTACTTCGCCGTCTATATCAAAGTTACATTCCTTTACAAATCTTGCTTTTTTAAAACAATTTACTATGGTCTGAGGAGAAACCAGCCACCAAGCACGTTTCACAAATTTTAAAGCATCTAATAAATTTATTTTTTTCGAATATTCAGCCGTAGACTCTCCTCTTTCAATTGCTAGCAACTGCTGCCTCAAGATGTTAGATCTATAATATGCTTTGAAGCAACGAATTATCCCCAAATCGAGAGGTTGAGTGATACTAGTGGTATTTGCTGGTAACATGTACATTTTGATATTTTGAAGCTCCACTCCTGTATCTAATTTATGGCACGGTGCGTTATCTATGAATAGAATAATATTTCGGCCTTGGTTGCGTGCTTTGATAGAACATTGGAATATTTCCATTATTTTTGTCCAAATTTCACCTGTCATCCATGCCTTTTTTTGGTGATAATATGGCACAGGAATAGTTTTTCCCCGGAAACAGTGAGGGTTTTGGTATTTCCCTATAGAGTAAACAAACTTTTCCGATCCATCCATGTTGGTAATGAATAGTAAAGTAATGCGATCTTTTCTAATTTTATCTCCGCTGACTTTATCACCGGCTCTGGCTAATGTGCCTAGAGGTAGTGCTTTGTAGTAAAGGGCTGTTTCGTCAGCATTGAAGATATCTGCTGGGGAATATTGATTTAAAAGCAATGGTAAAGCGTTCGTAGCCCACTCAGATGCAATTGGTTCGTTGGCCGAATTCCTTTCACCGTGTATACGGTGAAAGCTCACATTTTCTTTTTGTTGCCAGCGCCACAACCATCCGTTACTTGCTTCAAAATTTGGAACATTTAGAAGTTGAGCAAATTTTATTGCCTGTTCTTTTATTAAGGGTCCATTAACAATCGCGTTTTTCGCTCTCATCTGGTTGAACCACCTCGACACCGATTTATCGATGGAATCGTAATTTCCAACACGAACTCGTTTCCGCTTTATGTTTTTATTTTCTAAATATAATTTACGAAAGTGATCTTTGCTCTGAACTATTCTGGTTATCGTGGAGCAATCACAATTAAATTTTTCCGACACCTCTTTTCGTGGGACATTTTTTTCAATAAGTTCGATTATTTCCAATTTTTGTTTTATGGTCAATGCTGTCCGTTTGCCAGGAGCCATTTAAAATGCTTAAAGAAACTTCTGTAATAAATATCAAATAAAGACTTACTTTGGGCTTACCGTTGCTGATTTTTTTTAAATAACCGTATTCAATTTAATGTTTTTTAAATTACTGCAAACTATACACAAGTACTATTACATACCCAACAAAAGATAGTGAAAAACCGATGTCCTCAGTGTAAGCCACCAGTATACCAACTAGAACACAAAACAAACTACCTAGAATCAGCCGATAATTTACAGCAGCTGAGTAAACAACCGATGATGTCCGTATAGTTCTAGCAATTTGCCAATATCCGAGTAAATTAACATGAAGTGAAATTTTTCCCATTTTCATTTCTATTGATAGTATCCGATTTTTTCGTATAAACGGGTTGCCATTATGCGGGGACAAATGTATTGAGCGATGTATGAAAACGAAATTAAGCTCTTGAAAACGTGACACTAAACGGGGAATGCTTTTAAGCGGGTTGTTTTTAGCCGGGGAGTACTGTACTTATGTAGTTTTGTATGAATGTGCTGGCAACCCTGTAGCTACGGCAGGTGCTGAAAGTGAAAACCCTCAAACCATCGACTCTGCTGAAATATTTCCGCTTTTGAGAGAAAAGGCAACTCATAGACAAATCTTTTGCTTTGTCTACACAGTCGAAGTAAAACTTTGAAAATTCCATGTTGGACGAAAACGGTAGCCCTTTCTCAATTTACCTATATTTTCAACATGAAATAATTCTGTTCACGGGAATTCATGACCCAACAATCAAACACAGTTGAAATTTACAGAACGTATTGGTCTGAAGTAGGACCAGGTCCGATAGAAGCGATTTTGAAAGGTGGGCAATTCTGTGACAGTGGTGCTATCTTGAAAAATCACGAAAAAAAAAATAAACGCTTTTGGCGCTATAAATTCTGATTTAGTTAACAGATTTTGACGAAATTCACACAGTACTTGAATCTTACTTTAAGGAACGTTTGTTTCAAAAATTAGGTTGAAGATGTCAGCTATGGTAATTTCGGTGTTTTAAATTTTGAAAGTTCGCTCAGGAAAATAAAGTTTGTAGCTTCCAGCGCAATCATAGAATCATAACGAAATTTATATGGCAAAATAAACTTATTGTAGACAATACTCAAGCTGGCAACAATTGATAGGGTTGCTAGCTATGGTTGGTTTCATTTTTTTTTTTTGCATATCTTTAGAAAGCGATTTTATCATAACATTTTCAAAATACGATCTGGAAAATATGAAACATGAAAATGCAGTGATCGGAGAGTAAGTTGAGTAAATTTACAGAGTAAGTTGACTTTAACGTGAGGCAGCTGTGATATATTTTTGGCTTCGGTGCTAGCAAAGGGCTGCCAGCACGAGGCGTTTTTGTAATTTTCGTACCAATAAATGCTTACATAAAGTATTCACTCGCGAACATTTGCGATTAAAATAAATAAGCAATGCTTAAATTTTCTAAGGTCTGAAAATTTTTCGGAAGGCAACCCTAAACACATTTCTATCGCTATAACTTGGGATAAAGTCATCGAAATTAAATTGGACTAGGGTACATTATTACTTAGGGTGGCCTAAAGTAGCTCGTGGTAGAATACTAACTCAAAATCTGCACAAATCCTCTACTGTTCTTCGAACATTAGTGTTTCTAGTGGCTCTGATACGCTGGGGCTTTTTTTATTTTGTTTTAATTTTGATATTTTATTGCTCAGTTGAAATTATTGATCAATAATTGAAATGTCTAGAGCCAAAAGGTTAGACTACTTTAACGAAACCTTTAACATATATTGCAAATTTTATTCAAAGTATCGATTACATTTTATACGTATGTACATATTCATATATATATGCCTACAAATAAAATGGAACATAATCAAAGTGAATTTTTTTTCGCCGAAGTCATTATTATTTTGTAGGTACTTAAGAATTAAATACAAGAGAAAATCGAATTCAATAATGAGACGCGAATTTTATTTTGAATGCTTTTTTGCGCTTCTTATAATATCTAGCATATTCTACCTAAAATCAATGTGGAAATTTACTAAACCATTTAAGAGGCTTTTTGTAAACTTCGAAGTAACTTTTAGGCAGCATACTATTTGACTGTATATTGCTCCCACTCATGGAAAATTTAAATGAAAACAGATTCATTTTTGATGTGGAAAGCAGCAAACATACCATTAACTCGTACAAAAATATACATCAAGTTTACCGAATGTTTATTTTGCTGCCATAAATTAGTATGAAAAAAGATAATATTTTTTGTAAGAATAGTCATCAGTGACTCATAAACTTGATATTAAATTAGGAGCTCTAAGTCAATAAACAAAATTATTACTTATAATTTGAAAATAATGGCAGTTTTCAGCAAAAAAAATCAGTCAAACACAATTATAAATATTTCGATTTATAAAGGTTAGCTCATGGTGGTAGTTGAAGCATTGATTTAATTTCAAAACTACTGCAAACACTTTTTCAATTTAAATTTTTTGTTAGATAATATGAGATATGAATAATTTGTGCAACCATATAAAGCTCTGTTTTGCAACTCTTATTTTTTTGTTCTCAGATTGTAACGTTTGTCTATTTAATTGACCGTTGACTTCGATGTACCAGCAACTACTGCTATATGTCGACAGGAAAAGTTGGATTTGGTCTAGAACTTAGCCTAGTCCTTATCCTTCGTCCTTCTTCGCTAAGTCTTAATCTATACTCTCAAATTTTCTACCTGATTCTCTTTTCCTTGTAACTGCTAGCCGCTTCTTATGATTCGCTATTTCTCATTTGATATTATATTTTATATTTATTTATTTCACCAAACCAGGTATAAAATTACATATAAATGAATTAAAAATAAAAATGAAAATAAAAAACTATACAAAGTAATACCAGGCATAAAATACAACTGAATACAATACAAATGAATACGTTAGCATTCAATAAATAAATTCATTACAGCAAAATTACATGTAGGGCACAATATTGAGCACGCAAAATTATTAGAGACAAAAACGAAATTAAATAAATAATTAGTCATAAAAACGATACTAGGTCGGAAGACTAGAGAGGGTAGGATAAGAGGTAGCTCTGTTTTTGAATGACGCTTTGGATATCGTGAGGAAAAGTGTAGGGTCATGCTGTTGATATTTTGAAGCATCTGTTTATTGGCTCATTATCAGCATATGCGGTGCTATGCTTACATTCAGCTAGCATTCGTCGGGATCTGGTGACTCTCACGGGCTGATTAAGCACACATATTTTCTGTATGTAGTCGACAGTAATAGCGTCTCTAACGACATCGAAACTGAAGTATTAATCTTCTGGATGCAAATGGTGACAAGTTTAGAAGTCTAAGGGGGTAAATTGCTAAAATACCAAGGATGGTAAATATCTCAAGAGTGGATTGCAGGAATTGCTTTCGAACAGATTCAAATCTCTGTCTGTGAATTTCGAAAGTCGGGCTCCAGATAAGGCAAGCATACTCAAGAAGAGTGCGAACGAACGTGGTGTATAGTGATTTTGTTGCCCAAAGGCTCTGAAGCAGTGCTGCCACTTTGGATACCTTCGTATCATTTTGGATACGAATCGAATTTGAAAAATCTGGATGATACGATGATACGTTGTGCCCAAAATGGATACCTTTCTCATAAATTTTAATTTACCTGCACAAAAGCGTGTGTTCATAACAATTACTTTTTTCCAATTTTCATTACATTATCTTTCAAATAGAATAATTTGATTGGATAATTTGATCATACTGTTATATTTATTTAATAGAAGTAGCAGCATTTTCTTTCGGAAAAGTTTGGCGTGCTATTCAAAATGGGCATTAGCATGATGTGACTCAAGAAATGGGCAAGAAAGCAAATGTATCTACCAGGAAAATGTACAGTAATTTATAATATATAATAATTTATAATATACTATAATTTATATAGAGCTAAGTAGGTGAAAATATATAATCGCTGCTGAAATATATTTTATTCCAATACTGAATGCATTTCCCATCCAACTTAAGAGTTATGCAGAAGTCTTTGAGGAATGGCGAATGAATTTGTTGCAAAATGGTCTGAATTTTAACAAAGAAGCGGAGTAATTTTGGCAAAACTTATACTTAGTCAAAAACGCGTATGACCTTTCTATGGTTGACAACGTATGTACTTTATTCTTTAATGTTATGAGCTTACCTCATAGTCCAGCGGGCTCTGAAAGGCACAAGACAGGCCCGCTGTGTCGTCACAATAATTTATTACTCTCTTCCACTCACTGAAATCAGAAAATCATCTACTTTCTTTAACGAACCGCACTATCCCATTTAAATTGACCAGGGGCAGTTCACTCAGATTTGAGAGAAAGGATGCTGCCACCCTTCTCCTTGCAAAAGCCGGGCACTGGCACATAAGATGGAGGATGGATTCCTCCTCGTCTTCGAAGCCACAGCTCTAACAGAAGTGGTTGAACCCTGTGTCCAATAGTTGCGCATACCATACAAAGAACGCTCACTGTGCACCGCAAAGCACTTGTCACAGAAATTGTGTTGTAAAAAGACGTTAATGGTTTTCTTGACAAGAATACAAACATGTGGCTTGTGTAAGCCGCCGGGTCCTATCAGTCTGCATCCATTGGTACGTAACCCGCAAACCGGTTGTTGGCAATCCATAGTTCTTGGATTAGGATTAGCTCCTCCTCTGTCCTAGACAAGCGGAGCAGCAGGGCAGCTGATGCTGCAGTAACTTCAGTATCATTCATTGTTGATAAGGGTTAAGTCGAGGTCCTCCCCCTCGGACATAGAAGCTACTCAAGCACATTCCTCTGCATCTAGGGTCATGGCGTCCAGGCAGCCACCCAACTTGGAGGTAGTCCCGACGCTGACCCCATCGGCATATAAAATCCCACATCCGATTCTTGCTCAGACAGGTGGCAGTCCCCTTTTTAAGTGGTTCCCCGGCCATTTGAGCCACCTGTTTTGAGTCAGGCTTCACATCTATCGGATCTTCTGAAACAGAGCTCTTTGACCTGTCGCTTCGACAAACCCGTAGAGCCAATTTCTCGACCCCGTACCTGATAACGCCCTTTCGGGCATCCAAAACCGGTAGTGCTTCTTATTTTATCTACTATTAGCAGAATATTTGAAACAAAAATATTTTTAGCTTCTACCGAATTTTATGCATTTGATTTGTTAAAAGCTGAAAGTGATATTTGATTAAGATTTTGATATTTGTTAAAAATATATGTTCGATTTTACTAGAAGCTGTGGCATGAATCGCTGATTTATGTTAAATGTCGAAAATGAAATGATATATTTTCGACAAAAATGGCTTTAAAGAGCCATGCAGAGCTATTATACCTAGGTATCAATTAGATACGCATTGCTAAAATTTTGGATACGATGGATACGTTTTTCTTACCAATTTTGATTAATTCGGATACGATATGAAAGTTCTGAAGTGGCAGCACTGCTCTGAAGCTCCCTGGCACGTTGCTGAATGAAACCAAATCGTTAACTTGCTTGAAAAATCATTTTGACGTAATGAAAATTAAAGCGGAGCTTTTCATCCAGCACTACATCGAGGTCTAATATATTGTTCACCCTACTAAGTGCCGTATTGCTTAAAAAGTACGTATAATGTACGAGCGTTCTTTTTCGAGTGCAGCTAATCACATGATATATTTCGAAATTGACAGGTAGGTTTTTCACATAGCACCAACGTTCCAGAGAACTCAGTTTTAATTGAAAAAAGTTGGCATCTGATTGCAAATTTATAGTATAATACATTTTCAGGTCATCTGTAGAGAGTAGATGAGGTACACCAGATAAAACCTTCAACAAGTCTGATATAAAAATGTTAAAAAGTAACAGGCCTTGAGGTACACCAGAGTTGACATGAATTTTTTTTAAAGATAATCCCTTGGGCTTTCACATATTGTGAATGGTTGTGAAGGTAAGAGCTAAGCCATCTTAGAAAAGATCTTGCTATTCCAAATTGCTGCAGCTTGGAAACTAAAATAGAGTAGTTAACACAGTCAAACGCTTCGCTGAAGTCAGTGTAGTCTGCGTCAATTTTAACACCTTTCTCCATTTTGAACATGGGAAAGTACATGAGAAACTAGCACCATCAGGTTAGTAGTGGTATAACGACCTTATGTTAAGTCGAGCGTCCACCAGAGTGAGTAGTTTACCACATATGATTTTTCCAACAGTTTACCGCCAATAACATGGCGGTATCTACATATATAGTTTTAAATTGATCTTCTATCGCCATTTTTGAATATTGGTGTAACTTAGGAGGATAAAAATTGCCCTGAAGAAAGAGAAGTATTAAATATGATTTGAAGAGAAGAGATCAACTGTGCATCACATTTAATAAAAAAAGTTTGAAGGAGAAGATCGGATCCAAGGCCTTTGTTACAATCAAGCTCCAAGACAACTTTCAAAATATCATCTCTGGATTGGCTATAGACTCAGCAAAAAATGTTGCAGTTGCTCTAGGGAAATGACAGCATGATTAAATACTGGCTGGGTTAAAGACCTCTTGAAAATTTTCAGCGAAGAAACTGCAAATTTCTTGAGAAGAAGAAGACTTTTTCAATACGATGGCTAGAGCCGACATGATTTTTTATTGATTTGTAAAGCTTACCTCTATGGTTTCTCAGTTGTTTTTCAAGCCAAAACTCAGAAAGTTTATCCTTAATCGTCAAAAGATTGAAATGAAAGCGTGTCTCTCCAATCGACATTGTCCAAAGAATGGTGAACGCTATCGTATACAATAATATTATTGTAAGTTTGAAAGATATTAGAATCTGCAGTGGATAAATAAAGACTAAGAGCGGAATGATGAAAGTTATTGGAGAAAACCTAACCACTACTCGGTTATAAACGTTTGTTAATATAAGGTCTAGTAAGAAATTATCAGTTTCATTGAGAACGAAACGTAAATTAGGGCGATTAAGATCTCCTAGGAATACAATTTTATTCTCAGCGCTACGAGATGACATGAAGGTTGGTCTAAATTCGCATACACAATTTTACACAGAGTCGTCAGATCTAGGCGGCACATAAAATAAACTAATACATACCGATATACTATGTACTACTAATGATAATTTTAATAATTAATAATTTTAAACTGAAATACTTTATGCGGGGTTGAGTTAACAATTTGAACAATTTTAAAGGTGCTACTAACAGCAAATAAAACACAACCTCCTCTTGTCTGGCCAGTGGAGACATAATCAGGATCATATCTTAATATTGTCCAGCTACTATCGAGGATCTTTTCATTAAGATGGGAGTCATTTAACCGCGTTTCAGCAAAGTCAAGTACGATGAAATGGCATAATTTGGCGTCAAGGTAGAGTTTATTTAATTTACCCCTCATACCACTGCAATTGTGGTATAAAATTCTGAGACACTTGTGAGAGCATACCTTATTAGGAGCAATGCAGAACGTTATCCCGGGGCTTTCGCAAGGAATTTAGAGTCGGATGATTTTTATCTAAAACTGGATTTGAGGGAGTGGAAGATGAGGGATTATTAATAGCAGACGCTCTGCAGCTATATGACTGGGTGCAGAATTAAGGATATTCTGGAGTGGAATATTTCGACATATAGTGATGGAAACTTCCGATACTGGTATTTTTTTAGTCTGAAGATTGTTAGAAGTATTCTGGATGTTCGGTTACTTGCGGGCAGTACAATTATTGTTTACATTAGCATTATAACTTATACTCCTAAAAGTGTTGCTGCTGTTGATTGACTTCCAAGGGAAAAACTTGTTGCCTTTCCAGTCATAGCTCCTGGTGCTTCCATCCACGTGGGTGAACTGTCAGTGCTTCCATCCACGTGGGTGAACTAACAGCTGTTTAATGGGCAAGGTTGCTGCATTCGAAGTATCGATTTCCTTTGGCACGTTAACGTTGGAAAATCTGTTGATGTTGGCAATTGCCAATCCTTTGCAAATTGACTGCTGTTAGGTAATTGGATTAAGCTATTCAAGTTCCATAGATAGCTTGTTTTGGAACTTTTCAATTATCTCTAATTTATAGCCTATTAATTTATCACCAGCGTGAATATTTTTTCGACAACTGGTCCATCTGTGCTGACATTTGCTCATTATTTTATCGTTATTTTACTACCAATTACTTTGAGCAAGCCTCTATTGTTCACTTGGCAATTAGAGGTGGGTGTATAAAGAGAGGTAATTGAAGAAGTTAGTTGAATCAAATTATCGATAAGCTCAAGAGATTTGTCAGTACTTTTTTTGGTGGATTTGGAATGGTAATCTAATGCAGTCGTTATATAATTGATTGGTGATTTCAGTGAGTAGTCATTAGCCTTATTTTGTATACGTAGCTTCAACAGCATTTGGTCTTTTTCATCGTCGAGCGCACAAATGTAACCTGTTTCATTAGTTTTTCAGCATGTTGGCAATCCGAACATATGTATAAATTGCGACTCCAAGTAAGGATTGTACCAATCTCTTGGAGAACACATGTAAGCACCGTTGAATTTTCTATTGCAAAATGCTTGGCGCGTAACATATTGCAGGGCTTTGTCAAACGCGATCTATGCCCTGAGGAAGCCGATTTAAAAAATAAAATAAAATAACAGTAAAAATGTTATATTGTGTTAAAGTTGCGAAAAATGACTAGAAATTGTAAGTTTTTATTGATATTTTCCAAAGCACTATTTCTGCACATTTTCGCGGTATTCTGAGTACCCTCAAAGCGAAAAACACGATATTGTTGAGCCAAATCTTTTTTGACGGCTGGTGGTTCACTTTTTGCGTTAAGCGAGCGGCGCTCACGCCCGTCTTTCACGAGTTCATTCGAACCAAAATGGACCAAACCAGTTCTCAAACACCCTAGACTGGGAGGGTTTTAATTAACTGGTTCTTTATTTTTTATTAAATCTTTGCAATACTGAGCCTTTTTATGTTACTGATGCTACAAACTTGATTTTTACGAAACCTAACGCAGTTGGAAAAAATTGACGATGCCTTAACTTTTACCTCAAACTACAGTGGCTCACAGCTTATTTGATACAGTGCTTCTTTAAAAAATTAAGTTGCAATAACTCAAAACATAATAACAATATCAAAAAAATTTGAACACCATTTTGAAGAAAAATGTTAGTTGTTTATTAAACAAGTTTATATTTGTTACAAAGTTGATGTTTTATATCTTAAAAAACAAAAAACTAAAAGTAATAACAAATTTCATGTCACAGCTTATTTGATACAGTTTGATTAAACATTAAAATTGTTGTGAATTATGAGGTTTCCAGTTGATTTCAATACTTCATATGATAGCCCTTATCCTTAAGCAGAGCCAGGAGCCTATTGGGTATTGAGTCGGCGAGTTTTTTTGTGATGTCAGGAGTAATTTTTTGCCATTCCTCTAGCAATGCTTTCTTCAGGTCTTGTTTATTAGAAATCTTGTGTTTTCTAATGTTGTTATCCAACAAAGTCCACAGATTCTCAATGGCGTTCATATCTGGTGACTGTGCCGGTGGAGACATCAAGAGAGGGCAATCCAAAATTGGCCAGGACTGCACAATTCCCGACTTGTGCCTTGGATCATTGTCTTGGTACAACCGAAATTGGTTGCTAACACCCAGCTTTTCAGTGCTTTGCAGCAAATTGTTTTTGAGTACATCAAGGTTCTTTGTTTGGTCCATTGTTTCCTCAATAAACTTTAAATTTCTGACTCCGGCTGCAGACATGCAGGCCCAAACTATCACATTACCACCACCATGCTTCACAGTACCTTCGAGGTTCTCCTTGTTTTGCTCAGTGGTTGCCTTGCGCCAGACATATGACATTCCGTCGGAGCCAAAAATGTTAAACTTGGACTCGTCCGCAAAAATAACCGTATTCCAGACCGCGGATGCCTTTCCCATATGCTCCTTAGCAAAGGCAAATCGGCTTATTGTATTTTTTTTGGAAATGAAAGGCTTCCTACGAGCTACTCGGACCCTGAAATCATGGTCGCGAAACAATCGTCGGACGGATTCAGCACTACATGACTTCCTTAATTCACGATGAACCTCAGTAACCAATTTTGGAGCGGAAATCTTTGTGTTTGCTTTCACCTTCCTTACAATGTATCGTTCGTGGGATACGGTGAAAATATTGTTTGGCGCATTTCTCTTCTTATTTTCTACCCGATTTTCGTGTAGGAAGCGCTCAATTATGTGCTGAACTGTAGACACACTCAAATTCACACTTTCAGCAATTTTTCGAACACTTTGTCCTTTTTTAAAGTGGTTTTATACCGATTCGCGCTGTTCAATTGTGGTGCGATGACCCATTTTACAATTTTGGCTCATTTTGGCACTTCAGCTTACAAGATCTTGCTAAAAATTACTAAAGCCAATGTCTAAACACAATCAAAAATTCAAGAAACAAAAACAACACAAATTAACTCCGCGAGAAATAGAAGTTTATTCGCATTGAAGTGTCTGTATCAAATAAGCTGTGAGCTGCAATTTTTCTGCGCCAGTGGTATTTGTCTTTTAAGGGGCGCCGAGGAATATTGCTGGAACATTTTTGGTTTGCATTGTATTTGTTGAACATGCATCTAGTCAAATACGTTTAAATTTTTTGAATAGGGTTCTTTATTTCAAAGTTACAGTGATTTGCATTTTAAAAAGTCACTGTATCAAATAAGCTGTGAGCCACTGTATTACCAACCCAGAGCCAAAGGGCTATCAACATATTTATTAAAGATTCATTGTCAGACCTGGTCCTACTCAAAAATAATACTATCTGTGAATTTTGACCGGATCTCATGATTTCATCGCTGGTTCTTGTGAATATAAATATTGGATGCTAAATAGGCTATTCGGTGAAGTGTTATCTATGGTTCTTGTGTGATTAGAAATTTTAACAATTTTGATTTAAATGAGTAAATAAAGCATTGAGATTGTCAATCGTTAAAGCATCGAAAAATTTGGATGGTCCTTGATCTGAAGAATTCGCATTAACCTAAAATCCGAGGCTACACAGTAACCAGCGCATTGATCAAAAGCCACACAGTCGAATTTTACGCCTTGCAATGGGTCCTGTAAACTATGCATTGATCTGGCAATCCTGTCGGATCCATCCATTTTTCATTCCCATAACTTTAACAGAAATTAAAGCAACTTCAGAAATCATTTTGCAAAGTTCCATGGGTTTATTATTTTTGTTGATTTAAGAAGCCAAAAATTTAAAGAATATAAAACTTCAGATTTAAAAAATTTTGCGGATATTTTTACAAGTTACAAAGCTAAAAAGAGAGAGTAAACCTTTTACTTACTCATATTGGCACCTAAAATATCACTCAGATTTCCGGCGACACCAAATGGTTGAAAATAATTAAGCTTTTGCGAAACCTGGACTTTTTCTATGTACCCATCAATGAGCGTTTTTACACGACTTCCCAATTTGGGATTGGGAATATACCGTAATTCGTGAGCTTTAGCCCGATTTCCATGGATGTGTGCGCAGACTGTGTACGTGCACGGAAGCTCCTCATGAGCTTGATTTCCGAATACCGGTTTTGTACGCAGCGTTTATATGTGTGTGTGCCGGATCAAATTCTATGGCTACACGAAGTTCGGATTAAAACCGGTTTGAAATCCCGATCTCGTGTAACCATAGATATTTGAGCGGCGATCTGGTTTACAAACACATAGATTGTGATTTGTTTTCAATAGGGCGTGTCCAAAAGGGAAATTTCTAATATCGTGGCTTCTAGCGGCCGCTGTTCACTTCTTCGATCAGTTTGGTGGCCATCCACCAAACAGTATGCATCGGAATGCAATATCATTCCGAAAATGCCTCTGAGCGGAAAGCACGTGCGTTGTATCTGAGCGTTGAATAGAGTTAACTGTCGTGGACGAATTGAAAACAAATACTGTTTAAACATTTTCACTTTTTATTTATAATTTTGAATATAAAAAGGATCTTCCATTGATCTTGTAGTGTGTTTTGAATAATACAATCAAATTGTCATCGTATCGAATAAGTACACGGCCTTTTTTCACACAAATCACTTGTAACATTCTTACCTTTTTGTTTACTTATTTTGTACTTTTACTTCACTTGATTTTGCTCAGTTTGAGAAAACACTTGATACACACTTCTTCTTTTTCTGATCTCCCTCGATCTGATCTTCTTGAGTTTATAGTGTTAGGACTGCTGTGGTTGCAGAAATTGCTAGATGCGATTTGTGTAACCTGATCTGTGCTTATTTCGCTTTGATCTTAGAATTTTTGTTTTGATAAACATATATGTTTATCTGAAGGTTGATTTGTTTATATGAAGATTGAAGAGTATTGAATTGATATGATGGATTTGTTTATATGAAGATTGAAGAGTATTGAATTGATATGATGGAATTGTTTATATGAAGATTGATTTATTTTGAAAGGTATTGAATTTCTTCATTCTACCGTTGGATAAAGATTTAGACCGGATGTCGGTACTTGAGAGTTAGGTGCTGACGTTGCCATAACTATAGTTATCTTTATCGTGGTCGTTTAATAAAACAGTGTTTTTTTTGCTTAATCACTTTAACATATTTTATTTCTTTATCAGAACTAATTCTTTACTTATAACGTTGAATATATATACTAGTGTTAATTCTTTTATTAAATTTGATTAACTTGTTTTAACTGATCTTGATTGATTGAAACACACTCTTGATTGATTGAACCCACTCTAATCTACTTTCTTCTTGATTGGATATTAGATATTAGAACTGCTGTGGTCGCAGAAATTGCTAAATGCGATTTCTGTAACCTGATCTGTGCGAATTTCGCTTTGATCTTAGAAATAAACATTTTTGTTTTGAGCAGATATGTTTATATGAAGATTGATTTGTTTATATGAGTATTGAAATGATATGATAGTTGCAGATGAAAAGTATTGAATTTGTTTAGGAAAGTATTGAATTGATATGATGGTTGCAATATTGAATTTGTTTATATGAGTATTGAATTGATATGATGGTTGCAGATGAAAAGTATTGAATTTGTTTACAATTCGACTATTGGATAGAGATTTAGACCGGATGTCGGTACTTGAGGGTTAGGTGCTGACGGTGCCATAACTAGAAGGTCTTAAGGACTGCTCTTAAGGATTTATTTTAAGTGTAGGGTGAAGAAATTCTGCTGTTGATAGCATACAAGCAAATGGCATACCATATTGCCTACCGATTGGCTTGCATACACATCACTAAAATCCACTCAAACTCATATATAATACACATCAATGTGTCCCGTAAGTCTACGAAATGTCTGGTGGAAGCACAAAATATTATTATATTTTTTTATGTCTGATCAAAACAGAACTGTTAAAACATAACTTTCATACATTTATTTCCAAAATGGCACCAACTTAGCTTTGGTGTGACAATTTAATCAAATTCACAAATATTCAACGTTGAAATGAATTAAACGTTATCTATAACGGAATAACCGCAATGTTTTCTCTATTACAATTAAATTTGTAGACAAAATCTATCATAAATCTGAGAGATATTATTTTGTGTGATTGCTTCGTGGCAGCTTGAAGTTCGAACGAAATCCAGAGCCTCGACTTTTTTTCGTTGTCCGCTTCACGTGAAATGTCCCTTATTTTAAATTATTAATTTAAAATCTCTCATAAATATAATTAGAAATTAAATCAAACACTCGCTCTGCACTGATTCCCATAAACTTTCTTTCAAAATTTTGCTCAATTTTGCGTTAGTAATACTCGAAAATTACATACTCTACTGCAGCTGTGGGCAAACCTAATACTGGTATGATCGACATTAATTTTTTTAATTTATGCGCGATCAACTTCGAAAAATGGGTTAAATTAAAAACAAATAAAAATTAAATTAAGGTCTTTATTGATATTAATATGTTAAATACATTGTATTACTACTTTGTGCAATGTACTTTATTAATAAATATTTTGGATTAATTTTTGATGTATATGAGTGACTCTCCATTTCATCAAAAAGTATTGTAGAGTTAGGCTTGTAAGCACTGAAGCACAATGCTAAATTTGATGAAATACCCTCGTTATCGAATTCTCTAAAAGGAAATGAAATAAATTCAAAAATCGGTTGAAGGATATTGAGATTTGCAAATCGTCTCTCGAGTTCTTGTTTAAAATTTTCCAGTTCAGGACAAAACATTTCAATATTACATGCACCAGTAGGTTAGGTTGTACCAGTTGGCACAAGGCCACACATGGACCTATTGGTACATAGTGCTACGAGATAAATGCGGCAGGAGAAAAAAAATCAGTCCAAGCGGCCATCGAAAACCCCGGACTCTTTCGCGAACTGAAGAATGTCTTTCAGCTTTCAGCTAGATTCACCAGTAAGTTTAATATGTTTTTCAAAATATGGAAAATATTTTAAAATTTTGCCTATTTAATTGTGAAGCAAAAAGTTTTAATTTTACTTAAAAAACATTTACCGAACTCAACGTTTGATTTTTCCTTGTAATTGTAAATTTAGCAAGCTGCAACGGCCCATAAAATCCGTAAGAAATGCTAATATCTTTACCCATACTGGATCTTCCAATTGTTCATGTTTTTCTCCCAATGTGTCCAAAAATGCAATAATTTCAGGCAAAAGATTTAGAAATCTTTGCAAAAATCTTCCTGAGCTAAGCCATCTAAAGCTTAGTACTGTTTTCGATTTCACGTTAAATTTTCATGCAAATTTTGACGTGAAATTTATTTCGGCGAAAATTTAGCTTGAAAATAAGCAAGAGTTGTACTCACTTTTAAGCGTGAAAAATTGCTTGGAACATGCATTCGCTTTGAAAATGCAAATAGCTTTGGCACATGTCTCCAATCATTTCACGCCAATTTAGTAGGTGCAGTTCATTTTTTAGGCTAGTACTGAGTTAATCGTGAAGCTAAATTTTGACATGTCTCCATTATCTGGTCATTCTTTCGAGCAAAAATTTTGAAAATGCAGAAAAGCGGGGACACTTATCATTTCTGACGGATAAGATGTCAAGAATTTTAATTTTTGAACGATTTTATTATTGAAAAGACATTTACACAATTCAATTTTTAAAATTCAAACACCAAATGTCACTATTTAGCTCGAAAGAATGAACTACACAAACTACATTGGCGTGAAAATATTTTTATTTTATTTTATCTCAAATTGAGATTAACCTTTGTTACGAATCGCGATCGACCGTTTTCCCACCCCTGCTCTACTGCATCATTCTGCTAAATTTCAAATACTTATCTTTTGTGGAAGTATGCTAAAATCAATATTCAAAAATGACCTCTGTTCTTGATCTCCTGCTAAAATTGTGTGCTGTATGGTTATACAGCTAACTTAAAAAAACGAAAATATTTATTTATTTACAATACAAATCAAAACACAAATCATCGAATATCTCGAAAGCGCTAAAATGTGCACAGAACATCCGATTCACGGCCGCGGTGCCGCCAAATGCCTACACCACATAACCATCATCGCAAATGGTTCATGTCACGTTGATGCATAAAGCGGCGACGTCGCTGTTCACCAGACACGCACCAACTAAGTGAACAGCACTCGCCCGAAGCATCAATAAAACAAATTTCCCTGTTTCCACGCGCTTCAACGAAGTAAACGGTGAATTTCAGAAGCCGCCACATTGGAATTCCCTTACATGAATACGCTTCTAATGAAGTGAACTGCACTCGTCAGAAGCCGACATGTTAGAATTGTGCCCGTTTGTACACGCTCCTGCGAAATGAACAGCATTTTTCAGAAGTCGCCATGTAAAGAATTTCCCTGTAGGGAAACGCCCTTACGAAATCAGCACCAATCAGCAGAAGCCGCTAGGGGAAATCTTCTGCACGAGCATGCTCGCACGATGTGAATAGGATAAATCAGAATCTGCCATATTGGATATCTGACGACACGGACGTGCTGACACGAAGCAAGCAGCTTTGGTCAGAAGCCGCCATATCGGAAAGCTGCGTCCATGCACATGCTCGAACGAAGTGAACAGCAGTAGTCAGATGCCGCCATAATGAAAATCTACGTGTACGTACACAGAATTATCGTGTACACACAAATACAATAACATGCAGAGAAAGCTCACGAATTTCGGTATATTCCCAATCCCGAATTGGGAACAGCTATAAAATCGCTCAATGAACCATGAACATTTCGATTTGACTGACTACACTTGGATCAGATAATTTGATCTGGATGTAAATCGCATATTTGAAAGCTGTACAATATCACTTCCCAACTCGCTCATCGTGCCCCCCATTATTACCGCGTCGGCATTGGTAGTAATTATTATTTTACCACAATTACAAGAAATTTTTTGATTCGGTTTTTTGTATGGTATTCCATGGGCAAATTATAGTATTCCATGGGCATATTATAGTATTCCATGGGCAAATTTCCACAGCCAACCCTTGCAGAGCAGAATTATTTAACATTTTGAAGGTCTGAAGAAAATGTAGAAAATATGTAATCTGAAAACTAATGGAACAAGCTCTCAATTATATAATAAATCTGATATCAACAGTGACAACAACTTCATTTTCAATCTTACCCAAAAATTATAAAGGTGGATTGACATACCATTATATATTCAAAAGGACACATCACAAGAATGATTGATAGAATGCTATTTCTTTGGAACACAGTATGAAAAATTTATTCAGAAAACCAAATCGTTTGTTTTGAATAGGAACACTTCGTTTGTCTGGTGGACTAACTGGATAACTGTCAGAATGATTTATATTGTTTTTGCCATCCAAGTTCAGACCAAATGCATTTTTCTGGATTCCTCGCTAGTATTTCTTTTTTTTCAATGTTAACCGATTTTTCCAAAATATTCCAAGACATGACAGATGATTTCACACATGATTTCAAATTCAATATATTAGGTTTACAAATTCAATCGAAAACACTCTTCGTGGAAATTGAAAAATTCTGGGAACTATTAATTTAGCTCCCTGCTATCAGCCACATTCGACTGTATTCTATTTCTCAGTTACAATAACAGAGAAGTAGTAGTGAAAGTAAATATATGGAATTTTCAGATATGGCAGACAAGACATTTTTGCAAAATGGAAGGATAAATGAAAACGAAACTTGTGGTGTGAATCATGCATTATTAAGAAATTTGAAGCATAAATGCCTCACCATTGCATTTTGAGTAACGCAGTATCATATGTATTTTAAAATGGAAAATTATCAATATCAACAGGAAATCCTTTAACAGAGTGAAATGGCTTAGAAGTAAAGGTACAACGAAATTAAGTGAGCTTAAATTCACTTAAGTAAATGTTGGAATACAAAGGAACCAATTGTCTTAACCATAATATATTCCCCTGTCGAATCCGTCAAGTTTCATGCAGTTCAGGCTACTTAAGGCGCGTACACATACAACTAACAAACGGCCAATGACAGTTTGACCCAATGTTGGTCGTTGGCCTTTGCGTTGGTCCTGCCGTCTACACAGGAATAGATTGGGACAAATGGCTTGGAGCCAAGGCACTGGATGCGGTTAAATGTCATTGTACACCTAGTGATTGACAGCGATCAAAATGGGGTTATAAAGCATAAAGCATTTATGGTAGTAAAACGCATTTCGACACCATACACTATATTTGACAATATACAAAAAAACACAGCCTAGCTCAACATACTACTCGATATTAATGACAGCCAACTCGACCAACCGTCCACACTACAACGGAGTCCCAAGGCCAATGCATCGCCAACGCTTAGAAGTTACCGCCAGCAGAGTGAACAGCAACCAAGGCCAAGGCCAAGGTTGGTTCTTCGTACACACTAAGCGAATCCGAGCCAACGAATGACTTGGGCATTGGGCTTGGTCCTATGTGTACGCGGCTTTAGGTGAAGGCTACTTAGGCTACTTAGGTTCGATCGAACCATTCTACTGTGAACAAACATATACTTAATGAAATTCTAAATGTGTGAATATCTTATTACACAATTTGACTTTGGTAGTACTTTTACATTCGTTCAGGTAAGTCCATTATGGGCCAACTAACCAATCGACAGCAATTGAATAACCTTTTTGTTCATTTTCAGCGTTCATTTGAGTTAATTAAAGTCCATTAGTTCAGTTGTAATTTTCATGATGATATTGCGTAGGTGAAATCAACGAAAAAAAAACAAAAAATTATAATTGCAAGATAATAATAGCTTAGTAAAAATTAATGTATTTTGGAGTAACTGAAAATACCACAATCAATTTCAACATATGATAAATTTAGGCACCGTTCATTAAGGTGCATAAACGTAAAGCATAATCTTTGCATAAACTTATTTATCAACATGTCCTGTAAATTTCATTATACTCTGCTGAGTGCATCAGAAGTTATCAAAATTTAAAAAAAAAAACAATTGCTTTCTTAAATCACTCCACCCCCAAATAGTATTAAACATTTCCAAAACGTCTTCTTAGCCAGGCAAAAAACATTATACATTTTCATTTACCATACTGATGATTCGAATATGATATTTCATAGAAAAATACAAATTCCCCAAAATCTCCGCCCTCGCCAAATGGTTAGAAATGTTTTTATGGAAATATCGTATTCAACTTTGTAGATCGGCATGCTCGAATCGTGCCGAATTGTTTAACAACCTACGCAAATTATACCAAAATGCAAACAAACTCAATACAGGAGCTCAGTGAGAGACTCGGAAAAGGAACACTTCATGCAAGTGATTGCTGAAGAGCACTGACTGAGTTGTTCTTTTGCGCACACAAAATTGTCGGCCAAAGACAACAAGTTCATAATCATATCAACTGATTGCATTACTCATTTATACTGTGTGAACAACTGTGTCAGCTACAGGGAACAGCACATGATCCCAAGACTCTGTGAAGCAACTCGCTCAGAATAGAATAAGCCAACACGTCCTAGTGATTGCTTCACTCATGTGTTACTCGTGAAGCATTGCACTCAGGATAGATTGTGTTGAGACACGTGTTGCGTGCTAGTAATTGACTCATTTTGATTGCTTCACTCATGTGCTACCCATCTCGAGGCCCAAGTCATCAACAACCTGAATCTGATGTTATGCTTTTTTCCGTTTTCAATTTTTTAAAGGAGAAAATGCTATCATTACCGTCTTGATAAGACTTATTCAGTGCCGTGTCAGTATTGACTCTTAGAGAAGTTAAAGAAATATAAATGAGCATCATTTCTACTTCTGTGAGGTGGAAGTGCAGAAAAGTGGATCTTCTAGGTACTCTTATGAATCATAATTCGTAATATGGTCTCCTGAATGATCTATCCGGTATTTTGATCGGCTTAAGTATCTATAGGAGTCAAGAGTAGTAAGGTTGGTGTCTCAGGATACTGTACATTGTCGAAAAACTGAGAAAAGCACGCTGAAATATCAACTACAGCGCCACTACCAAATCCTATTCTCACCTCCACGCGGTGGCTCCTGGAAATGCTAACGCAGCTAACGAGAAAGGGAGATGGCGAACACTCTGCGCCATAAAACAGAGTCCTCCGTCGGACCGGCCCTCTAGGTTGAGGGTTGGGCGAGGCACTGACGACGCATCCCCGTAAAAATGTCAATTGTCACGGAGCCAGGAGATCAGCCTCGGATCGGATTGACTAAACGGCAACGAATTCGGCAACGAAACATGGATTACGCTTTCGGATCTTGGAACGTTAGATCGCCATGTAAAGCAGGTACACTTCGAGAGCTTCTTAATGAGACTTCAGCATACAACATCAACATTTTGGCGATTCAACAAACTAGATGGCTTGGTAGCGAAATTAATGAGATGCGAACGCAAACAGTGTTTACTAGTGGAAAAACTTCGTGAAGTCGAGAGTTTGTAGTTGCATTTATAGTAGACAATAAATTCAAGCAATGTGTCACCAACTTCAACTGTGTGCGATTCGCATAAAAACAAAATTTTTTAATGTTTGGTTGGCGAAATGCCATGCTCCAACTGAAGACATGGAAGACGCAGTGAAGGACGATTTTTACAGCATCTTAGAACGCACCGTTGACGCACTGCCCTCGCATGACGTGAAAATTGTTCTAGGTGACTTCAATGCGACAATCGGCCGCGAGGAGGTTCATAGAGGAACCACAGGAAGACACAGCCTTCATCCAATTACGAACAAAAACGGAAAGCGTCTGATTGACTTCGCAGCTAGCAGGAATCTTCTTGTAAGTTCAACATACTTCCCACATCGAGACATTCACAAACGAACGTGGGCATCACCAGATGGTCGCACCTACAATCAAATAGACCACGTTCTCGTAGAAAAAAGGGTGGCCACCTGTATTCTTGATGTCCGAACACTACGTGGCGCGAGATGTGACTCCGACCATTACCTTATCAGAGCGAAATACCGATGTCGTATATCGAGGTGTGAAAAACACTCAAAATCACAAATTCTGAAATACGACCTAGAAAAACTCAAAGAAAACTCGGTAGCTATTACATACATGTTGACGGTCGAAAATCAACTCCAATATATCCCGCTGGTGGTTGAAAACGACGCAGATATCGAAACCATGTGGACAAAAGTAAAAGAAGGAATCAAAACAGTAGCAGAAAAGACCTTAGGACATAAATGCCAAAACCCTCGGAATGACTGGTTCGATGATGAGTGTCAAAATGCTATCACAAAGAGAAATGAGGCATACACAGTGTTAATCCAACGACCAACACGGGCTAAAACCGAAAACTATAACATCTTCCGGCGACAGGCAAAAAAAATGTGTCGTCAAAAGAAACGCGAATTTACCAACGACAAGATCCAGAAACTGAACGAAAACATGACCTATAACGATCTACGAGATGCGTATTCCTGAGTCAAACAGCTACGCGAGGGAAACAAACCGCGAACGAGCCTTTGTAAGGATGAAAGTGGATCCATCATCAGTAACTCAGTCGAGATTAAAGATAGATGGGCACGGTATTTTAAACAGCTGCTTAATCCCGCGCCGACGACAAACTCAGCAGATTCAAATATCCCAGAAGCAGAGCAGGACATTCACATCTCTCCACCAACAAACGAAGATGTTCAGGCAGCCATACGTAACTTTCGAATAAATAAAGCTCTTGGAATAGATGGAAGACCTATAGAATGACTCAGAAATAGTGGAACTCTTCTTCGCAACATTCTCCATCAATTAATACTCAAAATTTGGGCAGCAGAACAGTTGCCAAACAATTGGCGAAAAAGTATTATATGCCCCATTTACAAAAAAGGAAACAAATTGCGTTGCGAAAACTACAGAGGCATTGCTTTATTATGCTCGTCCTATAAAGTGTTGTCCCAAATTGTTGAACGCAAAATGAAGCCCTTCTATGATAACATCATAGGAGAGTATCAAGGTGACTTCAGGTCCGGACGATCTACGATAGATCAAATATTCTCAGTCAAACAGGTGCTTGAAAAATGCTGGGAGTATAATATCGACGTGCACTAGGTCTTCATAGATTTCAAGCAAGCATATGATAGTGTAGATAGAAATACACTTTACCGAATCATGCTCGACTTGGGAATTCCAACAAATCTCGTCCGCATGACCAAGGTGACAATGATGAAGTCCGAATTTCAAGTCAAAGCCAACAGTGACCTAACCAACAGCTTCCACACTAACTCAGGCTTAAAGCAAGGAGATGGACTTGCCCCGATGCTATTCAGCCTTGCTCTGGAACACGTCATCAGAAAAATACCAGCTGAAACAACAGGCACACTACTGTTCAAGTCCACGCAAATAGTAGCATTCGCCAATGACGTCAACATTATGGCACGGACCATATCAGAAGCAAAGGAAGCTTTCCTAAGTTTAGAGTCAGAAGCAAGGAAAATAAATCTACGGGTCAACGAAGATAAAACCAAACTAATGACCCAAACAAGAAAAATGGCGCCAATCAGACAAAACTTGACCTCAGGAGACCACAACATCGAGAATGTAGATAACTTCATCTACTTAGGAGTCCATTTTGACAACGCAGGCAGTAAAAAGGACGAAATTTCACTACGAATAAATGCAGCAAACAAGGCGTACTATTCCATACTCCCCATAATCAAGTCAACGAACGTGCACAGGAATAATAAGCTTCGCATATACAAAACACTCATTAAACCTGTGCTTCTGTATGGAAGTGAAGCCTGGACTTTGACTACGGACTCCGAAAAGGCTCTGGACGTATTTGAGCGTAAAGTGCTACGACGAATTTTTGACCCCATACAAGAAAGGACAGAGTGGAGAATGCGATACAACAATGAGTTGTACCATATATATGACTACCCACCTGTATCCACATGCATTAAATTACGAAAGTTACAATGGGCTGGCCACGTCGAGAGAATGAAGGCCAATATACTGCCTAAAAGAACGTTGAAAGGTAGAGCACAAAGGAAGCGTCCAGTTGGTAAGCCGAGAAAACGTTGGGAAGACACGATAGACGCAGCAGACGCAGACAGCAGGTCAATACTGGGGCTCAATAATTGGAAAACCAGGTTGCAGGGTCGAGACGATTGGAGGCGGACGTTACTGGAGGCCAAGGCCCGACTTAGGCTGTCGCGCCATCGATGATGATGAAGTGTCTATAGTAATTTATATTTTCTTTCAATCATCAGCATCTGAAAAAAGAGATATTTATCTGGCATTAACGACATATTACCTCTTTTTTTTATACGGGAATAGAAAATTTCAACTTTTCAGTGTCATAAACAATTAACTAGCAATTTTAAAAATACTTAATAGCGAAATAAATACTGTCACACCATTGAACGCACGTACTGTGCTGTGAGTATTGAACGTATGGTGGTTTTGCCATCTGGGTTTGATAGATTGTCTTTGTGCTGTTTACAAAAAAAAACTAACAGTCTCAGTTAACGCGTTAAGCTTAGTACTCTCTTCGATTTCACGGCAAATTTTCATACAAACTTTCACGCAAAATTTTTTTCGGGGAAAACTCAGCTTGAAAATAAGCAAGAGGACTCACTTCTTAGGATGAAAAATTGCTTGGAAGTTGCTTTTGCTTTGAAAATGCAGACGGATTTGACATCATATCATTCCACGCCAATTTAGTATGTGCAGCTCATTTTTTTGAGCTAAAACGTGACATTTGGTGTTTGAGTTTAAAAGTTGAAATGTGCAAATGTCTTTTCAATAACACATTTGATCGAAAATTTAAATTCTAAAAATTTTATCCGTCAGAAATGAGCAGTGCCTTTCCTTTTCTCTATTGTCAAAATTATCGCTCAAAAGAATGTCTAGATAATGCAGACGTGTCAAATTTAGCTTCGCGATAAACTCAGTAGCAGGCTCTATAATGAAGTGGACAGACAGAGAAAACCGCATCGCTGTAACCGCTTAATAAGTGCAAAATTCTGCTCCAAAATTAGTAGAAGATTTGTGTATCGGAAATACCGCCAGGAATCTGGCCACCTGCGGAATGTGCGCACACCGGAAATCATCGAAGCCGCGAAGGCTCTGATTCACTTCAAAATTATGCCGAGAGAGATCATCATCAAAAATATTGGGCCTGGGAGCCTACAAACACCTGCGCTCTGAAGCAAAATAAAATGAAAAATGAAAGCGGCTATTAGCGGAGTACGAAGATGGGGGCTACAAAAAACTTGAGCGGCACGAACCTGCATTTTTCAGCTCCGGTGTCTGGCTCTTTGGCAGCCCCGTCTTGAGTCCATTGAATTACAAGTTATACACGGTTTTGAAGGACTTGGTCTGCCATAGATGATACAATAACATTGAATCCCTCAAGTCTGCCCTTATCAAAGCTGTGAACAATTTTCTTTTATATGAGCTGCTTGTTGTAATAGACGATTGGCCAAAGAGACTCAAAGCCTGTGTACTCATGCACTAATAACCAATAAAAATTTCTTTGCATATCCAAGCCTAAATTTTTTAATTTGAGTGTAACAGTATTTATGTCCGACTATGTACATATATTACCTAGCATGTAGCTTATTCTATTTACAGTTTAGATACAATCCGATGCTCACGTTTTACACAACAGCTCCCTCGATAAGTCCGAGTTTTGTCACGAAATCAGTCTACACCACCCAGGCGAATCAAAATCAGACAATAATCTTTAGTAGTTTTCTGCAACAAAAGTGTATGATCCTTATAAAATATATTTTTCTAGAACCAGCAATTTATTGACACTTTTGAATAGAGATTTCAGTGAAACTGGATAGACCAGGATTCAAACATGTGAAAGATAAAGATTGAAAAAGTTTTTTGAAAATTTAATACCTGCAAATCGATGCAATTTTGTTTGTGTGAAATTTTACTATTTGATTCAGTTCGAAAAGCGAGCTATTGACACATCGCCATGTTCAACAAGGTCATTGTGTTTAACGCGGCCATAGAGAACGCGTTATATTCACCGTTCTCAAGTCTGTACTTGAAGAACTTTTGTGACCTTTTGGATTTTGAAAGTTTTTGAAATTTGAAATAATATTCTTAATTTGTTAGGCCATTCAAAGTTTTTTAAAGTTACCTTACTAAGGAAATGAGTTTAGGCTATTATACATTTCACTGACTATTATTTACATTGATATGCTTTTCTGCGTCCGATATGTTTCAACAGAAGCGATTTTGCCTCCTCCACTCACTTAATAAAATAAAAGTTCAAATTGTTCATCATAGAGGCTGCGAATTCGATGAAGCTCTGGCTCTTTAAAAGTAGTTTGTAAATCATAAAACCATTACTTTCCAGGATTTTTAAAGCTGTCCATTTTTACCGCTTGCGAGCTTGATAGCTAAATTGACAGCCAATAAAGTTCATGTCTGATTTTGTTCCGAAAATCATTTCCTGTATTAGGTGATTAAAATTTAATGCTCGTTTTGCAGAGTTTTTAAGAGCTTCACCAAGATCATAACTTTATTCAAATTAAAGAGTATTTAACTGATCGTAAACTCGCAATATATCTGCCGACCGCTTATAAAATTCCTGTCATCACTTCAGTTTTTTCGCAAAACTCAGCAGAAAAAAAAACCCTACAAATCGCAATGAACTGTGTACTTAGATATGTAACGACTATAAAACGCCAAAGCATAAAACCGTCAATTCAAGATCATGACCCAGTAAAAATGCCTTAGCCGCATTCACTTCCCCAGACCATGCATTACTAAAACGCAAAGAATGGAGACAATTGCTGATTTGATAACACAAAGCCACTTTGTCGTGTCAACAAGACGCTTAATTCAAGTGGACACAAGAAATGACTTCGAAATCAATAAGATTGTCTGCGTGGTGAAAAAGTTTAAAACGGAACTCCAAATACACGCGCTATTTACATTGTTTACAAGAAATTCATTGTCCTTTTTCATCTGAACTGCATTACCGTTAAACTTTTTAACAGGGCGGAATCGCACTTACGTATGTAGTGGTAATGCATAAGACAAGCTTACGGTCCACAAATATATGGTGGAGACATAACTTTCGTAAAAGTTCAAGCTCATATTTGACCTTCTGATAACGCGCATGATCCGTTACAATTCAGGAACTACAGGAACTACATCAACTTACCAAGAGCTCTGTTAAGATACGAGAAATGTTCTCTTGGTCCAGTATGAATCACAAACGGATGACGAAAGGTCTCATATCATTCGTAGTGATAGCCGGCGTTTCTGAATTTTCCTCGTACCCAATGTTTATCGCAAGTTTACAGCCAGACATTTTCATCTTATTTCACATGTCCTTTTTTCGATGGCAGATTTCATTAATATTTTAGCATTTTATTTTCCAACTAAATCATTATTGTTGTATGGATGAAGCTATATAGGCTCTGAGTTAGGACGAATCTTTCCACGAAAGTGAAAAAGAAGTGACTTTCATGATCCTAGTAATACTTACGTCTGTATCTTGTAGCGCAAAAAGATTACATCATTGTACATGGCTGTTATTAAGCAGATACTAGAAAACATAGATATTTTTTTCAAAATGATATGAAGTCAAGTAGATAAATCATCCTTGATCAAACTTCTGAATGGGAAAAACATCAATTACACACAGCTTCGTTTTAAAAAGCTTAGCTATGATCAGGGCCGGTTCTGGCCATATTTCCGCCCGGCGCAGAACAACATTTGGCGCCCCTATTTTCTGATTTTCAATATATTGACCCCTTTTTGCATGACTGCCAATTTTTAGCAGGTTTTATTAATATTGCTCAGATAAGTTCTCGCAAGTGGGTGCTGCGTTTGCTAAATATAAAATTATTATTAAAAATTAAATATTTGTTTACATAAAAAACAAAATAACACATTTTTCTCCAAATTTATTTTCCTGAACTTTTGATGTGCGAAAATAGTTTTCTTCTTCAATTTTCGGCTCTGCAATGCCAATATTTAATTGTTTGAACCTTAAATTATGTGCAAAAAGATTGACTTCGTTAAAAGTTCTTTTCCACATCACCTTACGCTACGAGGTAGAACTTCAGATGCGTTTTTTTAAGAGGTTTCCCCTGTAGGCCTAATCCTCAATATCCAAACACATGCATAAATGTGAAAATAGTATATTAAGCAGATAAATTAAATATTTATAAAAAAATTAAATTATTCGTTCATTCAAAGAACCAGAAATAAGCTTAAAATGAATATTAAAGATATAATTAGATAGAGAGCCCACATTTTTCTACGATGGTGACAAAAATTAAATTCGTTGAGCCTATCTACTTCTAATCGTTTGACACAGTTCTAATATACAAAAACTTCACATCTTGCGGAAAAAAAGTGTGGTTTTTTGAGGAGTTTTAATTTTATTTTGTAGATAGCACAATGCGGCGAGCTTTAATTTTCGCGAAATCTTCAATTAAACAATCAATATTCAATTCGGAGACAAGACTTTTTTCTATAGATAAAATTGCTAAATCTACTAACCTTTCTTGCGTCATCGTGGATCTCAAATAATTTTTTATAAGTTTTAATTTCGAAAAAGATCGTTCTCCCGATGCCACCGTAACGGGTAAAGTCATCACTATTTTCAAAGCGATGACAGTGTTGGGAAAAAGGTCTTGCATGTTTTTAGTAAAAATGAATTGAATTATATCATTGGGAGAGTCGTGTTCTTTAATTAACGTCGCAAGCATAGAAATTTCTTTATAAAATTCCTCACCATTCAAATCCGAATTTCCATTATTTGTCAAGGCTTCTTCAAGCTTTGAGCAATGTTGAAGCGTGATTAGATTGGGATTAGTTTTAAGTTTCCCCATCTGATACACACAATGAAATATTTCATTATGGTGTTTGAGTTGCTCAAACCGTTCGGTCAAAGAATTAATTGCTCTATCTAAGACATTAAAGTAAAATTCAACTTTAAATCTTTGTTGAGGGTCTCGAATAGGCTCATCTCTTTTTTCGTAAGAGAAATGGTTTGGTTTGCGCCTGGAACGCAATTGTGTTGAAGGAGGAAACGAGCATGGAACTTCTAGATTACGTGCAATATTTTTTGCCTTTTCTATGAATTCAGTGTACTTGTCATCAGTTCTTAACTCAACTAAAAACTGCTTAGTTGAATTCAATATTTCAACAGATAACTTTAAGCAAGCATTACCTTGCTGTAAGTATTTACTTGCTACATTAATTTTGTCCAAGATGGCATGCCAAATTACAACACAGCAAATGAACTTAAAGTCGCTGATTTTGTTTCCAAGCGATTGGGCCATACTCTTAGACTTTGCGTCATCATTCTCTGAAAGTTCAACTAAAGCTTCGTATACATCCCCTAAATGTCTTGCTAATGGTTTGATCGCATCTATCCTGCTTTCCCACCTAGTAGTGCACAAAGGTTTAATAGTCAAAGCAGTCAAATATTTTTTTAACGTTTGCCATCTAGTCACAGAACTGGAAAAATAAACATAGAGGCTTTCCACAGTATCGAAAAATGCAACTGCGTCAAAAGAACATTGCACTGCATCAACGAGAACTAAGTTAAGAGAATGTGCTGAACAAGGTACAAAAAATGCCCTTGGTTCTAATACCTTAATTCTTGCCTGCATTCCGCAGTGTTTCCCTTTCATATTAGAACCATTATCGTATCCTTGACCTCTACAATTGGAAAGTGATATATCAAAATGTTTGAGTTGTTTTAGCACAAGATCGGTTAAACTAGCCCCAGTTGTTTTTTCAGCTATTAGAAACCCCAAAAAATATTCTTTTATTTCGAATTTGTTGCCAGTCCGGTCCAATATTCTAAGAATTAATGTCAGCTGCTCATTTCTACTTACGTCAGGTGTACAATCAACTATAATTGAAAAATATCTGGACATTTTTACTTTTTCTAAAATCTTTGACCGTACAGCATTCGCAAGCAGACCTATTAGCTCATTTTGTATCCCTTTGCTCAAGTATTTGTTGCGTGTTTCTTCACTTTGGATACGCCTCAAATGTTCACCCAAAACCGGATCGAACCCCGCAACAGCTTCTACTAGCTTAAGAAAATTACCATTATCCGGCTCATATAATGCGTCTGAGCCTCCTCTAAACGCTAAAGACTGCGAAGCTAGAAATTGTACGAGAATGAACAAACGTTTGAGAACATTTCTCCAGTGCTCAGTTTCTTTCGAAATTTGATTTTGAAGAGAACAGTCTACGGTTTTTCCCGTCTTCAATCCTAGCTCTAAGTCCCTCCATGACTTAAAGCTCGTCATGTGAACTATACTAGTTTCATGTTCTTTTATTGTTCGGCTTAAATGGCCCCAGTCTCTATAACCTGTACTGGAAAGTGAGTGACAGTTTTTAGCAGTTGAAAATAGAAGGCAGCAAAAACAAAATACTGCGTCTTTGCATTTGGAGTAAAGTAACCATGGTCTAGAGGCTGTCTCGCCATTTTTCAACAATCTTTCGTAAAGCTGTGGACTAAATTTTCTATTTTTACTGACAGGAAAATCGAAAGTTTGAATTTGGACGGGGCCTTTCTGTACAATAATTTCAATAACTTCTTTTGTCAATGTGGGCCATAAATAAGGATCTCCGAGGTCTGACTCAATTGGAAAACCACTTACCTCTTTTGACATTGAAATGAAAGAGCACGCACTAGAGTTATTTGACAATCTAGCATCCTGGATCGTAGAAACATTTTTTGAGGTCGATTCCATAGGGGAGGGAAAATGTTCACCTCGCACAGTACTTGGCACGTTCAAAACACTATTCTGGGACAAATCCAATAGTTCTGTACTTGGCGAA
The DNA here is from genome assembly GCA_963978885.1 of Nemotelus pantherinus. Lineage (NCBI taxonomy): Eukaryota > Metazoa > Arthropoda > Insecta > Diptera > Stratiomyidae > Nemotelus > Nemotelus pantherinus. The sequence goes on along the minus strand of OZ022264.1, from coordinate 54,031,540 downwards.
GCGGTTGTCACGAATTTGTTTAGTGATAACGCTTGCTTAGTGTTTTCTTTACTTAAGCGCATCCTTTTTTTTCGATATTCACTGCCCGACAACTTTTTTTTAAGAATCGAACTCATGATGGTGTCGCAAATATATATAAAAGAGCGGCAGAAGTTGACACACGGGGGCAAAAATTATTTCTTGAAAATAATTTTAACGTGAAAATAATCAAATGCAAAGGTACTAACAAGTCTGTCGAGAAAGGAATTTTCAAACAGAATCAGAATTCACCACTAATCAAACAACGTTAAATGAAAATATGAATATCGAACACACTTCAGTCAAGTTTTAAAACTGAAAGTTGTACAATTTATTATGCTCTTCAAACCAAAATTATATTAATAGAAAATTTTTCCCCTAACAAAACGAAAATATAAAACAGATGACCGATTATCATTTTTACTACGTGCATATACATTTGTATCATCATGTCTGCATATAAACGCGACCTTACTATGCGCATCAGTTTGTCCATGCTGATACAAGTCAACCAAAAATGAAGACCGAGGAAAAATCGTACTCCAATATGAATTCCTTCACTGGCGCAGAAATTATTTCCGCGCCGATATTGACGATATTGCCGATGTCGACTCTATGACATACATCATTCATCAGCCATTCATGGCGCGACGAAAACCTGCGTACACAACTAACTACATACTAGAAATGCTGTGATGTAGTTCAGCATACATCACTGTGTGAAATCGACAGAGAATGAGAGAATACGGACTTAAGCGAATGAAGGAAGTAGAATGGTTGGAGAAAATTGATATCGCTGGCGCAAGATTTCATTCCGCGCCAAAGTCATATAGGCAAACGCATAAAGCGAGTAATGTTGGTTTTGCTTTTTTCATACAAAATGAAGTCGAGAATGGAGCAACATCGAAATTCGCGCCTAGGGCAATTGCTCTTCTTGTGGACTTCTGTGTTGAATTGCCTGAAGGTATGGAAAGAACATAGATAGAGGGGAATGCAGCAAAGTTGGAAGTAGACTAATGAGTAGAATGACGTAAAATAAATTCATTCATAAATATTAATGCTATGAAGTGTGTACTGCATTGAAAAATGTTCATGTTTGTAAATTTTGCCGTGAATGTTGAACGGAATTTTGTATGTGAATAAGGCTACTATGAAGGCTTGTGAGATCTGTGGGAATAAAGTTTGCTTTGAAGAAAAAATATTACAAATAAAAATACAAAGTGTATATTGAATCGAATAAAGTTTGATTATTTGTATGTTTCAATATTTTTGACATCATAAACTAAAGATCAGACCGAAATATTTGCGCCCCTTCTCACGTGCGCCCGGCGCAGCTGCTCCACTGGCGCCAGAGAAAGATCCGGCCCTGGCTATGATGTGTCAGAATTTAAAAGAGAGTTTTTTGTCTTTTAATGTGACTCAAGTTAAATTAAAGCTCCTTGAAATGGCGATAGTCCGAATGGTTGAACTTTACTCAATATTGATTAAAATGGAACAAACAAGGGTGACAAATAGAGTGGGCCTAATATTAAATTACAGTTTTGCAAACGGAAACCTAATTTAAATGAAATGTAATTTCAACAATGAATATTTGTATTATGATGCATATAAACTCTATTATTCCACCCTGGTGCGTGAAAGCTCGTAATATAAGCTCAGTTCTTACAGCCATGGTGCTGAATTTACTGTTCAACTAGTAAACAGCCTGGTAAGGCTTCAACACAAACTTGTCAGTAGTATCTATCTTCACTAAGAATTCATATGTGGAAGCTGTTTTAGTTAAATTATTGCAACGGATATGATTTTTAAAAGTGTGTCGGAGGCCAAATACTGGACTTGATATGAAAAGTTTTTTTCTCACTATTAGCCCCTTGTAACCCATGACCGTAGATTCTAAAATAAATAGTTTGTGAGGACTTGTTTTTAACTATATTTCAGAAAATCAATTATTTTATTACTTACTTATTTATTTCGGAAATCAAGCTTAGGATTGTGACATACATATCTGTGACATTGAGTAACGTGGGAAGTTACAGCTCTCTAAGGTTTCCTCTCATACTGTGGTGTTGCGCAATGTGCGAACAAACTTTACATACACAGTACGTACAAAAAACTTCTACGAATCTGATTGATTTACTGTAGTTGGCAATGACCAAGAAACAGCCGCATTAATATCAACTGGCCAATTCATATCAAAGAACCAGTTAAACATATTCGACGTCATTATTCAGCATGACGGCCCGTACTTCAAGACGTTATTGGTTGATACCTGTCGTTCGAACACTAAAAAACTGGCCGCGTTTGGACGAAACAATCTGATGTTCCAATCAAAATAGAGGCATTAGCTGAAACAGTTGAAAGTAAACGGATTGTTTAAAGGTTTCGATTCCACTATTTTAATCTCAAATCACATTGTATTCGTAGTTATTGCCACCTACATGTACTCTGTTACCATCCAGGCTATCTCCTGTGGCCAGGAGGATTCGAGTTCCGGTTAGGCTCCTTTCGGTCCTGGCGCCAATCAGCGAAACGGATCATGGGCGCCACTCACTCACCTCCAAATGAGAAGCCCCGAGTCGTCGAGAGAGGTTTGGCTCACCGAAAACTCTAACTACCGAACGGATTACTTCGTTCACTAGTGGCTCCCCAAAGCTCATTAATTCCCAGCTAATCCAATCAAAAATAAAAGATAAAAGGTACAACTTGGAAGCAAACTCACCTCAAATGATTAAGTCCCTCTTCAAATTTAACGAAATGCCACCTGGCCTAGATATAGCGGCTTATTTTCATTTAGTCGCGTAAAATATTCTCTATTTCCCCAAAATTATTTCTTATAACGAGCTTCTTGCCTCAATGTTTTATTACTAATGTTCGAAGAACATTAGTATTAAAATCGGTTAGGCCGAAAATTCATATTTCCATATATATATATATATATATATATATATATATATATATATATATATATATATATATATATATATATATATATATATATATATATATATATATATATATATATAAATATATATATATATATATATATATATATATATATATATATATATATATATCTATATATATATTTATATATATATATATATATATATATATATATATATATATATATATATATATATATATATATATATATATATATATATATATATATATTTATATATATCATCAAAAAATGTCAGTAAGATAATCTCGGGAACGCGCTATCCGATTGAGCTGAAACTTTCAGGATACATTGGTGTATATGCAGAATAGGTCCAGGTCTCACTAAATGTCAATTATTGTTAACCCTTTGGCGCTGGCGGCCATTTTAGTGATATTTTTAATATACCTATTATTCCGTACACAAATAATTTTTGCGAAAATAAAGTTGGCGAAATAAATTCCGAACGTGCTTTAAATGCGAATCGGATAATGCTATGGAAATTTTTAACCCCATGTGTGCGCTAGGTGTTTTGAGATAACTTTTGACAGAGCTATTTAATTATTACGAAATTTTCAGGACATATTGGTATTATTTAGTTGTCAATTTGTGTAGCTTTTAATGAGCGTGCTAACAACACTTTAGCTAGGGCAGGCACTGAAAGTGAAAACCTCCAAACCATCGTCTCTCTTGAAAAAATGAAGCTTCTTCAAAAAAAAAGCCACTCATACAAAAATCTTATGCTTTTTTTATGTAGCCAAAGTAAAAAATTTGATATGGTACAACGGGCACGCCTGGTAACCCTTGCCCAATTTACCTATATTTTTAGCATTAAAAACTTCTGTTCACGGAAACTCACGATCCGATGAGCAGAATTAATTGAAATTTACAGAATATATTGTTCTTGAATAGGACCAAGTCTGAGAGAAGTGAGTTTGAAATGCAGGCGATTCTGTGCCAGTAGTACCATCTTGAAAAATCACTAAAAAAGATAACTGCTTATAGCCCTACAAATTCTGATTGAATTCACACAGTAGCTGGATCTTACTTCAAGCCACGTTTGGTAGAAATTTGGTTGAAAAATTCGGTTGGAGCTGCCAGCTATGATAATTTTGGTGTCTTAAATTTGAAAAAATCAAAATTTGGAAGTGAAATCAAACCATCGAATATCCTAAAAAGTGTCCGTTTCTTACAATAAAACCAATCTGTATACAAATCTTATGCTTTATCTACACGTTCAAAGTTGAACTTTTTAAAACTCATGTCGGACAAGAACGGTAACCCTTTCCCAGTTAACCTATATTTTTAGCATCAAAAACTTCTGGTCACGGGAACTCACGAACCAATAATCAGATACAACTGAAATTTACAGAATGCATAAGACTAAATAGGACCAGGTCTGAAAGTAATTTTGAATTGTGGGCAACTCTGCGCCAGTGGTGCCATCTTGAAAAATTACATAGAAAAAAACTGCTTTTTACCGTATGATATGTGAATAAGTTACCAGATTTTCATGAAATTGACACAGTAGCTGAACCTTACTCTAAGCTCTGTTTGATAGAAATTTGGTTAAAAAGTTCGGTTGGTGCTACCAGCTTTGGTAATTTTTGTGTCTTTGGTTTTGAAAATTCTTTCAGGAAAATAAAACGTTTTGCCCCATAACTTCCAGTGCAGTCATGAAATCAATACGAATTTCAGACAATTGATGGAACCTATCATAGACATTATTTAGGCCAAATATGGTTCAAAAGCCACGATAGAATTGCCAGCTATTGTTGGTTTTGTGTTTCATTGCAACATCTTTATTAAGCGGTTTTATCGTAGAATTTTCAAATGGCAATGATATTGTATAAACAGCAAATATTAAGTTTTCGATCATTTGAAAAAACTTGCTGCAGGTAACCCTAAATTTCCCTATACTCCTATAACTTCGAATGTAATTAAACAACGTGAAGCAGATGTGATATATTCTTGGCTTTGATACTGGCAGAAGGTTGCCAGCACGAGTCGGTTGCGCTACTTTTGTATCAATAAATGCTTACAGTTAGTATTCATACCGGAAACATTTCCAATGAAAATAAATAACCAATGTTTCAGTTCCCAAAGTTCTGCAAATTTTTCGGGTCGCAGCCCCAAAACACCAACTTCAGTTACAGTGCTGCAGGCACTGAGCATTTTCTTCATTGATGTTATATGAGATGCTGCTTTCAAAATTTTGTGAAATAAGCAACTGATAACGAATATAACTAACCCGTGTTTTGCTCTCATAAATGTTGAAATTCATGCCAGTGGTAATATATGCAACGTTTCCACCATATGAGTCATAATGCATTCTTGAGACCAAAGTAAAACGTGGCGTTTGAAACACTTTGGCCGTTAAAAGCAGCTCATGTGGTGGAATATGCACTCAAAACCTGCACGATTCTTCTACTGTTCTTCGAACATTAGTGTTTCTAGCGGTTCAGGTGCGCTAGAGGTTTTTTTTATTTATATTTGAATTGTGAGCGCTGGTATTTTCGGTTGATTCCAATATTATTCAGTACAGATTTGTAGTCGTTGGGCTCTTACAAAAAAGTATAAGCTGGGATCGAAACCGACTTCGTATTTTGCGGTTTCGGCAAAAAATATAGTATCGGGTTGAAACATGTGGTGCCCGAATTCACCCCATCTCGACGAGCAACGGCCGCTTGATACTGTCCGCCCTTCCATCCCGTCGACGGCAAAAACGATTTGACGGTGCTTTGTGAGACGTACGTTAACACGGTATAAAAGCCACGCGTTTACCATTCTGGGATCTAATGCTGCCTCTTCACTGTGGGCCATCATGTGGCCCATTGTGTAGACGGGCGATGGCTGCAGTGGTCGACTGTGGTGAAGCATAGAAATGGCGATGGCCGATGATGGCTTTCGGAGCGGTTTTTCACACACATCAAAGCAAGCCATCATGCGGAGCCGAAAAATTTTGACTAGCCCATCTAGTGGCCCAGTGTGTGGAGGCAAATGTGTGATGGTGGACATAATTGTGGCGATCATTTCGACCATTGCAGCGGCTGCTGATGGCTCACAGTGAAGAGGCAGCATAATAAATGGTAGAATGTTCGTACATGTCACCTTTTACTTCGTACCAAAATTTTATAATATCCAATGATATTTTCAACTAAATTGACACCATCTATATATCAATTGTATCAATCAATGTTATTGTATCTTTTATTAGTTTTGTCATAACGTTGAACCTGCAACTTAGGCATTTAACTTACGAAAGTTAATGCCATATTACCTATTTTATTATTTTTCATTCTATATTATTATCTATCATACCACATCATGCCGTCGACGGGAAACAAAATCAATTCGTTATCTCAAAATCAAACTTCTTTATGTTAATCGGCCGTTAAGATTCCCAAGCGTTCCAAAACTCTTTCTTCTAAAACTCTTACTTCTAAAGCTCTTACTCGGTGTAAATACAAACAATAGAGAAATCCCGCACTGGAGTTCTAATTGAATTTCTAATTTTTACACGCATCGACTTGTGACGGCCACCAAACTGCCAAAATAAACTTTCAATAGCATACTTGTAGTGCCATCTCTGATGTATTGTATTATTTCAATAGTATGGTGTTTAGCAGTGATACTAAAATAAGGTAAGAGAAAATAAATTTGGCCCGTACGGTTTTTGCTGCATTTTTTTTAAGTTTGTTACAGAAATGTCACAAGGGGCTACAAGGAATGAAATTCTATATTAGTACAGGCTTGTAGAAGTGTTCAGAGCTATCAAAATATTGATTAAACATAGTTTTGTGAACCAGAATATATAAACCTGCACATTTGAAAGTAATATCTCATCAAAAGTGGCTAGAAAATGAACCTTAAAGATTATTGTATCCCTGTATATGACAATGAGCTTTAATAGTTTTATTTTTGTGCCTCTATCTAGAGCTGGTTAAGATAACAACATTGAAAACAACAACTCTATTCTCCCACTTGTTGCTTGCTATGCTACTGTCCTAACCAGCTCCCGATAGAGGCGCAAAAAAGGCAGCTAATTTTCAGTTTTGAAAATACAACTTTGTTTTCTTTTTAATACTCCAAAACGTGTCAAAGCTTCTGTTCAATTTCTTGATGTGAATGCCATCGAAGGAAAATAAGTTCATTAGCCTGCTAACTGGGGAATAAACTTTTGCTCAACCTCAACCCAACGGGAAAAGTAATGCTTCGGCATATATTGGGTTAAGTTTTTCGCGACACTGAAAGAAAAACTCTTGGTTGATTCAACTATTTTTAATAGTATTGCAACGATTCATTCTAAATCGTTAAATGAACTAAGGAAAATAGTTATTTTTACTATGTTAATATAGTTAATTTAACGATATAAAAGTAGTTGGCTCTGGTTATACAAAAAATATCGCAACGTTCATGAAATCAAATGTTTTAATTGTTTCATAACCACGAAAATTAGTTGATAAATAGAAAATATTCATCAATTCACTCAAAACTTCAACGTTTCGAATTATCAACAGTTTCTATGGTACTTAAACTACTTTGCAATAGTTGATTTCAACAAACGTAATTCAGTGAGCAAAGTCTTTGGAATTATTCTACGCAAAGTAGAATAGTTTCAACATTTGGACGCTTTTCATGCTCCGAATGCAATTGTTTATCAACCACGCGTTATGGTGCATAAAAGTAATCAACCATTTTCTTATGGTTGTTTTAAATATAGCCCTAGTTGATGGCAAAACTGAGGAAAACTGTTGATTTTTCATACTCCTCATACTCATACTCCTATTCTATCATAGAAGTTTCATACTATCTATTAGTTTCATACTATCATACTATCTATAGAAGTTTCATACTATCTAGGCTATGGGTAGTGTACTATATAAAACGGAAAGATGAAAATTTTGGAGCATTTCAAATCATCACACTGAAAGAAAAATCTTGGTAAAATCAACAATTTTCCTTAGTTGTTTTTGCGTCAACTACGGGCTATAGTTAAAACAACCATAAAAAATAGTTGATTACTTTTATGCACCATGACGCGTGGTTGATAAACAACGTCCGTGGTGCAAAAAAAGTAAGCAACCACAAACAATGGTATTCCAACCATATACATAGTACGAAATATAGGCAGGGGAGGCGTGAATCCCGCAGTTGAATTTGGTGAATCACAATGCAGCGACAATGTCGCTTTCAATGCAACCAAGGCACCAACCAAATTCATTTTTACTAATGTTCGAAGAAGAACATTAGTATTAAAATCACTTTGGCCAAAAATTCATATTTCTATATATATATATATATATATATATTTATATATATATATATATATATATATATATATATATATATATATATATATATATATATATATATATATATCATCAAAAAATTTCAGTGAAAAAATCTCAGGAACGCGCCATCCGATTGAACTGAAATTTTCAGGACACATTGGTGTATATGCAGAATAAAAATCTTTAACCCTTTGGCGCCGGCGGCCATTTTAGTGATATTTTTAATATACCTATTATTCCGTACACAAATAAGTTTTGCAAAAATAAAATTAACAAAATAAGTTTCAAACGTGTTTTACATGTGAATCGGATAATGTTTTGGAATTTTTTTACCCCATGTGTGCGCTGGGTGCCTAAAAAGAGAACGGGAAAAATTGAAAATTTTTAAATTGCGATAACTTTTGACAGAGCTATTTAATCATTACCAAATTTTCAGGACATATTGGTATTATTTAGTTGTAAATTTCTGTAGCTTTTGATGAGCGTGCTGGCAACCCTGAAGCTAGGACAGGCACTGAAAGTGAAAACCTCCAAATTATCGTCTCTCTTGAAAAAATGCCGCTTCTTCAAAACAAACCCACTCATATGTAAATTTCGTGCTTTGTTTACATAGACCAAAAAAAAATTTGATATGGTATAACGGGCACGCCTGGTAACCCTTGCCCAATTTACCTATATTTTTAGCATCAAAAACTTCTGTTCACGGAAACTCACGATCCAATGAACAGAATTAATTAAAATTTGCAGACTGTATTGGTCTTAAATAGGACCAGGTCTGATAGAAGTAATTTTGAAATGCGGGCGATTCTGCGCCAGTGGTGCCATCTTGAAAAATCACTAAAAAAGATAACTGCTTTTAGCCCTATAAATTCTGATTGAATCGTTCGATTTTGACGAAATTCACACAGTAGCTGGACCTTAATTTAAACCACGTTTGGTAGAAATTTGGTTGAAAAATTCGGTTGGAGCTGCCAGCTATGATAATTTTGGTGTCTTAAATTTGAAAAAAACTCTGGCGCACCTGAACCGCTAGAAACACTAATGTTCGAAGAACAGTAGAAGAATCGTGCAGGTTTTGAGTGCATATTCCACCACATGAGCTGCTTATTACGGCCAAACTGTTTCAAATGCCACGTTTTACTTTGGTCTCAAGAATGCATTATAACTCATATGGTAGAAGGTTTCAGATATTACCACTGGCATGGGTTTCAAAGTTTATGAAAGAAAAACACTTGGTAATTATATTCGTTATCAGTTGCTTATTTCACCAAACATCAATGAAGAAAATGTTCAGTGCCTGCAGCACTGTAACTGAGGTTGGTGTTTGGGGCTGCGATCCGAAAAATTTGCAGAACTTAGGGAATTGAAACATCGGTTATTTATTTTCATTGTAAATGTTTCCGGTATGAATATTAACTGTAAGCATTTATTGATACAAAAGTAGCACAACCTACTCGTGCTTGCAACCTTTCGCCAGTATCAAAGCCAAGAATATATCACATCTGCCTCACGTTGTTATATTACATTCGAAGTTATAGGAGTATAAAGAAATTTAAGGTTACCTGCAGCGAGTTTTTTCAAATAATCGAAAGCTTAATATTTGCTGTTTATTGTCACTACAATATCATTACCAATTGAAAATTCTACGATAAAACTGCTTAATAAAGATATTGCAAACAAACACAAAACCAACAATAGCTGGCAACCCTATCAAGGCTTTTCAACCAAATTTGGCCTGAATAATGCTTATATTATGTTCCATTAATTGTATGAAATCCGTATTGATTTCATGACTGCACTGGAAGTTATAGGGCAAAAAGTTTTATTTTCCTGAGAGAATTTTCAAAACCAAAGACACAAATATTACCCTAGCTGGCAGCACCAATCGAATTTTTCAACCAAATTTCTATCAAACAGATTTTAGAGTAAGGTGCAGCTACTGTGTCAATTTCATGAAAATCTGGTAACTTACTCACATTTCATAGGGCAAAAAGCAGTTTTTTTTTCTATGTAATTTTTCAAGATGGCACCACTGGCACAGAGTTGCCCACAATTCAAAATCGCTTCTATCAGACCTGGTTCTACTTAAGTCCAATGCATTGTGTAAATTTCAATAGTATCTGATTATTGGTTCGTGAATTCCCGTGAACAGAAGTTTTTGATGCTAAAAATATAGGTTAACTGGGAAAGGGTTACCGTTCTTGTCCGACATGAAATTTCCAAAGTTTTACTTTGAACGTGTAGATAAAGCATAAGATTGGTATACAGATTGGTTTTATTGTAAGAAACGTACATTTTTAGGATATTCGATTATTTGAATGTTTTCACTTCCAAATTCTTATTTTTTCAAATTTAAGACACCAAAATTATCATAGCTGGCAGCTCCAACCGAATTTTTCAACCAAATTTCTACCAAACGTGGTTTAAAATAAGGTCCAGCTACTGTGTGAATTTCGTCAAAATCGAACGATTCAATCAGACTTTTATAGGGCTAAAAGCAGTTATCTTTTTTAGTGATTTTTCAAGATGGCACCACTGGCGCAGAATCGCCCGCATTTCAAAATTACTTCTATCAGACCTGGTCCTATTTAAGACCAATACAGTCTGCAAATTTTAATTAATTCTGCTCATTGGATCGTGAGTTTCCGTGAACAGAAGTTTTTGATGCTAAAAATATAGGTAAATTGGGCAAGGGTTACCAGGCGTGCCCGTTATACCATATCAAATTTTTTTTTTGGTCTATGTAAAAAAAGCACGAAATTTACATATGAGTGGGTTTTTTTTGAAGAAGCGGCATTTTTTCAAGAGAGACGATCATTTGAAGGTTTTCACTTTCAGTGCCTGTCCTAGCTTCAGGGTTGCCAGCACGCTCATCAAGAGCTACAGAAATTTACAACTAAATAATACCAATATGTCCTGAAAGTTTGGTAATGACTAAATAGCTCTGTCAAAAGTTATCGCAATTTAAAAATTTTCAATTTTTCCCGTTCTCTTTTTAGGCACCCAGCGCACACATGGGGTTAAAAAATTATAAAACATTATCCGATTCACATGTAAAACACGTTTGAAACTTATTTTGTTAACTTTATTTTTGCAAAACTTATTTGTGTACGGAATAATAGGTATATTAAAAATATCACTAAAATGGCCGCCGGCGCCAAAGGGTTAAAGATTTTTAATTTTTTGTGAGACCTGGCACTATTCTGCATATACACAAATGTGTCCTGAAAATTTCAGTTCAATCGGATGGCGCGTTCCTGAGATTTTTTCACTGAAATTTTTTGATGATATATATATATATTTATATATAGAAATATGAATTTTTGGCCAAAGTGATTTTAATACTAATGTTCTTCTTCGAACATTAGTAAAAATAAGAATTTGGAGGTGAAAACATTCAAATAATCGAATACCCTAAAAATGTACGTTTCTTACAATAAAACCAATCTGTATACCAATCTTATGCTTTATCTACACGTTCAAAGTAAAACTTTGGAAATTTCATGTCGGACAAGAACGGTAACCCTTTCCCAGTTAACCTATATTTTTAGCATCAAAAACTTCTGTTCACGGGAATTCACGAACCAATAATCAGATACTATTGAAATTTACACAATGCATTGGACTTAAGTAGAACCAGGTCTGATAGAAGCGATTTTGAATTGTGGGCAACTCTGTGCCAGTGGTGCCATCTTGAAAAATTACAAAGAAAAAAAAACTGCTTTTTGCCCTATGAAATGTGAGTAAGTTACCAGATTTTCATGAAATTGACACAGTAGCTGCACCTTACTCTAAAATCTGTTTGATAGAAATTTGGTTGAAAAATTCGATTGGTGCTGCCAGCTAGGGTAATATTTGTGTCTTTGGTTTTGAAAATTCTCTCAGGAAAATAAAACTTTTTGCCCTATAACTTCCAGTGCAGTCATGAAATCAATACGGATTTCATACAATTAATGGAACATATTATAAGCATTATTCAGGCCAAATTTGGTTGAAAAGCCTTGATAGGGTTGCCAGCTATTGTTGGTTTTGTGTTTGTTTGCAATATCTTTATTAAGTAGTTTTATCGTAGAATTTTCAATTGGTAATGATATTGTAGTGACAATAAACAGCAAATATTAAGCTTTCGATTATTTGAAAAAACTCGCTGCAGGTAACCTTAAATTTCTTTATACTCCTATAACTTCGAATGTAATATAACAACGTGAGGCAGATGTGATATATTCTTGGCTTTGATACTGGCGAAAGGTTGCAAGCACGAGTAGGTTGTGCTACTTTTGTATCAATAAATGCTTACAGTTAGTATTCATACCGGAAACATTTACAATGAAAATAAATAACCGATGTTTCAATTCCCTAAGTTCTGCAAATTTTTCGGATCGCAGCCCCAAACACCAACCTCAGTTACAGTGCTGCAGGCACTGAACATTTTCTTCATTGATGTTTGGTGAAATAAGCAACTGATAACGAATATAATTACCAAGTGTTTTTCTTTCATAAACTTTGAAACCCATGCCAGTGGTAATATCTGAAACCTTCTACCATATGAGTTATAATGCATTCTTGAGACCAAAGTAAAACGTGGCATTTGAAACAGTTTGGCCGTAATAAGCAGCTCATGTGGTGGAATATGCACTCAAAACCTGCACGATTCTTCTACTGTTCTTCGAACATTAGTGTTTCTAGCGGTTCAGGTGCGCTAGAGTTTTTTTTCTTTTGTATTGCTAAATCCTGTTGTACGAGGATTAGGTTGGCTTATCACAATACACATCAGCCATCGCTTGTCTATTCCACCAGACCATTCAACCTATTTCAAACAGATGTAAAACAACCTAGTGGTGATGCCAAACTATGGTAGGTATCACCGCTAGCGGTGCGGCAAAATTAGAAATTTGGCAAATTCTGCCGCTGCCGCAAATTCGGCCGCAGCCATTGTGCGCGTTACCATACAAAACAGTGCATTCTAATTTTTTGACTGCGCTTTGCCGCAGCCCACTTTTTTGCCACAGCGGAAAACGCTGTATTCTGAACCAAATTGCGTCATGCAACGTAATATAAAGGCTTCACAGCATAACATGAATATGAATTATATCGAACAGCAAACCGAACACAATTTTGCCATGTATCATATGAAACTTCTATGATAGAATAGGAGTATGAGTATGAGGAGTATGAAAAATCAACAGTTTTCTTTAGTTGTTTTTGCAATCAACTAGGGCTATAGTTAAAACAACCATAAGAAAATCGTTGATTACTTTTATGCACCATGACGCGTGATTGATAAACAATTTCATTCGGAGCATGAATTACTGAATTACGTTTGTTGAAATCAACTATTGCAAAGTAGTTTAAGTACCATAAAAACTGTTGATAATTCGAAACGTTGAAGTTTGAACTATTTTTGGTGGTTATGAAACAATTAATTGATTGATTTCATGAACCTTGCGATATTTTTTGCATAACCAGATCCAACTACTTTTATATCGTTAAATTAACTATATTAACATAGTAAAAATAACTATTTTCCGTAGTTCGTTTAACGATTTTGAATGAATCGTTGCAATACTATTAAAAATAGTTGAACCAACCAAGAGTTTTTCTTTCAGTGCATGCCCATTTATGATTAAAATTTCTCATGACGAAAAATGTCGTCATGCGCAATGCGGTTGACTTCTTGAAATGGCGAAATATTTCGTTATACCCAGTTAACAGGTTAAAGTAGCTACTGGTAACAAGTTAAAAGATGAGATCATGAAAACTTGGCATTCAATCGAAAAGTATTAGAAAGTTGCACGAATTTAAACTTCCGCCACGACTCTGGTTGTTTTGACTACTTGTCTAAACAAAAATGAAAATAACTAAAAATCCATGACACATCCAAACAAGACAAAACAGTATTTTCCGAGAAATGAACGCCATCCAACTTGCTTCTCTACTCAACTAAAACATCAATCCCCTCCCCGTCTTACACTACCTGAAATTATCGAATCACGAAACCGCAAACACAAATAAATCAAGATTTTAATTAGTATGACGTCGTACATTATTTCTGGAGTAAAGAACACAAAGTTATTGTTTCAGCCATGCGGAAACATCATCATTTGCTCGTATTTTCCGCACAGATAAAAGCTTCGGATTTCTTCCGAAATATGAAATCGGAACAGATTTCATGAAAATATTTCATCGGGCACGAAGAGCCATAATTCATATTTTCCTGCTCTGATTGAGGTCCGACATGCTTTCAAGAAAATCACACAAAAGAGTGTAAATTACTATCAAGACATAAATGAAGAATAATTTTCGATTATTTCGAGTAGTGACTGAAAAAGGTTTTTAAGCGGATGACAGTGTAATGCACGAGGTAAAGCTTACCTTATGATTAACAAAAATACTCTCCAGTGTGGAATGATGTTTATTCTGGATGATGAAAGCAGATACAGAACAAGGTAGAAGAGAATTGAACATAGGAAGGAATCAATTTTATATCTTATAGTTTGAAAGTAAAAAACAGCAACAAAAGTTGTATATGCCATTCGCTTTATTGACCGTCAAGTTGAGCAAAACATTTAAAAAAAATCTAGCGCATAAAGTTTTCAAAGCAAAGCAAAGGAATTGTGTAGATATTTCTTTAAATTGATTATGATGGAAATGTTTACTAAATCGGTTTTTACTAATTTTCGAAGAAAATTAGTATTAAACTCGTTTCGCCGAAAATTTATATTTCTTTATATATACATATATACAGTGGTGGACAAAAGTTTTCACACATAGCCATTTGTTAACTAAAACAAATATTAAAACAAAGCCAACAGAAAATATTCATTTCATGAAACAATTATTTATTCTTAAGCTATTATATATCTAAAAAATTAATTTAAGAAAATAATTCCCGACTCTGGAAAATAATTAAATATTTTAAATTACACGTTTTTGCCCGGACAGAAGTTTTCACACAGTTTGTGATATTACGTTAATTAAAGTCATTTTTTATATTTAATATTTCGTCGGAAGTCCTTTCTATTTAATGACCTCTTTTAATCTCCTAGGCATCGACAACACAAGTTTTTTTGTATAATCTGCCGTTAACTTTTGCCATTCTAATTGAAGCATTTCCTTTAAATGTGTCTTGCTGGAAATTATATGTTTCCGCAAGCGTCGTTCTAATTCTTCCCACAGATGCTCAATTGGATTGAGGTCCGGTGACTGTGGGGGAGTCGGTAAAGTATGAGCAACATTATAAGCAACCCACATTTTAACATTATGAGCCGTATGTTTCGGATCGTTATCATAAAGCAATCCCACGACAACCCTTGTACGGGTCTAGGGGTTGAAGCTGGTAGAGAGCTTCATTACCATTTTTTTTTAATCATTGTGGATACGAGTGTGGAGTGATTAGTTCCACGACTCACTTTACCCCTGATTTAAATCAGGTACCTAATCAGAGCTAGGTGAACTCAAAGCTTGGTGCGCGGACCCTCGTCCGAATCGTTATCATGCTGGAAATAAAATTGATCATCTAGGTCCAACTTTTTGGCACTCTTTTTCAAATTTTCCTTTAGAATATTTAAGTAAAGTTTTTGATCCATCGTTTGCTCAATGAATATAAGCTCGCCAACACCTGAAGCAGCCATACAGCCCCAAACCATTACTCCTCCACCACCATGTTTGACTGTACTAGTAATGTTCTTTGCATTTAACTTTGTGTTGAGTTTTCTCCATACCAGGGTTCTACCGTCAGACTGAAATATATTATATTTACTCTCGTCAGAGAATAATACATTATTCCAGAAACCTTCAGGCTTATTGATAAAGTCTTTCGCGAATTACAATCTCTTTTTTTTATTTATTTTGCTAATTAGAGGTTTTCGTCTAGCTACCCGTGCATTATATCCATTGCGATGAAGGACTCTGCGTATGGTTTTGGGGTGAACATCTTTTTTAAAATTGACTTTAACTTGAGCTGCCACCTCTGATGATGTTGTTTTGGGGTGTTTCTTAATGATTCTTACAACCTGTATGTTAAAATTGTAATTTATTAATAGGATTTCTAAACCAAAATAAATTGTATTTGACCAACCTGCGCTTCTTCCCTAGTTGTTAGTTTTCGTGGGCGTCCTTTTTGTGGAGTACTTTCGAATTCTGCATCGTTTTTTGTAACGTTTTACAATACTGCAAATTGTAAACCGACTTCCGCTCATTATATTTCCAATATCTCCATATGATTTATTTTGTTTGAATAAATTCAAAATTATTTTACGTTCTTCTTGCGTAGTTTCCTTCTGCCTGCGCGACATGATTACTACTTTAATGACTTAACAAATAAACCATACACGCAAATACATTTTACCTCCAGTCAAATATGTAACGGGACTTTCCAGTTAAATTATTAACGTGAGCCTTGCCAGAATTCCAACTTACTTCATATAGGAAATCTTTTCAAACTTAGTGTGTGAAAACTTTTGTCTGGACACAAACGTGTAATTTAAAATATTTTGTTATATTCCAGAGTCGGGAATTATTTGCTTAAATTAATTTTTAAGATATATAATAGCTTAAGAATAAATAATTGTTTTCCAAAAATAATGAAATGAATATTTTCTGTTGGCTTTGTTTTAATACTTGTTTAAGTTAACAAACGGCTATGTGTGAAAACTTTTGTCCACCACTGTATATAAAGAAATATGAATTTCATTTAAGGTACAGTGAAATGTTGAACTTCAGCCATTTTTCCATCACCTGCCTGAGGGTAAAGATTGCCTTCAGGATCAGTGATCAGATTACCCTCTTTGTCCTTACTGTTAAAAATGTTAGAAATGAGCCTAAAAATGATAATACATAAAAGGATTTGCAGATGAACTCATTTATTACAGTTTTAAACCTAACTTTTTTATTGATAAGGACACTGTTGTTAATTTATTTTCATTTATTCATTTATTTCTTTTATTCAAACAATCCATTTACATGCAAAAAGCCCAATTACAAATAGAATAGCTTAGTACTAAAAAAATGAGAAAATTTAAGACATGAAAATCAAAGCCACGAAAGACAAAACAGATAAACAAAATTAATCATCAGCAAATACTGTGTTGCAATTACATCTTTTAAAGGTGGCAATAGAGTGTGGATGAGGACCAAGTTAGAGGCCATTATGTGTACGTAACAGGCGCATAACAGGAGAATGAAAGTAATTATCAGTACGGGCAAATGGTGCATCAAAGACAACGGAGGACATAATTTGCCTCTCACCCTGCCGTTCATTAAGCAAGGATGCAACAGATAAATTCAGATGACCGCGGCAAATTTTAAAAAGAAAGCATTCATCCAGATAAATTCTGCGCTTTGCTGGGAGAGGGAGATTAAGGAGCGATAAGCGTTAATCATAAGGCATGTAGGGAAGATTATATTTAAACAGTAGGGTGCGAGTGAACCTCCGTTGAATAGATTCAATGGCATCGGAAAGATATGCGAAACGAGGGGACCAAACTTGAGTACAGTATTCAAGTTTGGAACGAACAAGGGTAACAAATATCTTAACATATGTAAAAATGCTAAAAGAATTGTGACAGGAACGTATAGCAAGGCCAGCAATCCGCGAGGCACTATTAGTAATGGTACGAACATGGATATTAAATTTAAGCTTACGATCAAAGGTTACTCCCAGATCAGTAAAATAATCCACAGAGACAAGGACGGATTCACACAGTAAGTAAGGAAAGGAATTAGTCTGGGACTCCAGAGAATAAGACATGGCAAACACTTTCAAACATTTAACGGTAGGCAGTTAGAGTTACACCAATCAGTAAGAGAGTTCAGATCATCCTAAAGAAGTATATATTCATCTGAGCTATTGAGTACCCGAAATAATTTTAAGTCGTCTGCATAGAGCAAGCAAAATGACGATAGAACAATAGCAAGATAATTGATGAAGAGGTTGAATTATAGCGGTCCTAATATAGAACCCTGAAGTACACCAGAAGAGGGCGAAAATGGTAAAGACGAAACGCTAGAGAGGGAGACAAAACAAGTGCGGCTAGTTAAAAGTAAAGGCTCACAGATGCCATAGTGGTATAATTTGAGTAGCAGAAGCTCAAAATTGACAGAGTCAAATGTCTTAGAAAAATCTGTATATATAACATCAACTTGAGAGTTCCGATCTAACGCCGAGGACACAGCATGAGTAAATTCAATGAGATTCGTAGATGTGGACCGACCTTTAATAAAACCATGTTGCTGAGGTGCAAAAGTATACTTAAGAGAGTCATAAATTTAGTTAAACACAAAACGCTCAATGATTTTTGAAAAACAGGGAAGTATAAAAATAGGACGATCATTTGAGGCAACATTGTGTTCACCAGATTTGAAAATAGGGAGAATGCTTGCTAGCTTCCAGGAGGAAGGAAGTTTACCAGAATAAAGACTTATATTGAATAAAATTGATAGACACATAAAGAAGAAGCAAGATTTTTAAGAGAAGATATAAGAGATTCAACTTCAAGAGGATTATTCGAGAGTGAAGAGAGACAAGGATGGAGATTAAAAGAGACGCTATAAGAAGAGGGAATCATTGAATCAGAGTAAACAGAAGGGAAAAACATTGCGAAGAAGTCACAAATATTCTCAGGAAGAGCAGCAGTGATATTATTAAATGTAAGGATGTCAGGCATAGGAGAGGAAAATTTTAAGGAGCGAAAGAATGACCAAAAGTTTTTGGGGTCATTCGAAAGCAGAGAAGATTCAATATGCGATAGATAGTTGCGCATGGCAAGCTTTATTTGATTTTTGGCAGCAGCACGAAGACGAAAAAAATCAGCGTAGTCTTGGTTAGAATGAGAGCTCAAAAATTTATAACATGCTATATTTTTAATATTCAGAGCGCGTTTAACACTCTGAGTGAACCAAGGAGCATAATTACGCTTACGCTTATGAGCAGTGATTAACTCAAGGAGAAGAAAATATAATTTGTTAGCTGCAATGTCAATGTCAAGACCACAAAACAAGACAAACCAATTAATTGAGTTGAGATCGAGAGCTAAGAGGTCAAAACTAGTTCTTTTGAAATTGAAACAAGGCTTGTCGGAAACTCTGGCACGATTAAATAAATTAACAGCAATGTCAACAAAGAGGGGAGGATGATACGGGTCTGAGTTCGTATGAGGCGTTATGGAGGGAGACAGCAAAAACGATGAAAGTTCGATATTGGAAAGGATTTGAAATAAAAAACTGTTGATTATTTAATGTTCGAATGTAAGTATGAAATGCAAGCTGACAACTAATCGTAATCCGTGTTCGTCACAATTTTTAATTACACTTGTATTTTTAGGAGCTGTAGGAGGCCTTAAGGGCTGATGGGTTCTCTTAAAAAAAGTTTACTCTTATTCGACTGAATATTGTCAAGACTTGCAATAAGTGGATCCGAAGATATAAGCAGTCGTTGAAACACATCTTGCATACACAGCTTCTTGGAAATTTTTCAAGCAATCCTTTGGTGAAATGTTTTGATGTCTTTGTTTTTCCTGGCTCCGCAGCTCTAAAATCTGTTGACTCCTATAACTTCCGATGCAGCTGACAACAAAATTCACAGAGTTTATGAATCAGGAGATGCTACCAACAAGTCCTCATACAATAACGACCATACGATACCAACTTGTTCAGGTAGCAACTCTTAAAATCTGTTCTTGCTGATAATGTCCGTTCTATCAATTCCTCGAACTGCAGTTATTAAAGCAAAAATTTGGTCGTTTGTGCACTGAAAAATGCTGTCATTAAAGTTTTATATGCCAAATATCTTCTTTGAATTACATAAATACAAAAAAAGTCTAGCGCATCAGAGCCGCTAGAAAACTAATTTTCGAAGAAATTGTCTTTGAGTGACAAAAAAATGTGGAAAGACGAAATACACTTTTTTGTAGAATCATATCAACCATTCCTTATCCAAAGCAACAAAACTCAACTATAACACAAATGATGAAAATGTTCAGTGCTGGCAACACTTTTCCAACGAAGCAGCAATAAGTTTTGTTGCTTTGGATAAGGAATGGTTGATATGATTCTACAAAAAAGTGTATTTCGTCTTTCCACATTTTTTTGTCACTCAAAGACAATTTCTTCGAAAATTAGTTTTCTAGCGGCTCTGATGCGCTAGACTTTTTTTGTATTTATGTAATTCAAAGAAGATATTTGGCATATAAAACTTTAATGACAGCATTTTTCAGTGCACAAACGACCAAATTTTTGCTTTAATAACTGCAGTTCGAGGAATTGATAGAACGGACATTATCAGCAAGAACAGATTTTAAGAGTTGCTACCTGAACAAGTTGGTATCGTATGGTCGTTATTGTATGAGGACTTGTTGGTAGCATCTCCTGATTCATAAACTCTGTGAATTTTGTTGTCAGCTGCATCGGAAGTTATAGGAGTCAACAGATTTTAGAGCTGCGGAGCCAGGAAAAACAAAGACATCAAAACATTTCACCAAAGGATTGCTTGAAAAATTTCCAAGAAGCTGTGTATGCAAGATGTGTTTCAACGACTGCTTATATCTTCGGATCCACTTATTGCAAGTCTTGACAATATTCAGTCGAATAAGAGTAAACTTTTTTTAAGAGAACCCATCAGCCCTTAAGGCCTCCTACAGCTCCTAAAAATACAAGTGTAATTAAAAATTGTGACGAACACGGATTACGATTAGTTGTCAGCTTGCATTTCATACTTACATTCGAACATTAAATAATCAACAGTTTTTTATTTCAAATCCTTTCCAATATCGAACTTTCATCGTTTTTGCTGTCTCCCTCCATAACGCCTCATACGAACTCAGACCCGTATCATCCTCCCCTCTTTGTTGACATTGCTGTTAATTTATTTAATCGTGCCAGAGTTTCCGACAAGCCTTGTTTCAATTTCAAAAGAACTAGTTTTGACCTCTTAGCTCTCGATCTCAACTCAATTAATTGGTTTGTCTTGTTTTGTGGTCTTGACATTGACATTGCAGCTAACAAATTATATTTTCTTCTCCTTGAGTTAATCACTGCTCATAAGCGTAAGCGTAATTATGCTCCTTGGTTCACTCAGAGTGTTAAACGCGCTCTGAATATTAAAAATATAGCATGTTATAAATTTTTGAGCTCTCATTCTAACCAAGACTACGCTGATTTTTTTCGTCTTCGTGCTGCTGCCAAAAATCAAATAAAGCTTGCCATGCGCAACTATCTATCGCATATTGAATCTTCTCTGCTTTCGAATGACCCCAAAAACTTTTGGTCATTCTTTCGCTCCTTAAAATTTTCCTCTCCTATGCCTGACATCCTTACATTTAATAATATCACTGCTGCTCTTCCTGAGAATATTTGTGACTTCTTCGCAATGTTTTTCCCTTCTGTTTACTCTGATTCAATGATTCCCTCTTCTTATAGCGTCTCTTTTAATCTCCTCCTTGTCTCTCTTCACTCTCGAATAATCCTCTTGAAGTTGAATCTCTTATATCTTCGCTTGATTCTAGTTACTCTCCTGGACCTGATGGCCTTCCTAATTTTTTGGGAAAAATCTTGCTTCTTCTTTATGTGTCTATCAATTTTATTCAATATAAGTCTTTGTTCTAGTAAATTTCCTTCCTCCTGGAAGCTGGCAAGCATTTTCCCTATTTTCAAATCTGGTGAACGCAATGTTGCCTCAAATGATCGTCCTATTTTTATACTTCCCTGTTTTTCAAAAATCATTGAACGTTTTGTGTTTAACTAAATTTATGACTCTCTTAAGTATACTTTTGTCTTCCTCTCTGGCGTTTCGTCCTTACCGTTTTCACCTTCTTCTGGTGTACTTCAAGGTTCTATATTAGGACCGCTATTATTAAACCTCTTCATCAATGATCTTCCCATAGTTCTATCGTCATCTTGCTTGCTTAAAATTATTTATTATTTCTTGACTTAAAATTATTTCGGGTAATCAATAGCTCAGATGATCATCTATTTCTTCAGGATGATCTGAGCTCTTTTACTGATTGGTGTAACTCTAACTGATTACCGTTAAATGTTTTAAAGTGTTTGCCATGTCTTATTCTCAACGGGGGTTCACTTGCACCCTACTGTTTAAATATAATCTTCCCTACATGCCTTATGATGAACGCTTATCGCTCCTTAATCTCCCTCTCCTAGCAAAGCGCAGAATTTGCCTGGATGAATGCTTTCTTCTCGAAATTTGCCGTGGTCATCTGAATTCATCTATTGCATCCTTGAATAATGAACGGCAGTGTGAGAGGCAAATTAGGTCCTACGTTGTCTGTGGTGTACCATTGGCTCCTGTTCTGCGCCTATTACGTACACATAATGGCCTCCAACTTGGTCCTCTTCCACACTCTATTGACACCTTTGAAAGATGTAATCGCAACACAATATTTGCTGATGATTAATTTTATTTATCTTTTTTGTCTTTCGTGGCTTTGATTTTCATATCTTAAATTTTCTCAATTTTTTAGTACTAAGCTATTCTATTTGTAATTGGGTTTTTTGCCTGTAAATGGATTGTTTGAATAAATGAAATAAATGAGTAAATGAAAATAAATGAAACACAGTGCCCTAATCATAAAAAAGTTAGGTTTAAAACTGTAATAAATGAGTTCATATGCAGATCCTTCTATGTATTATAATTTTTAGGCCCATTTCTAACATTTTCTACAATCGTTTTCTTCTCCTCCGTCAACTATTTCAGATCTATTATATGTATTACAACTATTTTACTTGAAATTATTTTACTACACTAAGTTTGAGTCAAATCCAAACATTTTTCGAGTTTTGAACAGGTTTTTGGGCGTTCCAGACCATTGTGTGCTGACCCGAAAAAATTCAAAATTCACGAAATTTACAAATAGTTTACTTACTTTCATTGCAGCGTGGTAGCACCTTGTAGCTGACAACCGTTTCTTAATTTAACAATCGAAAATCTGTTAAACTGGGCTAACACTAAAAAGGTCTACTACACAAATTCGCCGGAACATTTTGAACTTAGTGATTGGTAATAGGCTTTCGTCTGATATCAATGGGCATTATTAATCAATTGCTTGAATTCAAATTGAATTGCGTGCTGTAAGAATTTATAGTGCGTACATATTTTTCTATTCTATACATTACTTCATAGAGTTTTGTAACATTTTCACGCTTTGAATTACTTGGAAAAGCCATGAAACTCAAAGAAAAGAAAATTAGTATTCGAATCACTCTTCCAAAAATTCATATTTCTACACAAAGAAATTCAAAAAAGTTCGGTGACTATTTTAGGTAATTGCATTACCAGATTGAGCTGAATATTTCAGGATCGATAACCAGGATATCAATATATGTGGAATAGGTCCAAGCTTTGCAAAAAAATTTTTATCTTGATAGCTTATCGTACAGTTTGTTCTACGAGCTGACTCTATTGTTCACCACGAAGTGAAAATAGGTTCGATACTAATGGCCTTTTGCTCAACATGAAGTGTAGGTAAGCTCTAACCTTGGTGGCCGTCGTGAGGCACATTTCAATTTTATC
The DNA here is from genome assembly GCA_963978885.1 of Nemotelus pantherinus. NCBI lineage: Eukaryota > Metazoa > Arthropoda > Insecta > Diptera > Stratiomyidae > Nemotelus > Nemotelus pantherinus. The sequence goes on along the minus strand of OZ022264.1, from coordinate 54,007,767 downwards.
TTAGCTGATAGCCTGGCCATTGTCAATGGGCCTTTTTAGACTTGTATTCTTGATACAGTCCTATAACCGGTTTTCTGGGCAAGAGGCAGAAGAATCGAGGGGAAATCTTTACAAAAAGTGATGCACTTGGAGAGAATTTTTCATCACTTTTGAAACTGATGCAAATCACTAACACAACTATAAACATAGTTCACGGGTCAGGAATTTTTCATGAAACACTCAAGTCGAAATGAGAAAACAACAACACGCACACATTCATATGCATAATCGATATATGAACGGTTCCCTACTGAAGAATACAAGTGTGGAAATGTTGATTATTGTAAAACCAGTTTCAGGAGTGTATCAAGAATACAAGTGTAAAAAGGCCCAATGCCAGTAATAAGCCGGCCAACTTCACCTTTAAACGGAGGGAGCTTCATGACGTTATCTTAGTCAGTGAGCGATACACGTATCTTCTGAAAGGGGGGAGGGTCGTCTGCGAATGCTCATTTTCTTTAATCTGAGTGATCATTGCCTGGCAGAGTAGGTCATCAGGCAAATAACGGACCAGGCGAAGTAGCAACTTTTGATCTGATCCTCACTGACATCCGGGGGATACAACCCGTGACAGTGGTTTTAGTTCTACAGCTAGGTCAGCATGCACTCCACTTTTCTCACTCCAGCTTGCGAGATTCTATAGCTCTCATGGTGGGATGTGGATTAGACCACTCTGCAGAGAGAATTGAGGGGACATTCGCCTTTGAAATTGAAAAAAAAACACTTTTTAAAAATTTTATTATGAAAAAACTATTAAATTTATTGACAAAATTTCTTTTGAAAATTGTTAAACAGTCTCTAAAAAATATAAAAAGAAATGTATTTTTCATTTTTAGTTTCCCTTCGCTGCTGTAGAGGGCGTTATCCAAAAGTTACTTTTCAAACGGTAGGACATATTGTGGACCTCCTGTAAAGGATTTTTGAAAAATTCTAAATGGATTCTATTCTTGAGACTCAAAACTATACAATTAGCCTCTAAAACTCATAAATTTTCATATTTTGAAGTTTTTGTATGTATATTTCTGAAAAATGCGAAAAAACGGCATTTTTTGGGGGTAAGTCATCCCCGTAAAAAAAGAGGGGAGTATTTTTTTAAACTTCTAGAGGCTTATTGTTTACTATTTTCTTTAAGTAATCGAATGCTCTTTGGTTTTTTAAAATCGGTCGAGTAGATTCGGAGAAAAATGTCCTACGAGTTTGAAAAAGGTAGTTTCGAGAAAAACGCGTTTGAAGTTTTTTTCACCATAATTTGATTGAATAAAAGGTCGAAAACCTTTTTTTTTACCTTAGCTGTAACTTTTTTTCTATTACGAATTTCTTGATGAAATTTTAGGAGGCAACTTTCGAACGTATATAGAATCGAAATATGTAAAAATCTCAAAATCGATTTTTTGAAAATTTCAAAGGCGAATGTCCCCTTGAGGAAGGAGTACACATTTGCTAAAAGTTTTTATGACAAAACATCATATAAATCAAAATAAGTAAAGTCGTATCATCTCAGTTAGATCTTAGGCTCAGTGCCAAAGTCTTAACAATGTATCCATGGCATGACGTCTGGACTAATTCGAGTACTGTTCCTTTACAGGTCCTTTTAAACTTACATTTCCCGAGGAATGCTAATCATTCGCAGAGCATCTTTTCACCAACTTTTGGAGCTACGAACTCTCTATTCAAGTGGGACATTAGCTCCTTCAGGCCGATCAAATCACCAGATCCTAATGGCTTTCTTATGGCTGACATTCACACGTCAATGGATATAATGCTACCGAGGCTGAAAATGACATGTTACGCATGCTTGCGCTTCTCGCGCAGCTGGCGGGAGACAAGATGTGTGTGTTCATTCCGAAGCCAAGAAAAGTCGAACGTCAAACCTAAAAACTACCGTCTCATATGTCTAAACGCTGTCCTACTCAAGCTTCTGGAAAGAATTATTTATACATTATTCTGTAAGTTCTAATTTTTTTCATTTTTTTTGCAGTGCTAGTGCTATGTGTCTATATAGTTTCCGCTAAAACTATAATGTGGCAATTAATTAATGGAGCGCTGTTATTTTTACAGGACGAATAAATTCAGCCATGAGCACGGCTGGATTTGAACCCGCAGGCAGTAGATCGTTGCTTCAGAATGGTGTGCTTGCGAGCTTAGCTAACGGCCACTCTCTCCGTTGAGACTGCACTGTTTGAAAAATGTCAGGTTACGGTTTTGTTTCTACGATTGCCGTCTTCTTAGACATTGAAGGGGCTTTCAGCAACATCAAGTTACTCAAGAATAGAGTAGTACATTCTTCTTCGGAGAATAAAAATACTGACAAGACTGTAACTACCACTTAAATCTAAGATATGTTTCAGAGTTTCGTTTTCCAAAGGATTGGTACTAAACAAGGATAAGGAAGGTAAGGTACAGCAAAAAGTCTGAAGTAATCGTGTTAGTGAGTGCATTCTCTGATTAAGAAGAGAAAAATGTAGCTGATAAATCACAAATAGACTTACTGATACATAGAACCAGGAGCTGAGAAATTGATCTAAAGGGAACGAATATAGGACCAAACAGATTTTGGCTAGTTAAAATAAATTGAAACTTTGATTTTCAAGAAGAATCATACATTGCTTACTTGAGCACTCTTGTAGCTTCAGAATGCAAACTACAGCATTCTTGAAGATCAGTGGATGAACTTGTCTTTTTCAGCATTTAGACAGCTTTTTCTCTAGCTTTTTGATCATAAAGAGCTTTGAATGTGAGCCTTGGAGCATCATTTGGCTGAAAAGGATGTTTGATAGGGATGAAACGAAGATAAGATTAAAAGGAACAATAGTTCTTGAACAATGCACAATTAACTTCCAGTCCGTTGAGAAATGAAAACCAATTGATAAAACTGATTTCAGTCGACATTTTCTGAAAGTCAGCTTTATAGAAGCTATAACGTGTGATAGAAAGACTTTTATTACTTGCCTGAGATTTAAAGTCAGCATGAAATAGGAGTCGAAGGTAATGAGGATCATATTGTACATATAGCAAAAGAGAATGAGAAAGATAAAGGATATCGAAAGGTAAGCTCGAAAAAACTTAAGGGGTTATACGCAGTTAGAGTTTTCATAGAATCGATTTTGTATTTTTTGCATTTTCGAAATGTATATTTAACTTATAATATCCCCTAAAAATGTCCAATCGATCCGACAAGTTTTTTCCGAGATATACGCACATTTGTAATCACATTTTGGACTGCTAAAAAGTAGACGGAGTACAGACCAAAGCGCATGGAGTACGCGAGAGGGAAAAATGGCTCGTAGACAACATCAAATCGATGTATTAGAAGGTGCTGAGGCTACAAAGGGTGCATCTTCTGGCCCTAGAATATATGACTCCATTTAAGTAAAAAAAAACATTGTCTATGTGTTCCGAAATTTTAAACGCGTTTATATGAAAACTATGTTTTCCAAGTCGGTGACCAAGATTTTTAAAAAACGGCTCAACCAAACCATTTGCAATTTTGACACAACTTTCTCAGATATACTCCTCAGGTATTAATTGAAGGAATAAGATTTCGGGTAATTATTTATATTTTGTTAAACAATTTTAAATGGCAATTTTGGTCAAAAATTCGATTTTTGTTTTTACGAAGCTGCCATTTGGTCAAAAATCTAAATTTCGATTATTCCTTCGATCAATACCTAGTTTTATCTATCTAGTAAAAGAATCTATGGGTTTTTGACTTCAGATGAATTATAAGGGAGAAATCGAGGCCATCGCCGAACACCTTCTTCAAGAGATCGTCTGGAGGAGCGCACCAGATCAAATGCAAATGAGCAATTGGAACAAGTTGGGGTTTCCAGCCTTGCATTGACGCTTGGCTTTGTACCGCTTGATTGAACCTATACTACTATATGAGGTAGCATTTTGGCTGCAGGTTGTTCTTGAGACAGCCCTTTCAGCTGATGCTTGAAAAAGTACGAAGGTTGGCTACACTTCTGGCGACGAGAAATTTCTGCACCACTCTTATTAACATACTTTTCATGTTGCTTGATCTGTAGTCTATCTTATATTCTGCCCACACAATCTTAGGGCTGTGAGTTTCCACTACATTTTTCCATAGACAAAAATAGAGTACACGAGGTACCTTCGCTGCCAGACGTCTTATGCCTAAGGTTCCCAACTCAGTGGATCGGAGATCCGGGAGGAAAATAAAAAATTAAGTGAAAAACAATTTTATTTATTTAAAATTATATTTCTTTACACAACTAGTTGCTTGTAATGTCTTTTAATTTGCAAGGATAAAGCTAAAGAATTCTTTACATGTGTAATTAAAATTGGTGAATTTCTGATTTTACATGTGTTTCATTAAGCCGATTACGATTTTTTGACTACAGTAGATATAAAATACCAGTTCTGGCGCACTTAAGAGGAGCAAAAGAATAGTAAATAAGAGGAGCAAAGAGGAGCAATAAGGACATGGTGCCTGTCATTATCGGCACGCACATCCCACGCATGACGTAAGCGATGAGCTCGAACTGATAAACAGCCCAGTTGAGCTGATAAACAGCCTAGCTGAACTGATAAACAACCCTGTTGAGCTAATAAAGAACCCTGTTGAGCTGACAGCACAGGTGGGCTGATAAATAGGGTAGTTGAACTGATAAACAACCCTGTTAAGCTAAAAGGCCAATTGAGTTGTTTATTAGTTCAAAGATCATCGCTTACGTCATGCACGGGCCAATAATCAAAGACACCATGTCCTTATTGCTCCTCTTATTTGCTCCCCTTTTGCTCCTATATATAACTATTCGGATGCCAGGAACTTTAGTTAAGCCTCAGAGCAAATCCCTGCAATAAGTATTGCACAGGATAAGTATTGCACAGGATGACCTTTGTTCATCCTGTCTAGAAGAGACTGTCTCCACGGAGCATTTCCTTTGTGAATGCCCAGCGTTTTCGCATTTCAAATATCAGTGATTTAGCTGGGATGTAGCACGTATGAAGTAGATAGCCTCATTTCCTCTATCATTGATCGTAGATTTTGTTAAGAAGTCTGGGAAGCTTAAGTACAATAAATCTTTTAGCTTGATTGCTTTGAGGTGCTAGGCGCCACTCTTCCAACCGATTCACAAAATCTGCATAATTATCTATATAAAAAATAAATATTCCTATGTATAAATAAAAATGAATTGGGTCTTTCTAGCGTTTTTTATGCGCTAGGGTTTTTTATTTTCTAATTGTGTTTCTTTGAAAAATACATACTTATATAGAGAAAAGTATAGATTACTCATAACGTTAAGAACGATAATGTAACTTCAGTTCAAAGCATACACAATAATTACATATTTTTCCATAATAAAATAACAGAGTGCAATTTGTTCTACTATTTTCGGAAGTGAGCCCTCAAATTTAAGTTCGAACATTATGTTTAGTGTTCTTTCAAACATTATATTTAGTGTTCTTTCAAAGAACTACATATTTACCTGTTTGCTTTATTTCGAAATTTTGCTATCAATTTTCCATTTCCTCTTTGATTTTTCCAGACCGAACGATCCTTTCTCAGAAATATTCAAGAGACAGTCAGTCATCCGGCATAGAATGGCTATTCTGCCTGTAGAAAGTAAAAACTTTTTTTACAAAATGCAACAAGTTCACCGTAAACTGTGAAAATTGTCATTTCTCAGAAATATTTTGAATCGTACAAATGCAGTGAATGCCAACAACAGACAACACGAACAATAGGTGACAAGCTGGCAAAAAAACTTTACTGCAAACTTTTTCGCATCTTTCACGTTTCATTTCATACTGGTCATACAAAACACTCAACATTGAGAAATTAATTTTTGCTTAAAAGTTTTACCAAGTTCTGATCATATTATATTTGAATTGCTTCCCATGAATTAGATGATTTGATGACAGACTCGTACATTGTGACTTTTAAAAGAAATCTGAGCATTGTCCAAGGAATGAATTTTCCTTGATTGATTATCAATTCAAACGAAGATGAATTCTGCAAAATGTCCGACTCACACAATGAATGGCAAGTTTCTTTGTTTCTTTTCGAACAAAACGTAGCAGAGTGTCTCGCCCATTCAACGAACCTGACTAACAATAATATTCATTCTTGCCCCGTTTTCAGCCATGCTTAACGTCTCTATTGTACTTTTTTTGTGGTTACTTTAAATACAGACAGATATTCCATGCACATTTTCTTCTGCGTGATACTATTAACTTTCCACAAGATTATGTCGTGACTGGCAACTATCTCCCATCAAATTTAAAAATCTGAAAAAGCGTTGTACTTTAATTTTATGGTCTTTATTGTCTATGCTGTCATTACCGAATATTTTATGCATCTAAAAAACACAGACGATTCACAAAAAAGAAATTCAGACATATTTAAGAAACAACGAAAGATTTGAAAACAGGCAAAAGAATTAAAGCTACAATTGCTTACGACCCGATTCTGCCACTAAGATCCCAATGTCAAGATGAAAATGTGGATAGCAGCTACTCAAGGACACGGCTGAGCGTCGCCTTTGTTTTTAATTTCAATTAAGTGGCACGGAACATCTTTATATTGCTGACTGGCATAGCGGAAAGGATAAGGCATTTCAAGACATGTTGAATTCTTTGAAATGTTTAATGGAACCCTGTTGGTGCGTCATCCGGTCTTTTTCGCTCTATGTCGCTTGTTCGGTTTCTGTTTCTTCATTTTTTTTTTGGTTTTGTAGCCTTTTTCCGCACGGGCCATTTCAATCGTAGTTTTTGTGCAAAGTAAAGAGTAAAGTAGCGGGTATCCAAAGTTGGAATTTTCTTTTGAAGGATTCTGCCTCATTTTTCAGTTGATAGCTTGAATTAATTGCGTGATTTATGTTTGTGGGAAAGTATTTTCAATTTCGGATAATATAAGCTTTGTGATGAATATTGTAGTTCTGTAAAAATGTTAAGCTTAAGAAATCAATTAATCAAAGCTATATCCTTGAGCGCGGATTAAATGTGTTCGGATTTTTCGGACGTCTGCGATATTCAATTATTTGCTGACTTAAAGTCCAAGACGTGATTAATTGTGTGAAAATATCCTCACATATCGTACAGCAAATAACGTAAATTAAACTCAACTCCTTGGGCCGTTGAATGTGACTGAATTCACAGAACTCAAACGAAACTCCTTGAGGTTGAGGCCTACTCAGGACAAGCCTCCCTTAGTATGCGCGCTACTCCCTTTAGCCCAGCAGTCACCAATATAACGTTTCCATAAATATAGTCTTTCTCCCAGGCTGAATGTAGAATGTAAACTAATAAGTGTTAATTTAACCTAAGTGTTACTAAAAAGAAGAAATCAAGAAATTCCCCACCATCCTCCTTCACATTTTCCGGACCCAAATAACAACGTTTGCGGATATTGCTTTACGCCGTCTCAAAAAAAAAACTATATGTCATAGAAATTTGGCTCATAGAAATAATTTCAACTGTGATAATTATGGTAATCCTTCATGTGTGTAAACAATGCGTTTTATAATGAAACGACATGCGTGACAGAGGATTTACCTGGATCTAATAATTTGTTGGCAGGAACAGACTTGTCAGATCAAATAATTTTGAATCCAACACAGCAAATTTTCCGAAATTTTGACATGTTTCGCAAGATTTTTTAACTTAACCTGTACGTCAGTTAATGTGTTCATAAATATAAACAATTCTCTGAGTGAAATCAAATAATCAACTAAACCTGCTTTAAAAAGTGACTACCTCTTCTCAATCTCCAAGGTTGGCAACATGAGAAAGGAAGCTGCCGAGGAAGTAGATTTTTTGAGGCAAGCTCATTGTTTATAATCGCAATGGCGGATTTCCTTTTCAAATCTGCTGGTGGGTTAACGGAGGAGACTGTCGAAGAATGGATATTAAGTATTCCATTTTCCTCAGCCCCAGGTGCGCAGATGATTCAGTCTCCAAAGTCATTGGCTCTTCATAAAAGAGTCCTCAAGCTCAGTGAGCTTATTTTTGGAGTATTCTGAATAGCTGAAGGAAGCTTAGGAGCTATCTAAAGTTGTTCCCATTAGTGATGGACCTCTACGAGGAAAAGGCCTCAATTTTGGTCGGTTGAAGGTGGGAAAAGTTGGTGAAGGAACTGCGGACCGAGTTTCTCCCCGCAGACTACGATGATCGTTTCCTGGGACAGATCTGGCCGCGGACTCAAGGAAACTTGGAATCTACAGGTGTGTTCATGATGGGGACTAAGCTCGCCACCTGCAGAAGTGGAAAAGCTTAAGGTTCTACAAAAAACGATTGCACTGTTCTACCAGACTTAACTAGCAACTCTGAAGATTGAGTCGGTCTCGGAATTTGTGAAGCTATGTCGAATCTTGGAAGCAACAAAGATCTCCGTAGAAGCTTTTGCTCCTCTGATTCCTAGAAGATCATCCAGGTTACTGACGCACGACCTGAGTTATCTGGAAGCGGCAGACTTGGTAGTGGTTTCAGCATCTGAGCCTCCCCAGACGTTCATTTGCTGGAACTGTCGTAGGCCAGGCCACACATCAAGGGAATCTGTTGGGCCCAGGAAGTATTTTGGACGCGGGCACCAGAGAGTAACTAAGTTGGAATACCTGAATTGTCGCAGTAGTAGATCGCGAGGAAGAGGCCAAACAGGGGAGTTATATAAAAGCAGGGGCTTAGCTTCCAGAGCCTATCCCCAGCGAAACGACAGTCGAGCTTAGTAGGCCTTTCTTTCTAGACCAGCCAGATGAGCTATCTGTTGCACAAGTCTCAGACGAATAGACGTCCTTATTTAGAAGTGTCGATGAATATTAGATGTTTTTTTTGTGCCTGATGGATTGAGGAGCGAAGTTCTGGTGACTGGCGGATAAGGTTGCGAGTTGATCTGGAGGTTAGGTATCGAACTATAGCAGGAAAATCAAAGCGATATTAGGTTGGCAAACGGAGTGGGGTGTGAAGTGGAAGTAACTTACTACCTAGTTAAAGAACGAGAAAAGAGGTGCATGGAGATTCTAGTAACTCCTTTGATTAACAACCTTGTTCTAGGTGCAGATTCCTTATGAATACTTAGTGTCGTGCTGAAAGTGGCGAGAGGACAGTGGCATATGGTTTCTTTGTTGGATGCGCTCAAGTCCTAGCAATTGATGGGCATAACTATTTAACGCAAAAAGAGGAAGAAGAACTAAATTTGTTGCTTGAAGAGGAGTTCCGAGTGATGAGGGTGGGAATTGGTTGCACCACTAAGATAGAGCACGTAATAAAATTCACTTCAAAACCCATTAAACAGAGCTACTATCCTGCCTCTCCGGTTAGTAAGAAGCATGCTGATGTAGAGCTTAATGAGATGCGTGATGCTTGGCTAGTGGAGCCATCGTGCAGTTCGTTGGCTCTCATTACTTCTAATTAAGGATGCATATTATCAATTCGGTGTTGATTACAGGAAGTTAATAAGATCTCGGAGAGGAATGCATATTCGTTGCCCTAAGCTACGTTCAAACTTGACATCATAAAAAACGAAAGGTACGTGTCTTCGCTGGACATTCAATCCTTTTATTGGCAGGATCTAATGGCTGACAACTCAAAGGAGGTAACCCTTTTCACCGCATCTGAACGAGGCATATTCCAGTCTCACCGTATACTTTTTGTTCAATAAAATACTCCAGCAACGTGGCAGCGTTTATTTGACCTGGTTTTGGGGCTCAATCTGGAGCCGTTCTTGTTCATGAACCTAGATGACATAGTAGTGGTCTCACAGAATTTCGCGTAACATCTGGAGTTTCTGAAGGCGGAAAGACTGCACCGAGCTGGGTTGAGGGTTTATCAGGAGAAGTGCGAGATCTGCCGTACTCGCCTCCGCTATTTGGCTTATGTCTTAGACAAGAATTGTTTGAAGTTTTATACGGGCAAAGTGAAGGCGGTGATGAACATTCCTCGTTCAACTAGGGTAAAGTAGTTACTGCGATTCTTGGGAATGATTTCATAGTATTGAAGACACCTTCCAGACTTTGTGAAGTTGATGTCGCACCTCACAAATTTCCTCATGAAGAACTGAAAATTCTTATGGACGGGAGAATGCAAGGGAGCATTTGCAAAATCTAAAACTAAACTATCCATCCAGCAACCAATTTCGACTTGTCCGGACTACAATCTGCCGTTCATTATTCAGACTGGCACCTCAAATGGAGTAGTGGGAGCCGTATTAACATAAGAGCACTCCATGCCCTCACGAATGGCGAACAAAAATGGCCGACAACAGAACGAGGTTGCCTTGCCGTCATATAATCCGTCGAAAATTTGAAGCCGTATATGAAAGGCAGTTAATTCAGGGTGTAAACGGATCGTCAATCTCGGGTGTGACCAAACTATGAAGAACCCTAAATATTGTAGGTACAAGAAAGCGAGATCAAATATGAATAATGGTAGGTGTATGTAAAAACGGTATATGTGAGTGACCAAAGGTCAAATGTAGAAAAGGTTTAAGATCAGCACCCGAACTGGTGAATGAGTGGAGGCCAGTTTTGGAAGCACATTAGGGGGCAGTATTTAGAACTTCAGACAGACGGGGCATGGAAGAGAGTAGGCCCCACAACGGAGCGATCAAAGGTTTTAAGAAAGTGCCACGATAAGCCCTCAGCAGGCCAAATAGGATTTCAAAAAACCTTTGATTGGCTGTCACAGGTTTTCTACTGGCCGAAGATGGCTACGGATTTCAAATGGTATGTCCAGTGATGAAAGGTGTGCCAAGCATTGCAGGTGAAACGGAAGCCACTCATGGAACTTATGATGTCGCGTGCTGGAGAAGTAATTTTCCATGGGAGGGGTTCAAATTCCTGAGGAATATGTCCTATTCCTGTCCGGGGTCCAACAGGTGATTGTGTATGACAACAGGATACAATTCTGACCGAAAAAAAACTTATACAGATTGCCAATACACTCACGACTGTATTGAGATTTACTGTGCTGTATTACCTCCAGGCGAACATAGCATTCAAAAGATCAAACAAGAAGAGGAACGAGGAACTACCGCAAATTGGCTGCACCTCACGAAATTGCAACCATGGCAATATAAATGCTACCCAGTAAATTTTTAAACTTTGGGAGAGAAATGACAGCTTACCCTAGAAATCGCAAGAGTCTAGAAGCGAATGGAAGAGAGGGCAACAATTATAACGTAGCCGAGATGGCGAAACTTCTACAGAAGGCCCGGAACGAGGAGTGAATAGGATATTACTGAAGGAAGTGGCATGAGAGTTAAAATGACGATGTTATTTGCGTAACCAGGATAAATAATTTCTGCCAAATGATCTCGTGTGGCGATGGAATTATGATTTGTTGGACGCGTCTAGGCTTTGTTCCGCTAAATTGTTTGAAAACAATGGTGTCTGACTGGACCTGCAAGACGGAAAATTCTGTTGGAAAGAGTATTCGTGTTTTGCATGCGAAAGATCTGAAGCGGTGCGTCGGGTAAAGTAAAGAAAAACGACTCAAAGATGAAGAATGGAAAGTGCAAATGAACCAGCTAAAAATGAACTTCTTTTTATGTCCTGGACGTTTAGTGTAAAAACGTATGTATGTATTAATAAGTGGTGGCTGAACTAGATAATAGGACATTACATCAAATAATGAAGAATTGTGGATGGAGCAGTAGTAGTCAGCCTAAATGACCAGATAGTTTCATACTTAGTAGGTACATTTATGATAAGTGTGATTGTTTAGTGGTGGTGGGATGAAGTAATTAAGTTTTAACGTAACACGGCGGTAGGTTGATAGCTCAATTTATAAACGTGCGGTGGAGGGTAGCACAGCAAGCTCAATTTAGCCCAATCGTAAGGAATAGGGTATAAAAAGTGTAGGGTGTAAGTTTGGCTAGGTAGAGGAACATTTAGGTTATATATGCACAATATAGGTTGTAGCAAGAAAATGGTTGCCTATTAGGCGACAGTAATAGGCTTTGACAATTTTTGTTTTGTGGTTCTTTGCTTACAATGAGTGCTTACTTTCTTTTTTTTTCAAACATCTTTCTGTCCCTGTAACTTTCCATGCAGTCATCGGATGAAAAGAAGATTCACAGGGTGTGTTGCGTCTAAGGGTCAAAAAAGAACACATGGGTCTAGACGAGAAGCAAATATCTTAGACTTTCAGTTGCAGTGCTATTAAAATTGCGCCAGCACTAAGGGTTTTCATCTATTTTGCACCAGGATATCCTGTCATCAAACTTTCACAAGATAAACATCCTATAATGAATATAAGTAGCAAGTGCTTTACTTTCCTAATTTTCGAATTTCATGCGAGTGGTAATCATGGAATGGATACCTGAACTGGTATCGTTGAAGGGTGTGCTTGGCGGACTTGGCAATGAGTTGTGTATGATAATGTCAGTCAGGAATGTGATATGAATATGATTTTGCAGCAAAAAGCAGCAATGAGATGAGAGCTATTTTATTTTTGTGTAACCACATATTATATATTTTTATGATCGGAATATATTCATTTTCTTTGTTCTTAAGAATTTTTTTTTTAAATTTTGATTTTGAAATATTTTCGGTCCATTTCTAGCTTTCTAATTAGCTTCATTGGTAGTTAAGCAAACTTGGCAGGTGAGTGAACTATAGTTTACACCAAGTTATTGCCTATATTATTAGTATAGGTCAAAATAAACTATATATGCTGTAATTTCTACCGGCCTACAAGTGTTGAGTATATATACATATATTAACTTTTTGAATGCCCCCAGTCTTAGTATGAACAGCTCTTCGCAGGAAGGGCGGTCTTTCTTTATTCTGTTATTGCTACACCGTAACAAATATAACTACCAAACTCATAGAAACTGATTCAAAGCTAGCTTCATATTTATTCGATTAGGACTCCCAACCAAGGATGACCTTGAAAAGTCAAAGTCATATCTCTTAAGACATTATTTTCGCCAAAGCGGCATTGAAATTTGATTCGAGACTACCCGCTTGCACGCTTTTAATCTGAACTTCTCCTACATTAAATAATTCGACACTGCAAATGAGTAAGATTTCAGAATGTTTGGCATTCACCGCAGACTATTACATCTTTCTGTAAGAACGCTTCCTGCAAATCAAATGAATGGAATTTGTATCGAAAATTCTCACGAAATCAAATTTGATCATGGAAATTCCTCTACCTCAATTATTAGTTCATCGACATTTACGGCATGTGTGCTATAAATACAGAGACGCGTGGACAGGAGAGCCCTGATTGAACGGAAGCAGGGAGAAAATCTTTTCTGCTTGTGAACTTGAATCGAAGCGTCCCGACGGGCGGTAAGATAATTTGACTCAGCACGAAATCGTCCGCACGAAAGTCAAATGAATTCCATTTCCTCTATCGGCTGCTCCTATCTTCTCTCGTAATAAACTTTTCGGGACTCTGACAATACGTTGCCATCGAAATTGAATGGGAGCTTCAAGATGTTTTGACTGTTTGCAGCTCAGGACACATCCTGTTCGTCTGTTGCGGCTCGGTTGGCAAAACATGTTTAGCTGTATATGCAAATCAAATGTTGAATCCTGTTTTTGAGTTTGGAAGTCAAAGTTACGTCGGTGTGCATAGTGTCCTGTTTGTTATCGATTGCATAGGATCAGGTAATGAGATTCTTTCATGAGCATGAAGTTGTGGTTGGTTTTCGCGCAGCTACTCAAAATGTTGGACACAATTTGCGTCTCTTGATAAACTGGCAACACGCTCTAATGTCAGCCATGTAGCAAAATGAAATCAATTACATTTGTATTGATGTTTGACCTCTCCTATGTCACGGCTTTAAGACATTTAAAGTTTAATATAATGCTTTTATTGAAAATAACGTTTTTAGTTTCAAATACATCTCGCGTCTCTGGTTGGACGAAAGCCTTTTCAAGTCTCTCAAAAAACTATTGGGATCGCTTAATATTCAGTTGGCGTTTCGTCCTCTCTGGTTAGACAGATGACCATCTTATTTGCAGCACGAGGGCGTTTTTGTTTCGTCCCTAGTCCGATTTCAGTCACAATCTTCCAATACACACATGTCTACGGAAGCTGCTTTCCATTGTTTATTTAGAGGATTCACATTTATCGCTCGGTCGTTCGTTGAGAATACTAATTCAGTAAATACGAGCACCATTTTCGGTCAAGATATTTTACTCTGGCTGTTAATTTTCGTTCTTTTGTAATCGAAACCAAGTGAAATACCCGAGCAACACTTTCTATCGGATTAGCATGGAATGATTTGAAATGTTGTTAGGAAGCATATTGTTGGTTGAGTAAAATTGTTATGGAAGGGTTGGTACGAAATGACGGAAGCAATAAATGACCATTGGTACAATTGTTTGGAAAAGTAATTTCAAAGTTATTGCATTTAAGTAGATAGATAACTTTATTTATGTATAGATCTTTCTTTTCAATGAATGCATTTCAAGAATAGATTCTTTCATATTTGTGTGCTAGAAATGTTGAATAACATAAAATCTATAAAGTCTATAGTCCGATAAAAATCTTATCAAAGATTGTGCGGTAGTTCAAAATATTCATGAATAATTTCTCCGAATTTCACAACCAAAATAAAACGTACCCCACAGATCTAGAGTGGTTAGCTTTAAGTATCAAATTATTTTATAAAATTCGAACGTATAGCTTCAGATATTTTTGGTGGCTGTCAGATTTGCTACATAGATGTGTGCGCCAAAAATATTCTAATATTTCCGAAAGAAATTTGAATATAAGTAATAGTTAAATTCAAACGAAAAGAATTGTGTTTAAATTTAATTTAGATGAATAGAAACGCCGATTTTCAAAAAATTGGAAGAACGGCTAAATGATAACAGGTTTATTGTTAGCGTTGTTACTTGTCCTAAGATGTTAATATATGGCTCGAAATAGCCTAAATGCTATAATTTCTGATTGGTATCATAATTTGCAAAAATATAATTGGTAGTAAAGCACTACTGCATTCCTTTCACTTCTTCTTGAGCTCACAATGAGCTTAACTCCACAATGGCACAACCTTTCCGAGTCATATCTTCCTAATTCATCCGAGCTAAATGTCTAATTTATCACAGCTAATCGAGCCTAAATTTTGCAGTTTATGCAGCCGAATCATCCATCATTAAGTCAAGATCTGAATATTCAATGGAAGATACTCTTCTTGAGCACGAATAAGATCACAACGCCCCGGTTGAATTCATTCTGAAAACACATCACTCTGTTGTGGCTTATTTGTTTAATAACAACTCTAACCAGTCTTTTAGTAAGTGCTTTCCATGACGCTTTGCCCAATGTAACAAGTCAAGTTAAAATAGCCGGATTGCTATTCAGACCGTTCAACATCTTCAATTGGCTCCAACAAGGGGATGGACTGGCCTGCCTCCTCTTCAACCTGGCGTTGGAAAATGCAATCCGAGACTCCACCACATCAACGAGAGGGACTATCGTCACCAACTCCTGCCAGACACTGGCTTATGTAGATGATATAGACTTAGTTGGAAGATCGGAGCTAGCTTCGAATACAGACTTATTCTTTTAAACCTAATAACTATTTCATCAAGAAGAACTGTAATTGGCGCATGCCTAGCGTTCGATATTATTAGTGGAACAGTTATTATAGCAGCTCTCTGTAACAAATTTACATATAAGAATCAAACAAAGTGGAATAGGCACACAACTCTCCTTAAATAATACCAGCACATTACAGTCTATGGGTATAATGAACCCATCAATAGATGTTGTAGAACATTCAACAGAGTAAGTCATCACTATTCTTCAGGTATCACCATATGTGTCTTCAAAAATAACTTGAAAAAATCTCTTTTAACTTCTCAACCTATTTATTTCACATTCTAATTCGCATGAATTACAAATAAATATCAACTTAAATAAAAATCCTTTTATATTTGATTTTATTTTATTTCTGGCATTATGCAGGTATATTGTATGATGCCTTGGTTGGCAAAAATATATTAGAATAAATAAAATTCAACACACCAAAATTGCCGTGGCTGGCAGCTCCAACATAATTGTATAAGAAAATTTTTACTTAATTTGCCTAAAGTCAAACTTAGCTAATGTGAGTATTTCGTCAAAATTTGGTGACTGCATCAGAATTTATAAGGCGAAAAGCAGTTTTTTTTTCAAATGACTTTTCAGTATGGCACCACTGGCACAGGCTGTCACAGATTTCCGAATCAATTCTCATGCCGCGTTTACACTCTCGCCGAGGAGTGGCAAATGTTTACGAGGTGAGTGTGTAAATGATCTATTCTCGGCTGTTTTTTTCATGGCAAGCACGCGTGTGGAAATGGCTTGCTCGTCGGCTCTTGTTTGTTTTATGAAGGGATAATGATCCTTTTATTGCTGTGCCTGAGTGTTTATGACCGTCTCGTCCTAGCTCGCAGCCGCTCAAAGCGAAGTCGGTTTTATGCATCGAGTCAAAGGGACTCGAGAGGGTAGAGTGGGTATTTCTAACTCTCGTACATCCTCTTGGTCGTCTATACTTTCCTCCGAAACTTCAACAAGTAAAAAATTAGCTAATTTTGTTTGTAACTTATGCACTTGTAACTTAATGGTTACCTTCACGTATAATATCTGCAATATTTAGGGAACTATTTTCTGTAACGAGGCTTCTAACGATCTCGGCGTATGTTGGGTAGCTCGTCGGGTCGAACGATCTTAGTAGGTCTTGAAGTTCTTCGTCTTCACCAATATCTTGTATATTTGTGGCTTCATTCCTGGGACTCCCAAAGCCTGATTTTATGAAGCGATTCAAAACTGTTTCTTAACATATATTTTTACGGAGGACGTTATCCAGTGAATTTCATCTAATATGTTTATTTTGCCTACAAGATCATTTGAACAGGTCGCATTTCCTATATTTGCCAAAATGTGCTTCAAAATGCACTTTTTGTAGAGGAATTTGAAGTGTCTTATAATTTTTTGGTCCAAAGGTTGGCAGAAAGCAGTTGTATTCGATGAAAGGAATACCATTTCCACATTGCTGAAAAATATATGTGGATGAGAGGCTGCAATATCTAACAATTAGATTATTTTTTGGTTTTGTAAATTCATTTTGTTGTTCAATTTTGTCATTATATCTTTGGTCATCTACGCCTTGATATAAGAGTGCCAATCCACATGTAGCAAATTGATATTGATGCCTCTGAACCGCCGTGTATTTTTTTTGCCTCTCGTAAAACCAGAGGGGTTTGAAATTCTCCGAGCATATTTGTGTACAAGAGCAAAGTTAAATGCTTTATTGAAACTTTTCCTACTTGGCAACGCTCATATTTTCACTGCATTGTTTTGCCTGGAAGTGCTTTAAAAAATAAGGCAGTCTCATGGCAGCTAAAAATGCTTTTGGGCTCAAAACGAACGCAAAGTTGTTGTAGTTTGTCTCTCCAATTTCGTACGACTTCTGCATCCACTGATGCCACTTCTCCACCAACGGCTCTAAAAGATATCTTATGCCATGCTTTGAATTTGTCGAGCCATTTAACAGAGGCTTTAAATCGATTGGACCAGAAAGTAGAATATTTGCAGTCCAAGCACGACAAAACCATTCAAAAACTGCGTGGTCAATGATGGAATCAGCCGTTTTCGCAAATGATCTACGGGATTCATCATTTCCGTTGTTTCCGATCCAATCTAAGAGTTTCTTTTTGTTCTTTAAAATGTAACTAGCCGGTGTCTTTTAACTTTTGCAGCGCAGTCTCACACACTTAATTTTTCAAGTTCACTAAGTTTAATAGCTTCTGCTTTTTTTAAGTGTCAAACGTACGCTGGAAGTTATTGCTAAACGTTGTGTTTATCTCTCGAATGTTGAAGTCAAACTGATAAAACCCCAAACAAACAAACACAACAGGGAATTCTAAAATCTGGGAATTCATATCACCGAATGTTGGCAAAAGTCAAACAGAAAGCAGAGGATTTCTTAGAAAATAACCAGCAAACCAAATGCATCGTAATTAATTCATAAAAAAGTCATATTTTACGAATGTTTTTGTCGTTAACGAGCTCGCAAATGAATCGAAAACGATTCATCAGTCCTACTGAAATGGCCATCCGAGAAGAATCATTTTTAACGATTCGTAAATGAGTTAGAAAAAATGTGGTTTTAGCGAGTATATACTGAAATTTTGTTTGGGATACCGCAACCAGCAAACTAGGGAAAAAATCTATGTTAAATCTGCTACTGAGCCGCATAGGCCATAGGGCACATACACATGGCTTGCATTATTTATTGCGTCGGTCATCCTAAGCAAAATTATTTTATTTTATTTTATTTTATTTTATTTTATTTCTCAACCAAGCAAGGTACAAGTAACATAAACAGTAAAAATAAAAAATTGGAAATTACGAGTACATAGAAATAAAACGAAAAATTAAATAAAATAGTTAACAAGATAAATCAATAACAAATTAATAAATAACAAATAAATAAAACATTGAACGTATAGCTTAGGATAAAGGGTTGCGGAAGGCTTTGAAAAGGGAGGATTTGAAGGATAATTTTCAGACTGTTGGAGAATACAGATTACTTATGCTATTGAATATCCTGCAGCATCTATTTATCGGCTCATTAGCTGCGTAAGTAGTGGAGTGTGGATATTCCTTAAGTAAACGAGAGGACCTGGTGTTTCTTACAGAGTTATTCAAAACTATTTTGCTATTCAGGAATTCAACTTTGATGACGCCTCTAATGACATCGAATGTGAAGCAGGCTAAAAGCATCTTTCTTCTAGATGCAAGTGTTAATAAGTTTACATGACCCAGTCGAAACTCATAAGGAGGAAGGGTATTAAAATCGTAAGGGCTGCATAGTTCTCTCAATGCGAAAAGTAAGAATTGCTTTTGTATTGACTCGAGTCTACTACTGTGGGTTTCAAAAGCCGGATTCCAGCAAATGGAAGCATATTCGAGAATGGGGCGTACTAGTGAGATGTATAAGGATCGTGTGACCCACAGGTTACGAAATTCCTTGGCACGTCTTCTGATGAAGCCTAGCTGTTTGTTTGCCCGGGAAAGTATTTTATCATAATGCAAGGTGAAGCGGAGTCACTCATCCAAGACAACACCAAGGTCGACAACGTTATCAACTCGAGCTAACAACTTATTCCCGAGGAAGTATGTGTTATGTGAGACGGTGCATTTTCGGGAGAAACTTATAACTTGGCACTTAGCAATGTTGAGAGAGAGCTTGTTTTTTTATTGCACCAATGATCAAGTGAATCAAGTTTGGATTGGAGAAAGAGTGCATCGGATTTAGATTTAATGATATGATAGACTTTGAGATCGTCGGCATAAAGTAGATGAAGTATATTTGATAGGACATCAGATAGGTCAGAAATAAATATCTTAAAGAGGAGTGGGCCTAGATGGCTACCTTGTGGTACACCAGAGGTAGCAGAAATATTTTTCGATATTCGAAATTATAATTTCGAAATTATTGCTGGGTATCGTTTTACGAACAGGCTCGGTTTCGTATGAGGGATATGTCTGTTGATTGTCGAGAAACTATCATTTTTAGTGAACGCTCACTAAATTGTTTGCTGGGTAGTCATTTCCGGTAGAGTTCTGTTTGCTTCAGGCATCTGGAATTCGTCTGGAGTCATCGACTTTTCACCTGCAAACACAAAAAACCCACAAAGAATCAGGAACTAAATTGGACAATAGATACTTTTATGAAGCACGTAACGTAATTACCGTAGAAAATATAAAAATATTAAGAGTATATTCCAATCCAGGATATTGATTCTCAATCTAGTTCAAAGCAATCTGAAAATAACGTTAGAAAAGAAATGCTAAATTGGCCGAAATTTTCAATATCGCGTAAAAGGAAAATTAGTAGTTCGTTGTTGTATATGATAAGAAGTTGAAGTTGTCCGACGTTACAAAACTTGTTTAATAATTGTCTAAATCTGAAATTGATATAATGTTTTAATTAATAACAAAATCCGCATTAGTAGAAAGCCTGTGTACATCATATCTTATTTGTTCACACTTTTTGACCTCAGTATAAATATGAGAGAATAGCTGTTTGCAAAACGGCACAAAGAAGACAGAGCATACACTTTACATAAATACCGTACAAATATCCGTAGCCAAATCCGATTTTATGATAATTTACTACGAGTATTAATCATATTTCTATACAAAATAAAAGATAACCTACTAATTTTTTCTTGGATCAGTTGAAAATATAACGAAAACATATTATTCTTTATTTTATGGCTAAAAAGTCTAACAAAAATTCATTTAATTCAAAAATAAAAACAAGGATAGAAGTGGTATTAGCATTTTGAACTATTAGTATTCCTAGCTCTTAATGAATAAATCTCACACGTGACGAATTTTTATACAAACATATTTATCTTGGGATATACACTATTATTTTCCACATAAAATTTTGAAACATGCGAAAATAATATTAGTTTCCACAACACGATGGCGAAATCATAATAATTTCGGTGGCCTATATTCAGCTAATTTACAGCAATATGAACACAATCAAATTAAGTAGGTACATCGCATTAATTTTGCGCTGCTAATACACGCACATACATACATACATGACAAATCCACAACAAATAAATATCATTTGCTGGAATGTGTCATCGGCCCAATCAACAAGAAATCGAATTAATTTTATTTCCCCAAACCAGTACTAAAGCGTGGACTAAATAACCACAATCAACAAATTTCACATCAACACAAAATTAACAAGCCAATTGCAATTCGTACAGAAAAAGTTACAAATTCGAATTAAAACAATTTTAATGAAAGCATTTTGCGGCGCAATTGACTGTTGCTGCTCGAACTAAGCTTGTTCGTTTGGTAGACAGCCAACTTCCGCATGTCATTATTTCCTGATTTTGTCCAACGACATGAAAAGATTATCGTAAATCGTGTAAAACATGGTTTTGTGGGAATTGCCACGAGGGAGCCGTAACGTTTGGGATAACATCATCCATGTTTCCAGTTTTCACGTTTTTTGCCGATGTAAAATTGCACAGTGACTAGATCTAGATTTAAAATCGATTTGTTTGGTTCAAGTTGGTGTGAGCTGCAGTAGTGGCATGGCAGTATTCGGCGAGTGTTTTCCGATGAACATTGATTTTCACAACTTGAGAGGGTGATGAATGGAACATGGCGCTGTTAGAAGAATTTGAAAATTAAATAGGATGGAACAAAGTGACAATAAATACCTGTTTAGCGGTGAATTTTATTCGTATGCCACCAAAATTAACTATAATTAAAATATAATTTTTAAATTTGCTCTTATTAGTCAATGTTGCTAGAAAATTTACTTTTTGTTTATTGAAGTGCTTCAAAGCAGAAAAAATATTTTTGGCTCAAACTATAGATCTTGGACAAGCGTTAATAATGTAGTTATCTTAGCTTGGACACCTAAAAGATCAGTCACTCAATGAAAAGTTCCTGTGCAGACAACATTTGAAATTACATTACAGTAGAATCTCGAAAAAGTTAACCGAAATGTTTCAAGGGTAATAAAATTTTTCGAACTATTAACTTTTCTAAGAGGTTTTCAAAATTGAAAAAAAATACAATAATAAACATAGGTTTTTCGTAAATAGCACGCTAAATTTATTTCAATTACTTAGTTTTCAGCATTAAAAAAAAAACTTAGATTTAATTTGTACCGGCTGGTTTAAGGTTCTCAGTCACTCTTGATCATTTTCGTGCGATATATGGTATTATTTAATTTGTGTGGAGTGGTTTGAAGAAGCAGTCGATACTTGTTTGTTTTTTTTTCTTTTGTTTAATAGCTCTTGATCATTTTCGTACGCATATGGACACGGTCTGCCACCTGATTTGCATCGTTATTGTTTTCAAACCATTTTATCAAGATATTGATGCTTTCAACTGCTTTCGAGAAGCTCACTTTTGGTTGTTGAATACCTTCCTCGATAATTGACCCGTCGTTATCATTATCGGAAACTTCGAAATCATCGTTATCTTCCGCAATTTGATATTTGTTCCAATTTTCAATGTCATCAATGCTGATGTCAACATTATCACCCAACTTCGATATCAACAATTGAACTTCTCGAAGTGTATCGTCGTAAGAACTATTTGATTTAATCAATTACGACAGCGGATATCGTCTTCACTATCGTATTGATCATCATCCCACTTTTTTATCTTATTCCACGCTTTTATAAGAACAGCTTGCGGCAATTCATTCCACGCTGATTTAAGTAGCAAAATAGCATCACAAATTGAATGTGTCTTCAAAATATTTTCAACCGGAACGTTTTTTTGTGCGACAATGTTGCATAACAGTTTATTTTGATATCCTAACTTGACCAATTTTATTGGATTTTGATCCATGGGCTGCAAAACCGCTGTTACGTTAGGTGTAAGAAGCATTGCTACAATGTTTCCATCATCAGACTGTAGCATGTCAATTGGCTTATGTGCAGTGCAGTTATCAATCAGCAACAACGCCTTTGGTGGTAAACTTTTTTCAGCAGAAAATTTGCGAACCTGCAAAATGTTTATGTCATAAGCGAAAATTTAAAAATGAAAACCAAAAACTAAGTTTACCTGTTTTATAAATGAATGATGAAACCAGTTGAAGAATAACTATGAATTCATCCAAGACTTCTTCGAATTGGCGTATTCCAATGGGTTCTCAAATCCCTTAAAGCAGCGTGGATTTGCGGATTTACCAATCACCAACGGCTTCAACTTGTGCGAACCATCTGCGTTAGCACACAACAAAAATGTGATTCTTTCCTTTGCAATTTTTCGGCCCTGTGCGGTCTTTTCATTTGCTGCGACAGATGTTTTATCCGGTAAAAAGCAATAAAATAGTCCAGATTCATCTGCGTTATATAGTTGCGAGTCGGAGATGTCCATTTCATCAATTTTTGCTCGTAAATTATGACTGAACGGTGTTACATCCGACGTATCGCTTGATAGAATTTCCTCACAAATTTTGAGATGACGAATACCATGTCTTTTCTTAAAATTTGCCAGCCATCCATGACTGGCATTAAATTTTTTTCCAAGGTGCAGTATGGCGAATTTGTGCTTGCACAATTACGCTGTCGTTGGTCCAAGAACCATTTATACAAGCTTGCCTCAAGATCAGCGTGTTCTGGTTTATGTAGTGTTTTCTTCTGCGCTTTTTCATATGTGTTCGCCACAGCGTCGAAAATTTCATGACGTTTTTTCTTTATTTTGGAGATGGCTACTTTAGATACACCATAATCCAACGCCAATCGTTTTCCGTGAATACCTTGATCAAGCTTTTTTAAATCTCCACTTTCTGTTGTAAATCTAATCTGATTTGCGATGATTTCTTCTGCTTTGTTGACATTTTTTTCAAATAAACAATACAGAACTCACAAATTAAAACGCTCATGACTGACTAAATCAATATTAATTGACGATGACAGCTCAAAACAGAAAAGAGATTCGGGGAATACCCCAATAAACAAAATTAGAGCTCAGCTATTAAGAATTTTTAAAAAGGGGCCAATTTGCAACTAAGTGACCTAAAAAAGTGGTTGGTTTGAAAGAAACTGAAAAGTTAACTTTTTAGAGCGGCACGCGGAAGCTGAAATTCGGTTAACTTAACCGAGCGATTAACTTTTACGCAACTTAACTTTTTCAAGATTCTACTGTATATGTACCAACATATATTTATTTGAATCACATGATTTTTTTTTCATATTTAATCAAATGTTGCAAAATATGAATAAAAAGTGTTGCGAACCATAGTTGGGACAACATAGCACATTGATTCGCAGCTCTCTTTTCAACAAAAAGTGTGCTCTTATGTTAAAATTGTACGAATAATAATTGTACAAATATGTACGAATAACATAGACATTTTTAACATACAGTCAACCTCGGCTATAACGCACCGCTTTTTAATGAACCCTCGCATATAACGAGCCAACTTAACAGATCCCATCTAATTTTCACCATTTGCCTTAGAAATAGTTCCGGTTATAATGAACCCGGCTATAACAAACATTTGTATATAGTGAACGAAATGTTTGCAGAATTGGGTCGTCATTATCGGATACAACGAACTTCTGAGAACGGATGTGACGGACTTTTAGTCAAACAATTAGGGGAATACCCACAAATCAATAATTCAGCGCTAGTTCATATGCTTGCGTTATTTGGGTTTTCCCATTATGCATAGTAAGACTTCAGATTTCAGATGGCTATCGGTAATTTTCGCATTCCTGAATTAATTTGGCAGCTCGCAGTTGATACCGCCGTTGTGTTGGATTTCTTTCTTCGCGGTCGCCTGTTTTTTTACAGTGGAACCAAATACATTCATAGTATGAGTGAAAAACGAAAGGTGTTTTCCCTAAAAGAAAAAGTTAACATAATCCGCGAGATTCAAAGTGGAAAAAAACAAAGCGATATGTGTCGTGAGAAAAATATAAGGAAGTCGACAATTGCGACAATATAGAAAAAGGAGGACGAGTTGCTTCTTGCTTTTGAAAGTGTGAATGGTGAGACAAAAAAATGCGTAAATCGTTTCATGATGATGTGGATAAATTACTCCTAAAATGGTTCACACAACAAAGATTCTGTAATGTAACAATTAGTGGGGCTGTCTTAAGGCAACGTAGCACCTCCAAATTTTTAAAAAATCGATTTTTGTTTTTTGATTGAATATGTTAGAATGAAGGTTTTAAAACACGATTTTAACAATATAAAATTGAAATTCTAAAACAAAAAAATTTTATGAGTATATATAGCCAAGCGCCCCAAGATCATTGATTCTATGATTTTCGTTCACTTCGCTATATCGCTACATCGAATTAAGCCAAAGTGTAGACAAAGATAAATGAGTCATCTCCTTTAAAAGAAGCAAAAAATAAGCTAACCTTGGCAAGAAAATAAAAAAATAGCTGTAAAAGATGTTTCTAAAACAAGTGTAGAATCTCCAAAAAAAGGTCCGAAAAAAGTTCACCTGACACTAAAATTAATGAAAAATTTAGCCACGTATTATGGCCTAACTATACGACGAAATCCTGATTCAGTTGAAAATATGCGCAAGGAAATTTGGGCAGCATATTACCACAAAATTTCAACTGATGAGAACCCTCAACACTGTTATTGTCCTGTTGGAGAAACGGCTTGGTGTAACTGGCGCAAGGCGGAGGCAGTGGGTGATAATGCATTAAACAATTTCAAGCATTCTCCACCTTTAGATGATGAGGTACAAGAAATTTTAAAGCCTATTTATGATAACTTATCATCAGAAGATTTATTAAAGCGTTGCTTGGGCAATTTTGCGCAGAATAATAACGAAAGCTATAATTCTTGTGTTTGGAATTTGGCCCCCAAACATACTTTTTGTGGGAAAAACGTACTAAATATGGCTGCAAATATTCCTGTATATACATTTAATGAAGGATTTATGGCTTTCTTGAAAATAATGCAAGTCATGGGAATTACAATTGGCCAATGTGCGCTGGAACATGCAGAGCATAGAGATGCTGCAAGAATTAACCAGGCGGAAAAACACTCAACTGAGGCATCTAAAGAGGCCAGAACTGCTCGAAGGGAGCAAAAATCTTTAGAAGAGGAGGAGTATGAGCAAGAAGAAGGTGTATTGTATGGTCCAAGCATCGCAGATTAATTTTCGATAAGATTTATTGCAAAAAATATTGAATTTTAACTTTAAACGCGATTTTCTCGAAACAACGTTTTTCAAGTTGGCGTGCATGATTAAGAAAAACAATATTATCCAATCGTTTTGAAATTTTAACACGTTAATTTGCACATGTTAATGCTCAGAATGAACTACGGATGAAAAAATCGGCATTAAACTTTTTTAGTTATAGCCGATTTTTGGGGAAAAAAAACCTCGATTTTCGAAAAAACGCCGCCATTTTGTTATTTTTCTACCAAATTTTTTTTTTTTAGTTCATTCCAAGGCCGCTTTGATGTTGGTCAAAACCCCGTTTTTGTTTTTTTTTCAGACTTTCCTGAGGGCAGTTATCATGCACGCCAGGTTTTTTTGGTGTATTTTCCAAAAAATTGTAACAGGCGACAGGGGGCCACAAAACATTTTTAACAATTTTGTTTATGTAGTCTAAGACATATAAAGTATGTGTAAAAAGTTTCATTAAGATATGTCTTTTAATTCAATTAAAAACAAGCCTTTGAAAATAACATTTTTTTTTCAATTTGAAGGTGCTATGTCGCCTTAAGGGCAAAAGCAGAAGAATTTGGTTGAAAAATTATAGACGAATTTGTCTGCAGTGAAGCCTGGATTGATAGGTGGAAGACGCAGCGAAATTGTTGGTAAATGCAGATCCGTAGATACAAATGTTGTGAACAATGGAATAAGCACTGTTTGGCTTATAATTAAAGAAAGGTTTGGCGATGATCACATTTTAAACGCTGACAAAGCTGGTATTTTCTACAAGTTGACTCCCGATAAAACTTGAAAATTAAAAAGCGGTCAGTGCCAAGGTGGCAAATTGGCACCGAAATGAAAGGGCTACTGTTTTAGTGTGTGCTTACATGTCCGGCACCGAAAAACGAAAACTACTCGTTATCGGGAAGTCACAAAGGCCCCGATGTTTCAAAAACATTAAAAGGTTGCCAGTTGATTATTGTGCTAATAATCAAGCTTGGATGACATCCGTAATTTTCCTCAATTATGTACGCGAATGGGACCAAGTGGTAACAAAGAAAAAACGAAAAATCGCACCAATAGCACCAATAACTGTCGCACCAATAACTGTCCTCCGCATCCAAAAATTGGGCAGCTTAATTCCTTAAAGCTGGTGTTTATGCCACCGAACACCAGTTCAAAATTACAGCCCATGGATCAGGGTGTCACCCGTTCGTTGAAAAGTCATTATCGAAGCGCACTTTTGTTGAGCATTGTTCAAAACATTGATGCTGGTGCACGCCTTAATATCACATTACTTCATCAATCTTTTGCACAAATCTTGGCACAAAGTATCTACTGAAACAATAATAAATGTATTTAAACATGCAGGACTATTGGCTACCACCAGTAACGATCAATTTGATGAGGAGGATTTGATAACAGTTTTTTAGTCTCGACATTTCTAACGGATGACGAGTTAGTTGCTGATATTCAAGCCCTGGAAAATAATGGAAGCTATGATAGTGAAACTGAGGACGAGTTGACTGAAGGTCCAGTTGCAACAACTACATCAATAGTGCAAAAACTAACAGAAGTTCGTCGATTTTTCCAGTCTCATGATGTACTACAAAATATTTTAAATAATTTGGTGGAAATTGAAGCTTATACAGACACGATGAAAATTCAAGAGCTTCAAACAAAAATAACAGACTATTTTATGTAACGAATTTACGTATTCATGGACATTTGATAGTATATTTCGAATTAATTGGAAATTGAGTTTGCGTTTTGGTATTATCTTGAAGTATATACATACAAATATATTTTGTTCATTAATGAAAATATTATTATTTTGCTTTAAATAAACTTATGGGAAAAATGTTTCTTGGTTTTTTAGTTATTTGGATATAACGAATTTCGGTTATAACGAAACAATTCTCACTGTCCCTTTAGCTTCTTTATAACCGAGGTTGACTGTATATCATATAATATTTTTATATCAAATTTCAAACTGCGTGAGTGCAAAAGCAAAGCATGTATAATTTTTTTTGTCAATTGTTTTTACTAAAAATATAATCATGCACTCTTTCAATTTCGTTTTCACCGACTTCAATTGAGCAGTAGCATCATTCGGTGCAGTTAAATCTATGGCTCTACACTCTAATAGCCCTAAAAGTCAGATTCAATTTTAACTTTATGCCACAACTCTTCCCTAATCGGCTTTAAAGAATAAAATGGACACTGCCAGCAAAGAGCTATCCATTCTACGGTAACGCGCTCTGAAGATTTCAAAATCAACTAAATTTTAAAGGTGAGATTATCGAAAAACTTTTCGTTCGAAGGTCCTTTATTCAACCAAAACGAAATTGCCTGAAAAAGCACGAAGCTGAATCCAACAAACTTTTAATCTCATCTGAAATCCAAGAAGATTTGAGAATTTACAGACATAGGAGATTTCTATAGCTTTAACGGATTACCTACCGTTAGTCATGTTCCTCTATGCGGATTCTGTTCGGAAATGTCAAAAAGGTGAAAAAGAGAATTGTTGGAATATTCAAGATTATGGTTTCAATTTTCAGCTACCTGAATGCATCTGCAGTCATAGTGATGCGAGCTTTGGTACTTTACTTTTTCATTGAGTGTTTTACCCACGCTGGGCGCCAGAATATAAAGAGAAATACTTTTATTGTGAATTATTAATTAGAAGACATTTGCTGCCTTTAAAAATCAAACAGTTAACCAAAATACAAAACAGTAACTATTTGTTATTTTTTCAAATTATTCTTTCAAATTATGTGAATTGAAATCAATAATGTTTGAATCTCTATAAAGTAAATCGGTAATAAAATATTTTAAAATATGAAAAGTATGTTAAGTGAAATGCTATGAAATGCTCACTATCGTTTTGAAACATATTCAGTATAAATAATGGTGGCTTGTTTGCATTTTCCTGCGTTTCAAGTATGTTCTACGCAATTACATTGTATACAGCAATACTACATACGATGTAAGTTATACATGCACCTTTGAACAAGTGGTATTTATAATTAGCATTTTTTCTCTGTTACTTTCATTACATGATTAAGCAACCAGGTGGTAGTAAAGTAATAACCTTGGATATATAGGTCTATAATCAAGAATACGTTGTAAACCGTTGAGTTTTTCAACCTGAAATCAATGAAACTTTGATTTTCATGGCTAGCTCATAAGAAAAAATACAAACATTGGAAAAATGTATGAAGACACAATTAATTTACCCTTATATGCCAAATGCTTATGCTTTGATCATAAATTCTACAACCGTTTCAATAATTGATTCGAAAGTTTATTCAAAACATTTTCGGAAAAAAGGAGAATGAACCACTCTGACTGTCGTCAAAAAAGTAACTACCAGAAGATAATAAGAAATGAAAGAACAATCGGAAAATATACAATCATCATGGGATCATTTTGGTGGCTATACATTCGAGCTTTGCTAATGGATTTGAGTTCTAACCAAACAGCATCTATGTTCCCGGAAAATACCAAAACATCAAAATCAAAACTTATCGGACACTGACGTTCTTCATTCCACTCTGCCCTTATATCAAGAAGGAGACTTGCTCTAAGGTAAGGTGTCTTGATGGCTGAGAGGTCAATGAGATGATATATAGCTAGAAAACTGTTCCACCATCAAAAGGCACCTTGCCTGTACCTCTGTTTACCGGTTTGGGAGAAGTGGATCATTTGTTCATGTGGCAAAATATTCTTCCCCCTGTTTTGATGAAAGGCAAATACTTAAGGTGCCACTTTCACTTCAAGTACAAAATCTGGATCCAGATCCTTTCAGACGTTTTGAATCCGCAAATATGCCTATAAGAAGATTAAAGAAAGTACAAAAAAAACCTGACGCCCGCCCCCTTTTCCCACAAACATTATCTGCATCGTTTAGTAGGCAGAAGAAAATGAAGCACTAGCTGCTCAAAAACAGCAGAATTCGGCTGAGCGACTAGGTCAGACTGACAAATAGGGGCTTAAAAATGCAAGACTGCTTTGACCGGAATAGCTCAACCACTTGATGAAATAATCAAGGAGAGTCTGGTTAGGGTGATGGCCGATACCAGTAAAAGCGATGGCATCCTCCCAGCAGATAGCTGGAATTTGGTGCAAAAGACGCTTCTAGTGGAAGTAAGTGATTTGCTTGAAGCATCTTGGACTATAGAAATGTCTTGATGCTGGATGGCATCAAAGCAGAGTCAAGCATGCCGCCCGCTAAGATCAATGCTCTGCAGATATTTACAAGCTAGCAGTAAGCAAGCTGGGTGAAATATAGCCATGTGGAAAATTGAATTTGGTCCAAAAGTATGACTGACGGTTTGAAAGTGGCCAAAAACAGTGAGCTACCCGGCAGCCAACGCTAAGTTCTCATCATTTTTAATGAGGAATTCTCTCCTTATTTGAAAGATCGTGGTTTTACAATAGGAGAACCAGAATAATTAATGAGCCGACCTAAAAATCTATCGCGGAAGGATTTAAATCCTACGGACGGGGTAGATAGATGGGATACCTCGTGAAAGGATGACAGTAAAACAGCCGTTTTATTTACTTGACCTTTGCTTAGGAACATCTGGATTGGAGGATAAGGCCAGTGCTGGCTACCTTGAAAGTTGAAAGTAGCAGACAATTCTCGGTGGATTCCGCTTATAAAAGGCGCAGATGCCAACGCACATGATCTGTTATGGGGCAGTTCAGCTATTAACAAAAGAGGTGCATCATTTTATGAGCGCATAATGTCTTGCAATTTTGCCATTGCAAATATTGGTAATGAGCCTACCTTAAAAACCTCTGACAAGAGTGAGATCTTAGATGTAATACTGATAAGTGAGCAATCGGGACACCTTCTCACGAGATGGAGAGTTTTCCCAAAGTGCTCACTTTTAGACCACATTTACGTGTCATTTATATGAAAACGATTGCTACGTAGAGAAGCAACTCTTTACCTAATCGAAAAAAGAGCTGATTGGGAGGGATTTCAATCATCTTTTTACACTGAATTGGACCATCTCCCGGCTTTCGTCCATCATGAAGATCTAAAAAGAGCAGTGAACTCTTTGACTACTGCATTTAACAATGCTGCCTCGAAATCCTTCAGCTCAACTAGATACATACAAAAATCAAGTCCGTTCGGTTTTTAAAGAAATGTAGAGATATTCGACAACGCAGCTATTTCGCTTACCAAGACATGGAGATGTTAAGGGTAACTGTGGAGCGGACGAACTTGAAAAAGCTATGACATTTTTGCTCGGAGGTGAATCTGGACAAGACAATTGAGGAGAGATTTTTTTGTTTCGTTCGCACCGTAGAGCTACGCAAATTGGAATGGTGGTTTCTTCGGGCAGCTGTGGCTATTTTTCCTGGACATAATTTTTTTTTGCAGGCAAGCAGAGTTTTACTCACCAAACTGAAAAAATCATACTATGAATGGAAAGCAAATAGATATAATCGTATTCTCAAATCCAGAACCTGCTATTCGAGAACAGGAAATATATAACTTTATAACAGATAAATATATAACAGCTCTTCTTAATAAGACACAACAGGCAAGTTTTTACTATACAATAAACTTAAATAATAAACGTATTGATTTCACTGATGGACATGTTGCTTGGTTTCAACTTTTCAATTTTTTGTCTCGCAGAGCATTGAACTGATTTTAAGAAAATTCTACATGAATTTATAAGCATGTGTCCCAACACATTTAAATTTTATTGCCGTTCTTTATTTCTGTATGTGATACTTCAAATCCGTTTATAGTTTAGACTGGAATTATAGTAGCGCTTGAAAAAGTAAAACCCTGCATACGGCCATCTGTCAAAGACAAACGTCAGCTACGCTGTCATTTATTTAGGCGAAGGTTTGTCATTTTAGAATATGGATCGCTTACCGGTTGAACAGTGCGCTAAAACTATTAAATTTTACTATAAAAACGGTGATTCTGCCGTGCCCGTATTTTGCGCTTTGCAAAATTCGCAGCAATCAATATTGAATACAGTGAATAAATTTGAATAAACTGGACCTGTTGCTGATATTAAAAGTCATGTGCATCATCGAAACAATCGCACCGATTAAAATATCGCTGTTGTAGCCGAATGTGTGGAGGAAGATCCGAATTTGTCGATTCCTTGTCGAGCTCAGCATTTGGGCCTACCTTATTTATGGCTCATTATGGCGAATTCTCAATCTGGATCGGCATCTCCATCTGTATAAAGTCCAGCTCACACAGAAACTCAAGCCTGCTAACCATGAAAAATACAGATAATACGTGAAATGGGTGTTGGAAATTTAATCTGTATTGGGGCCCATTTCTCGCTTTGTGGATACGTTAATATGCAGAACTCTACAATAAAAAAAGGCTCAAAAAGGGCTCAAAAATCCACGAGAGATCTTATAGAGGCCATTACATCTGGAAAAAATCACTGTGTACTGCACATTATGGTCTGGTGGCGAGATTGTGCCGTATTTTTCCAGAACAATAATGGACGACCCACCAGTGTCAATTGTGAGCGCTATAGCCGCATGTTAAACGATTATTTTTGGACGGAAATCGAGGACTATGATCTTGACGATACGTGGTTTCAGCAGGATGGGACAACAAATCACGTAACATAAGCAAATTGAGCTCTGTTTGCAAGATAAATTTCCAGGACATATAATTTTGCGATTGGCTGAAGTTAATTGGCCTCCAAGATCCTGCGATCTAACGCCTCTGGATTTCTTTGCGTGGGGGTACGTGAAAGATCGTGTTTATGCAAACAATTTCCAAACTCTGGATGAGCTGAAAGCCAATATTCATGAAGTCATGGCCGAGATATTCTCCGAAATGTGCTAGAAAGTCATTGAAAATTAGCTCAAAAAGATTGACTCCAGTAAGAAATTCCGTCAAATTAAAATTACATCACTTTCCGAATATTTTATGTTTTTTACTAATGTTCGAAGAACAATAGTATTAAAATCGCTCCGCCGAAAATTCGTCATATATATATATATATATATATATATATATATATATATATATATATATATATATATATATATATATATATATATATATATATATATATATCAGCAAAATGGTTAAGAGAGATAATCTCTGGAGTGGCAGATCCGATTGAGCTGAAACTTTTGGAGGACATAGATGTATATAACAGGTAGGTCCATGACTTGCTAGAATTCAGATATCTTAAACCTTTTGGCGGCGGCGGGCATTTAAGTGAATTTTCAGGTGCTCCTATATTTCCAAGCAGTGTACATTTTTGTTCAAAAAAAGTATAAGGAATGAAAACTTATTATGTTTTAAGTTTGCTTATGATAAAGAAGTCGAAATTTTGAGCCTTGTGTAGGCGCTGAGTGCCTAAAAGTAGGCAAGGATTTTTTTTCAAAATTCGATTTGTCATAACTTCTAAAAAAAACAATGGATCATCGTGAAATTTTTAGAGCGTATTAACATAGACTAAAATTTTACACACATGGACTTTCAAGACTGTGCAGGCAACTCTGTACCTACAGCAGGCTCCTGAAAAAAAATCCTTCAAATCATCGAGTCTCCTGAAAAATTTTTGATTTTTGCAAATAAATTCAAATTATTGATAAATTTTGACTTTTGTCCACCAAGTCAAATAAAAATTTCAAAAATTCCGCGGTAAACAAGAACGGCAACCCGTCCTCAAATTACCTCTATTTTCAGCACTCAAAACTTCTGTTCACGAGAACTGACGATCGGATAATGCGATCAATATGAAATTTACAGGACATGTTGGAATTTGCTAGGACCAGGTCTGATAGAAGTGATTTTGGAAAATGAGCAACACTGTGGCAGTGGTGCCATTTGGAAAAATCGCTGAGAAAAAAAAATGGTTTTTGGCCTATAGCTTCCGATTAAGCCACCAGATTTTAACGAAATTCACGCAGTAGGTGAACCTAGATTTCATAGAAATTTGGTTGAAAAATTAGTATAGGGACGCTAGCTATGGCAATTTTGGTCTCTTAAATATTGTAAATGTGCTCAGGAAAATAAAGGTTTTTTCCCTATAACTTCCGATGCAGTGACGAAATCAAAACGAAATTCATGTGAAATGCATATCTTGTTGCGATTGTAATTCTGTAGGAATTTTGTTGAAAAACCGTGAAAGGGTTGCCAGCTATGATGAATTTCGTAATTTATTTACATTGCTTTATCGTGCGATGTTGTCATAAAATTTCCAAATGGGAATGATCCTGCAATGACAATTAACAACAAATATTTACGTTTCAAAAATTTAAAAAGCTTGGACGATGGTAGCCCTAAAATTTAATTCACTCCTATAACTTACAACGCAGCCATTCAATCGAAATGAAATTCATAGGCTGGGTTAAACACAACGTGAAGCAGCTATGGTGCTAGCACATGATTGCCAGCACTTGACAATTTCGTAAATATCGCACCAACAGATGCTTCCATTTTCTATTTATAAGCAAACCATTTACAATAAAATAAGCAACCGATATTTAAATGTTCCGAGTTTTGGAAATTTTATTGTTTGTTACTTGAATCTATAACCAAGTTTATTAGCTTATTCATCTGCATCATCCCCCTTCTATGGTAAGCATAATTTATGACAAACTACTTCGATTATATAAAAGCACTAAAAGATTATATAAAAGCAAAGCAACTAAGTTATATAGCTATATGCTTTTAGAATCGTCAAAAATTGGTGCAACTGCATCAAATTGTTTAAATAATGTTATTTTATTTGAATAAAGCTCTTTGCCCTATAGCCTCCAGTACAGTCATGGTATCATAACGAAATTCATATGGCAAATTGAAATTATTGTAGACAATATTCAGTAGAAATCTAGTTTGAAAAACAATGATAGGTTTGCCAGCTATGATTGTTTTTGTATGTTTTGACATAGCTTTAGTAAGCGATTTTATCATAAAGTTTTCAAATCGTAGTGGTCTTATAGTGAAAATACACACCAAATACTAAGATCTAGAAAGTTTGAAAGCTCTTGCGAATGGTAACCCTAAATTTCGTTTTAACGCTATAACTTCCAATGCAGTAATTGACTTCAACGTGAGGCAGATATGACTTATTTTTGGCTTCAGTGCTAGCAAAGGACTTCTAGCACGAGGTGTTTTTGTTATTTTCGTACCAATAAATGCTTGCATTAAGTATTCACACTGCGAATATACAATATATAACAATATACATGATAATACATACAATATATAATATGTAAGACAATAACAACAACATAACAACAATATATAACAATACACTCAAAATCTGCACAAATCCTCTACTGTTCTTCGAACATTAGTAGTTCTAGCGGTTCTGATGCGCTAGGGTTTTTTTTTAAGTTTACTTTTTGAAGCAGAAATGGATAGCTTTATTTAACGCAGCCGAAGACTTTCATCAAATATACTAATTTTAATCAATTCACATTTAATGTTGACAAATAATTCATAAACTCCTATTATTTCACTTGTCCACTAAATTTATACCTGTTTTTTTTTCAGATGAATTGCAGAATAATGTTCTTAAAGAAAATCTTCTCCTCTGTGATGACTTTCCTAAGCTTCACTAACGAAATACTCGTATCTTTCATAAAATGACGTCAGTGTAAGATTTTACTTCGACCGTAATCGAATCATCAGCATTTGACATTTTTACAACTGTGATATAAGACAGTTTTTATTGCAACGTTCTCAAACGGATTTCTATTTTGTTTCGTTCCGGAGATTACGTTGCTCCACAAAGCGGTGACGGCAAATCATCACATCTCTGATCGATAAGTCCAATAATGCGTTTTTATCCAAGTGAATGTGCTGCCCGGCATGGGATGCTTGAACGGCTGTAACAGAGAATTGCAAGTAAATCAGAACAGCGACTGAAGAGATGATCTAGATCCCAGAGTCGTGTCCTCCTGTTTCATATGATATGTGATTCTAAGATGTGTAGAGTATGACATACTTGTCGATAGATACGATTTGTTCTCACAGACTGGTACTTATTGATTTCCCGTTTCTTGGCGAGTGATGTTATATGCTGTTGGAGCAATGAGCCCATAATGGTTGGGGATACGTAAGGCAGCGTGTGGCTCGTACTAAGATTTAGAGCAGTTTATTTAATGGTAAAATATACGACGCGGTGGTAATAAATATCGTCGGATTTGTTGCGAGGACAAAAGTCACCATTCATTTCTTCGAATCCACATAAGCGATAGATTTATTGATGACTTTCAGTTTTATTTGTATAAAGCTTTCTCTTACATGAAAATAGTCGTTCTAAAATGCGGTGAATATGCCTATAACAATAAAATAATGAAATCTGTGTTAATCACAATGTAGATCGAGAAATAATATAATGTAGGACCAAAAAAAATGCAAAACATTCAATAAACATTGTACACAGAGCGAAATGCTATCCAATGCAAATTTTTTGAATAATTCAAGCTATGAAAAATACCAAAATGGATATGGTATCTGACCTACATGCAGCCTGCGTCATAGTGGTCAGTGGTTTCAGTTGTGTTATGAGCTGTAAAATAGAACAATGAATCAGTAAATATATAAATAGTAAGATCTGTAAAATAAATTTATCAATTGATTCAAGTATTCTTTCTTAAACGCTATCACATTGCGATTTGAAGTTTTGAAAAATGTAATGGTGAAAATACTCAAAGTTTGATTTTTAATATTGGATTGCAAATATTCAAGTATCAAAAGCCACTGCGTAGATGATATACAGTTAGCAGGACAAGAGCGAATGTGCTGGGAAAGAAAAACTAATGAATATATCCAATCAGTTTCGTTATTAGCTTTTATATTAAAAAGGGTGATGCGCGTTGTACTAATAAGACGTCCAATCGCCACCGTTTTCCAGTAAAGCCTGACACGACGACTAAATTTTCGGCCAGTTTTGCTAGTAAATTTTTTCGAGGCTGATAATACACGAGTAGGTGCTTTAAATGTACCATATGCTTTTGACGAAGCTTTAGCTTCATGGCAGCCCAGACTAAAGCATCTTCAAACGGCGACTTTGACAGAATGTTTAACGGTACGCTAGTTATATCTTTAACATGTATTTATTTTTAAATTAAACAAACTTTCTAGTTTAAAACGAACACTTTATTCAATCTTGATGTAATGGTAACCAGTAACTAGCTCAGTTTATGATATAGTTCCCTTTATATATCATTTGAGAACAAAGGGTCTTTGTCAAAAAGTGCTGATCCACAGAAGTGGTTGGGTACTGATGTTCGATATGCTATGGTGGATTGATCGACTGTCAACATATAACTGAATTATTGCAAGTTGATCAATTTCTGAATAAATAATTCTATGATTTGATATGAATGATGAGTTGTTTAGAAAGGTAAAAGTGAATTTGAATATTGCTCACCATTCCAATAACTTTCTATGGTTCACAAAGTGTTACTCATATTATTATGGATTAAAACATAAATGATTGTTAGTATGATTAGTAACATACTCACAAGTAGTATACTTATATTAGGTAGTTTGGGCACGCATGCAACTCCTCTCTCTTTAAGTTTATTGTCGTTAGTTTTAAAAACAGGTAATTTAATAATTCCTCAGCATTTTTGTTTACATTTATTTTGATTGTCTTTTGATTCTTATGCTACAGTTACACTGATTGCAGATAGGTCAATTATTGACATCTTTTATACCCGTCAATTGCTTGTTGGCAATCAATTGCCAATATTCACCACAAAATGCCAGTGTGTTTGAAAGCAGTATGAACACCACTCGGGCAAGCAATTGCCCATGTCAACCAACTGACCTGAAATTTCGATTGACATTGATGTTGTAAATTTTGCTTGCTCGGCATGCATGTATTTGTAATAAAGTTCGATCAAAAATGGAAGGCACCTCTCAACAGTCGCTTTAATGTCAAGCAACAGGCAAATCTACGTTAGTCGATATTTTTTGCCGAGTGATTTGCTCTTTTTCTGTCTTCACACAGACAAATAGCGAATCGGTCAGCAAGAGAAATCGACTGAAGCAGATTTCCTTATTGTTTGTCATCATAGAACTGGGGCTTTGCTGGAACTAGTACTTTCAGCGCTCTGACTCCCCTTCTAGGTGGGCGAATCTCAATCCATCTCAGTCTTCACCTAAACATTACATTAGGCGTTTTTTTTGCTCCTCCAATCCATTCTTCCTCCTATCCGACATCATGCGCCGACAACA
The DNA here is from genome assembly GCA_963978885.1 of Nemotelus pantherinus. NCBI lineage: Eukaryota > Metazoa > Arthropoda > Insecta > Diptera > Stratiomyidae > Nemotelus > Nemotelus pantherinus. Next base: position 53,969,908 of record OZ022264.1, on the reverse strand, counting down.
GTTCAACCTGGAGCCCCAATAGGACTTCCTCAACCTCGTCAATCTGCTCGTACTCTGCCGCGCCTTTTTAATGCATCGCCACCTTTACATGTGTTTGTTTCACATTTTGCATACAATACTTCGGCGGAAACAATCAAGGAGTACACCGCTGCTAAACTTGGCTACTCACCGCCTCTGCTTCTTTGCAAGAAGCTAACACCTGATAGCGTGCAGAACAAAAAAATCGTATCATTCAAAGTAACGGTAACTGCTGGCACTGAAGCTCTGCTTCACAAAGACTTCCGTCGTTGTGCTCTGGAAATTCACTAGGAGAATTTGTAAAAATGTTCATGCTACAAAAAAAAAGATCTCCATAACATAGAAACCGCATTGAAAGTATACTAACAAAACGTTCACGGTCTGAGAACCAAAACTGATTAGATCAGAAACCTGGCGGACTGAAGATTTCCATAATAATGAACTGCTTTCTTTAGACCAATGGCACACACGACGGTTCGACTGAAGCGTTTCCCGACAGGAAAACCGAGTCGGTATAGTTGTGCATTACTTTATCATTGTGATGACAGACACTTTGGTTTGGGCCGCCTCTGGGTTTTGGAACCGAGTCGGTAGACAAGAGAAATGACTCACCGATTCGGTTCTTTGAGCGTTTTCTGATTTTCTCATAACTGCGAAATCCGATCGAGCTGAAATTTTCAGGATGTATTGATGAATGCATGGAATAAACGCTTCTGAGAACCGCTGCGTGTATCACCCTCGAAAAAAACCAACGCGTGAAACGCTTCGATTTAGCTGCCGTATGTCATTGACCTTACTGAATATCTTCAGTAAAAACCGCGAAAAATCAGATGGCGGTGGCGTCCTAATCGGTGTTAATAAGGCGCTCAATGAAATACCCTGCAATAACTTTCCTTCCTTTCCCCCTCCCATTGAATGTGTTTCCTATGGAACTTTAGTTGTTCTATATCTATATCACTTGTAAAAGCCCTGTTTTAGTTAACGTTTTTTTGCGCAAATCTATTCCTACCTTAACACTAAGTGTTCTTCTGCTTTCCTATTAATATGTAGAGATTTTCAACCTCCCAACCATTGACTAGGGTGCTGCATTCTTGACTATAGTATCTGCCAACAGCATTTCAGTGCTTACCTCTTTTTTCCTTTTACTGTGCTCCTTTTCTCAACTGAATAGCTTCCCAAATTCTAATAATAAAATCCTTGATCTTGTTTTGTCTAATGTTCCTAAATGCTCTGTCATGGTCAATATTGCCTTTTCTCCTTATGTACCTCCTGATTTTCAGCATCCTCCACTTTTTTTGAGAGATTTTGATCACTTGTCGTTCACAAAAGAAAGCTGTTAATGTCTCTCGTTTTAATTTTCGTAAAGCTAACTTCTACAAGTATCCATCTATAAGTATCTTTTTCAAAGTGCAATAAAATGAACAAACTTTAATTTTTTTCTATGTATTTTGGCTTCATAAGAAAGAGTTAACATTCTCATTAATGATGAAACACAATTTCGTTCAAGTGGCTGCCTCGGCTGGCTTCGCAGTAGCGCATTCTGTCACTCCAAATTTCCAACACCTTTCTAATGGTTTCGGGCTGTAGCTCACAGATTGCTTGGATGATTTTGGCCTTAAGTGCTTGAATCGTTTCTGGATTGTTGGCATAACATCGGTCGTTCACGGTTCCTCACAAAAAAAAAGTCCAAAAGGGTCAAATCGCAGCTCCGAGTTGGCCAATTGACATCGCCAAGACGGCTGATAATACGATTTGGGAATTTGGTGCGTAAAAGATTGATTGTGAGTAGATAGAGAATACCAGTTCTGGATCCTCATCCTCATCTTCCTCTGAGGAGGGTGACGTCACTGAGGAGGGTGACATTGATGTGGAGGTTGACGCTGATGTGGAGGATGACGTCACTGAGGAGGATGACGTTGATGTGGGGGGATGACGTTGATGTGGGGGGATGACGTCACAGGTCGAGGATGACGTAAGCGAGTATCGGTCCGCACATGACGTAAACGATCATTTTTGGACTGATAAACAGCCCAACAGGGCTGTTTAAAAGCTAAACCGGGCTGTTTATTAGCTCAACAGGGCTGTTAATCAGCTCAACTGGGTTGTTTATCAGCTCAACCGGGCTGTTTATCAGCTTGACTAAGCTGTTTATTAGTTCAAAGATGATCGTTTACGTCATGCGCGGACCGATACTCGCTTACGTCATCCTCGACCTGTGACGTCATCCCCCCACATCAACGTCATCCCCCCACATGAACGTCATCCCCCAACATCAACGTCATTCTTCTCAGTGACGTCATCCTCCACATCAACGTCATCCTCCACATCAACGTCACCCTCCTCAGTGACGTCACCCTCCTCAGAGGAGGATGAGGATGAGGATGAGGATCCAGAACTGTTATTCTCTATCTACTATTGTGGCATGGGCTGTGTAGCATTACGCAACATCCTGCATAAACCAGAGGTCGTCGAAATCTATATCTTCAATTTCAGTAAAAAAAAATCGGATAACATGGCTCTGTAACGTTTACCGTTGACCGAAACGTTGCTCCCAGCCTCATTTTCGAAGAAAAATGGTCCAATGGTACCACCACTCCACAATCCGCACAAAATCGTCACTCTCTGTGGATGCATTGACTTTTTGACAATAACGTGCGGGTTTTCCGAGCCCCAGCTGCGGCAATTTTGTTTGTTAACGTAGCCGCCGAGATGAAAATGCGCTTCGTCGCCCAAAATTGTTGTCCAATTCAGGCAGCTCTAAGGTCTGAATTGCAAAACGATAATGAAGCGGATGGTTATGCGCCTTCAATTGCCGAGTCAATTGGACCTAGTAAGCGAATAATCAGAGATCTTTGTGCAGAATTCTCCTCAGGCTAGTGCGTGAAATGTTGAGATGTTGAGATCGACGGCGAGTTGATGTTCGTGGAGTGAGTCTCACACTCTTGGCTACAGCAGCCACATTCTCGTCTGTGCGCACCGTTTGACGATGGGAGACCATGAGTGTTGTCCACTAGGATGTCAGTCTCACGAACTTTTTGCACAAACTTGCGTACAGCAGGCGCAGTGGGCCAAAACTAACTTTCCAAAAACCCACTGTTTAGGCTACACAGCACTCACTTCGGAAATAAGTTTTCAATGTTTTCCAACATTGTTCAAGCATTAAGCGACTCATTTTGTTCCGCGGAGGTATGATGCTGACTTTTTGTCAAGATTTTGGGTGGGAAACAGTTTTCAGTGTCAAAATAACCTATGATTTAAAAAGAAACCACTAGATGGCCCATCCTGGATTTCTTTCTAATTTAATATCGCATTTTACCCCAAGCTACTGGTTGTTTAAAACTAAGGATGCTGTTTGGTTTAACACTGACACTGCTGCCACTCTTAATGCAAAAGACGCTGCTCGTAATAAATATAAAACTATAAGTTCTTAAAATGATCTTGATGATTACAAAAGGCTCCGTTCTGAAGCAAAAAAAAAGTGCTAAGCTTGCTATGCAGTCTTACATCAAGCACATTGAAGCTCCTATCCAATCTGATCAGCCTAAATCTTTTTGGTCGTGCATTTACTCTCTAAAGAGCTTCTCTGGTACAAGTACAACATTGTAACAGTTATCACTTCACAAGATGTTTGCAGGCTTCTTGCTTAATACTTTACTTCCTTCTTTTCGCAACAATTTTTTCCTTCTTCCTCTGCTACTCTTCCCCAATTCTCTCAAACTTTATCCTCTTTTTGTACTTATCCTATTGAAGTAGAGTTTTTGATCCCGATGGTATTTCTAATTTCCTAGCTTTGGTCCTGATGATATTACCAATTTCCTAGCTAAGTCTTTATCTTCTTCCTTGTGTGTCCCTCTTTCCATTATTTTCAATCCAACCATTATTTGCTCCTCTCCTGTTAAGGTAAACTACTTGAGTGTGTGGTTAGAGTATACCGTTCTGTCCATTCTTTTCTTGTTCCAGAGCAGAATGGGCTCATAAAAGGTAAATCCACATTGATCAGCTTGCTTTCTTTCACTAATGTGGTTGCATCTGCCTTACATTAGCAAAAGCAGGTTGATGTAATGTTTACAGATTTCTTTAAAGCTTTTTACTCTGTGAATCATTATCTTCTTCTTCTGAAGCAAGGAATCTCTTTTCTTCTAGTCTCTTGGTTCACTTCCTATATTGTAGATCATTCTTGTGTCGTAATTGCCAATTTTTCAACATCTGTTCCATGTTTTTCCTATCGCAGAAGTTCGCAAAGCTCAATTCTTGGCCCTTTGTTCTTCCTGCTGTATATTAATGACTTGTCATCTTGTATATATTCTTTTTATCTTTTGTATGCTGATGACTTCAAGATGTTCAGAGTAATCGAGACGTTTAACGATTGCTTTCAATTACAAAATGATCACTCTGCGTCAAATATCTGCTGCATTATTGACGCACTTACTCTGAATGTCGCTAAATGTCACCAAATGTGTTATAAGCATAAAATTACGTTTATTTCCTTCTCTTACTCTGTTTCAAATTCCTCTCTTAATGTTGCTGTCAATATCAAGGAGCTTGGCGTAATATTTGATTCGAAACTCAAACTCTACCAATGCTTCTAAATTGTCCTGCTTTATTCTTAGATCTTCCAAACTCTTTGTTAACCCCCCCACATGTTTGCATCGCTTCCTGTCATTTGTTCGCAGTATTCTGGAATATTGCTGTCAAGTGTGGTGCCCCCATTAACAATATATTGTGCAATCCTTAGAATCCGTCCAACGTCGGTTTACCCACTCTTTGTTTTTTAAATTCAACTGTATTTGTAATCATCATCTCTCCATATTGCAGATTCCTTCCCGTGAATCACGCAGAGTTTTCCATGAGAAGTGTCTCTTTTCAAACTGCATTACCATCTTGTAAACTGTGATCTATGCAGCCGGGTTTCTGTTCGGGAATCTTATCGATCTAACAAATCCTTTTGCGCTAACTGAAATGTACTTTTATTTGCCTTTGTTACGTACAACTAGACAACATAACGAGTTGCAACTTGTTTCTCTTCCGTCGACGTTCTTTGGACCCCAAAACTGTTTAAAAAATAGAGTCCTTAAGTACGTTGTCAACTTTTGAACTTGCTAATAGTTTAATTTTTTTTTTATTTATTATTGCAAAGTATTTATTTTCTTTGCTTCGATTATCTTTTTTAATAATGTTCGAAGAGCATTAGTATTAAAATCGATTTGGCGAGAAATTTATATTTCCATATATACATATATTATCAAAAAAATTCAGTGACTATTTCTCAGGAACGCGCCATCCGATTCAGTTTAAACTTTCAGGATACATTGATGTATACGCAAAATAGATCCAGGTCTCACCATATGTCAATTATCTTTAACCCTTTGGCACCGGCAGCCATTTTAGTGATATTTTTCATATACCTATTATTCCGTACACAAATAATGTTTGCAAAAATAAAGTTGACGAAATAAATTTTGAACGTGGTTTACATGTAAATCGGATGATGTTTTGGAATTTTTGAACCCAATGTGTGCGCTAGGTGCCTAAAAAGAGAACGGGAAAATTGTAAAATTTTTAAATTGCGATAACTTTTGATAAAGCTATTTCATTATTATGAAACTTTCAGAACAAGATGATGTTATTTAGTTGTAAATTAACGTAGCTTTTAATGAGCATGTTGACAACCCTGCAGCTAGGGCAGGCGCTGAAAGTGAAAAATTTTAAATCATCGAATCTCCTGAAAAATTATCGTTTTTTGGAAAAAGAGCCGCTCATAAATAAGTCTTATGCTTTGTTTCCATAGCCAAAGTAAAAAATTTAAAATTTTACAACGGGCACGCCTGGTAACCCTTTCCCAATTTACCTATATTTTTAGCATCAAAAACTTCTGTTCATGGAAACTCACGATCCGACAATCAAAATTAGTTGAAATTTACAGAATGCATTGGTCTTAAACAGGACCAGATCTTGTAGAGGCGATTTTGAAATGTGAGCGATTTTGTGCCAGTGGTACCATCTTGAAAAAGCACATAGAAAAATAACTGCGTTTGGCTTTATAAATTCTGATTCACTTATTCGATTTTGACAAAATTCACACAGTAGCTGAACCTTACTTTAAACCACGTTTGGTAATAATTTGGTTGAAAAATTCAGTTCGAGCTGCCAGCTATGGTAACTTTGGTGTCCTAAATTTTAAAAATTCCTGAGGAAAATAAATCTCTTTGCCCTATAGCTTCCAGTACAGTCATAGAATCATAGCGAAATTCAAATGGCAGATTAAACTTATAGTAGGCAATATTCAGTAGAAATTTAAGTTCAATACAACGATAGGGTTGCCAGCTATGGTTGTTTTGGTATTTTGTTGGCATACCTTTAGTTAGCGATTTTAGTATAGAATTTTCAAATCGTGGTGATCTAATAGTGAAAATAAACACCAAATATCAAAATGCAGGTAATTTGAAAATTTTTGCGAATGGTAACCCTAATTTTTTTTGCATCCCTATAACTTCCAATGCCGTCATCGGATCAATACAAAATTCGCACAGCAGGTTGACCTCAACGTAAGGCAGATGCGACATATTTTTGGCCTCGGTGCTAGCAAAGGGCTGCTAGCACTAGGATATTTATCCCAATAAATGCTTGCATTAAGCATTTTCATCACAAACATTTGCAATGAAAATAAGTAAACAATGTTTAAATTTTCTAAGCTCTGGACATTTTTCGGATGGCAGCCCCAAACACCTTTCTACCGCAGTAACTTTCGATGAAGTCACTGAAACTAAATAAGCTTAGATTCTACTATTACTTAGGGTGTATTAGTTTTAAGTAGGAAAAGTAAGTAGTGGTCGAATACACACTCAAAATCTGCACAAATCCTCTACTGTTCTTCGAACATTAGTGTTTCTAGCGGTTCTGATGCGCTAGGGTTTTTTTTAAATTATAATTTGAGCTTTATATATTTACGATTCCTTCTTTAATGAGTATGTAGTAATGAGTATCTTTAATAAGTATCTTCAATTCCCGAGTGAATTGTAGCTTTTTCATTGATATTAATATCTAAGTCATCGTTTTTGTCTTGACTTGTTACCCTATGAAATTCATATTCCTCTGCATTCATTTGACTCAAAAAATCTGCTACTTTTTTTTCCTTTCCTTCTAAATATTCAATTTTGAAATTGTATTCATTGAGTTTTATTTTCCAAGTTTACCACTTGGTTCCTCTTTGAATGAAAAAAAATGTTCGATACTTTACATTCAAAATATATGCATATTCGTTTTAACAGCCGTAATGTCTTATTATTTTAATGTATGTACTGCCCGCGTTATTTCACCATCTGGATAAGTTCAAAGTAATTGTTTGGTCAAGTGAAAACTCAAAATCTGCTTTTAGCATCAGTTTTGCTTGAACAAATGTTTCCTCTTTGACGGACGGATGCGATATATTTTCTGTTAGCCTGCAATCAATTTGAATCCATGTATACAAATCGTTCAAATATGTCAAGTGACAAACAAATCACTTTCGTGTTGTCTCTGAAAATCCATTCACAAGTCTCCCAGGACTCCAAACTAACAATATTCAAATATTTGTTCGAGTACCGTTTTCAGTTTGGCTAAAGTCAATAATGTTTTTCAATTTTCGACCCTGAACAGCCGAAGCTCGACCATCCGGCAAAAGTATCACTTCAACGATATCACTTTGGCAAAAGGATGTTCGCATCATAGGACTAGGCGTGTTCTAATAATAGGATATATCTACAAGGCTGATGCTTTGAATCAGCATTTGCATTTTAATCGTTTAGTAGTTGAGCTTATCGTCCATTTCCATTGTGATGTCCACACGTAAACCAGGGCCGATTCCAACGTATTACCACTTTATTGGAAAAGCGACTAAAACTTGGCAGAAATACATTATTGGTAAGTTCGATTTGAAATTGAGTGATGAATTCTAGTCTATCCTTGGCGACAGGTTCCGAAAGCCATTCGAATTAGATTTTGGTAAATTTGATCCAGAGTACTTCACTTTCTACCGGACATGTTCGAATTGCGAAGGCAAGTGGCTGGGCGATTAGTGAATGAATCACTAAATACACATAATAGTAAAAGAGCCGCTGGAAATGGAATCCTCATATTGACCAAATTTGTTTCTCTTATTCTGATATAACAGATGATCAAGTGTGGTTAGAAAGAAACTAGTATACATTGCCTAGCTCGAAAAAGTTCATAATTTTTAAGAAACTTGGCTCAAAAAACACATTTTTTGAGTACTTAATTTATTCGGTACATATTTTACGTCTTTGAACACAAATCATTTTTTTTTAGTTAAGTGGGTACATGACATGCTCTCGCACAGATTATTACTGGCGAAAGCTGGATCCGACTGCTACTTGAGAACGGAGGGAACAAATGGATGCTCTCATGGGGGTGTAATATCACCGCTCCTGTGGAGTATGGTAGCTGACTCCCTGCTAAACGAGTTTCAATAAGAACGGCTGCACATGCAGGTTTAAGCCTGAATTACATTGGCATGCAGTGCAGTGCAGTTCAGCGCGGTGCCGAAGCAGCGCACGCATTGCAAAGCACATTGAAATCAGTGCAGTGTTCTCACAACTAATGTCAAATTAATTTGTGGAGGTTTGATATTTAGATTTTCTGCATCTGTTTTTCGTCCAATTACAATTTAATGCCTGGAACGGAATTTCCGCCTCAATTTGAATCGCTTTTGCCCGGTCAACTACTCTCAAACGAATGTCAGCTGATGCAGTCTGCAGCGTTTTTAGAAATTAACCTAAACGATGCAGTGCAGTCCACTGCACTGCACTGCCCTGCAGTTAATGTGACTTGCCACATGCAATTACATGAGTTCTAAATTTCAGTGCACTGCACTGCACTGCACTGCAATCCAATGTAATTCAGGCTTTATGCTGATGACTTGGCCACACTAGCAGTCAGTAAAGATCTGAATGTGGTATGTATTATAGAAAGAAACAACGTGCATTGGTTCTACTAATTGACAGTTGATGTTTAAGGCATGGCCTAACAGTGGACTCTGGTAAGATGAAATTTGTTTTGTTCATCAGCAAAAGAAAACTAGTAGGACTAGTGCTTTCTAATATAAAGGTTATACCTCTTCGACTTTCAAATGAATTCAAATATCTTTGAGAAATCTTGGAAAAAAACTTCTCTGGCAAAATCATTTGGAAGTGAAGCTTACTCGTGCTTAAGGGAGCTTTCGTCCCCACATGATAATACACATAAATCCTCTTGTACATGATACAATTGAAACAAGGTAATCAGAATTTTTCAATGCCCATTTACATCTATTACCATAAGGGCCAAAATAGACGAGCGGAGCTATCGCCGCGTTTTGCCACCGAGCTTTTGAGCTTGCAAATGGAGCACATGAGTTTGTATGAAGCAAACTATACGAGCGCGATTTTAGCTGCGTGTTAAATCCATACATTTTCAAAAGCTCGGCAGAAAAACGCGGCGATAGCTCCGCTCGTCTATTTTGGCCCTAACGGGCTGGATGAATATTTCTCCTAACATCGCACGTACATAAAACTAGCATGGTGCTCATAAAAAGCTCTAAATGAATCGTCGTACTGAGAGAATATCAAAGCTTTTTCGGAAAAATAACCCTTTGAGTTTTTCGTCATTTTGCTTTGCACCATAGTTTTTTTTTCAAAATTTTCAAAAACATTTAAAAAAAACATGTCAACCCTTCAAACCTAATCGTCAAAATGTCGATATCAGCCTATTAGCACCCCAGACGCCCTCCTTGAAGCTGCCTAATTTTACGTTGGGTTAAAAGCAAATCAGTCGTAGTTGTTACCAGCGCTAGAATGCGCAATGGACTACCTTGTTTTCATAAGGTGCGTTTTTTTGCTACGATAAAGAACAGAATAGAACTATGCCACAAAAACAGCGATCTAGAACAAAACAGCAGTGCATTCGCTAAGATCGAAATAGGTTGCTGTATTTGCTGTGGTAGCACAAAACAGATGGAAATAATGGGAGAAAGCAACGAGTATAAGCTAGCACAATCGATGGAAAAAAGAAAAAGAACTAACAGTAAACTACCTCTTATAACTTATGAGGCCTTTCTCTAATTTCCTAACTACCAAAACATTTTACATAACCTTGAAAAAACCAAAGCCACCTCATGGCAAAAAATACCACTTCTCATGAGCTTTTCTTTTTCCTATCAGCACATTCTATAGTTAAACACGTGAACTACCTTTGAGAAATGGAATTTCTGTACTAGTGAATTCACTGGTATAGGAGTGTTGTTGTTTTCAATGCATCTATTTTGTTCTACGCTGGATAGAGGAGCCAAAAACGCGCCTATTTTATCATGGGTTTTTCTATCTTCTTTAGGGTTCCGCTTAAATCGTTTGCCAGATTTCAAGTTCGGCGTAAATAGTTTCTATTGTTACCAATCGAAACGTAATACTCCCTCGTGAGAAATTTTTCCAGCTTGCTGGCCGGAAATATTTATTCATAGCACACTTCTTTGGAATCGTAAACTGTGACTGAACGTCAATGCTATGCTCGTTTCGTCGTACAGCCAATTAAAACAGATGAATGAAGCACAGCAATTGGGCAGCTAAAGAGGATAACAGATATTTATGTGGGTCATAATAGAATATGTTTCAGGGAAAGAGCATTCCATTAATTGGGAGAATATTTGATCTTACTGTTTGTCAAGATGATTATAATTGGACGGAGATAAATCAATGTCTGCAGCGTATGTAATTAGCGTTAAATAGAGAACTTCAAAGACAGTTCTTTTCTGAGAACGTAATACGATGTTCGAATAAATGTAAAACAGATATGTAGGTATAGTGCCAGTAAAAACGATGACTCCCCATATTTTCAAGAAATCGTACTATAATAAATCAATCCCAAGAAGCTGTATATGATCGCACTGCATTACATTCGCCAGGGTAATTAACCGGTGATTTTCCGCATTGTATATTGAATAGTTAAATTTTTATCTGTTAATTTGGGTGTGAACGTGTGGCCCGTAAAGAATACAAAAAGTATTTAAAGAATTACATTTCAATATTTAAAGGTAATTTTAACTGGTTTTATGCTGTGAACTCGTGATAAGGTGTAGAGCAAAGCAGTTGACTGCCGAAGTAACGAGTATTTATTTATTTATTCATTTATGAACGGACAATTGCCCATAAAAATACGTACAGAACAACTGAAGCTGATATTAAACTTAACTACAAATTAATACTAGTTTAGATATTTACTACATTAATCCTAACGAGAAAAATCGTTTGTTTGAACAAATCCAAAGTAAATCTTTTTAATTTACCTTTGTTTATACTCAATGGATAATCAATGGTCTCAGTGGAAATGTGAAGCAATATAACTTAAAAATTTGCGTTGAACCTTTTTGATTGATAGGAAATAAATTTTATAGTAAGGATTCCATATGACAGAATCGTACTCTAGTTTACTACGAACAAGTAAAAATATAGAGATTTTAGTGCTTGAATATTTTAAAAACTGTGTGTATTCCTAATTATAAAACCTAAAATTCTGCATCCTTGTTCTGTGATATCATTAGCATGATCCGTGAAACTCAAGGAAAAATCCATTCGAATTCCTAAGGTACCCCATTGATGGTGTTGAACGTGTACCTTCTTTTTGTAAAGGCAATGTATTGATATTTAGTTAGACTGAGCCATAAGTTATTTTGAGCACAATGTATGTATATAGAAATTATCCAAATTAGACTACAGGATCATTATGTCGTCATAAGTAGAAACTGCCATAAATATTTTGCAGGCATGAGCAAAAAGTAAGAATTGTATATCCTGGAAAACCATATGTGTGTCAATGATAAATATCAAGAATAAAAGAGGCCCCAAGTTGGAGCCTTGTGGAACACCTGATGTAGGAAAAATTTTCCAAGAGAAACTATTATTGACATTTAGTACTAACGATCTATTTCATACATAATTATTTAACCAGCATAGAAACGAGCCGTGAAAGTCCACATTTCTAAGCTTCTTACAGAGAAAATTTAGATTGAGTTTATCGAAAGCATTTAAGGAGTGTGTGTATATGGAATGGGCTTGCGATGTATTCATAAAAGATCTGTTAATATAATTATGGTTAGATATAAGATTAGTAGAGGTAGAAAAGATATGCTGATTAGGTATAGTGAAAGGTCGAACAAGAGGAGAAATGCAATCACAGACAAGGCATTCGAAAATTTTAGGTATAGCAGATAAAATACATATGGGACGATAGTTCGTAACATCTGTTTTATTTCCTGACGTGAAGTCAGGTATCACATAACCACAGATATGAAAGAATATGGATACGAAATGCCTTTTTTAATACACGCACAACATTGCTCTCTCACAAAAATTCCGCTCAGTGCACCCCTTTCTACCGCACTCGCAACCAAAAAGCCTTAATGCTGTATCTTAGTGCTATGAACACCAGATTGGTGTAAAAGCGTGCAACGGGCAACACAGAAAGAAAAGTCAATTTCAGTTTGATTTGTGTCGGAGACTGAAAACATTGACTTTCAGTCTAAATTTGTCAAAAAAAAATCTAAAATTTTTCGGCGTGTTCGGTGGAAACGTACATCGTCGTTTGTGTGCAATAATTTGAGTCGGTTTCGCGAATAAATCAGCGTTCAAAAATTGTGAAATAGTACAATAATGAAGTGCCGCGTTCCAGGCTGCAAAAATAGCTACCAAAGTGCTTCGCAGGGGATATCGTTTTTTGGATAAGTAAAATTAACCTTTGGCATCAATCTCGTTTTTTTTGTGTGAAATCATAATTAGTTTCATTCACAAAAAGCATTTTAATCTCCACTGGCCGGTTCGGGAAAAGAAATGTCAAAAGGTTCGGGGAAAGAAATGTCACACGATGTTCAAAATGGCGATCTCTCGTGGTTTTTACATGAGCGTTACCATATGAACTGTGTAGGGCACACACCAGTCCCTCATTCTCATACCAGTAAGTAAAAAGTCGAAAATTGGCACATTTCTCTCGATCGATTTCTAATCCATTCTCTCTTATATCTGTGCATATAACTGACTTCAAATTGAGTGGAATCCTGAAAATTATGGCAAGAAGAAGTTAAAAGAGAGGCCGAGAGCTGTAAATTTTCGATTCAAATTGAGAATAATTCGATTAGCATCTAATTTTACACTTACTACATGCCAAATCGCAGCCAAGGCAGGCATTGCAACGAAGATCGGAAATGTTCGAAACATTTTTCCACGAGGAGAGCATCTCAAGCGCCGTAAACTGTCGAGAAAACCATCTTTCACTGAACAGTACAAATGGGCCAGACTGGCTTTTGCTGAAAAGTACTTGCGTTGGAAGAAAATATGGCATCGTGCTATTTTCACAGACGAAAAGAGATTTAGACTCGACGGACCCGACGGTTTCAGTTATTATTTCCATGACGTAAGGCAAGAAACGAGAGTTTTGAGGAAAAGTCAGCATGGTGGCGGAAGTTTAATGGTTTTGGCTACTAAAGGATACGACGGACGGTCAAAGATTCGATTTTTAACTGGAAAAATATACAGCCTCCGATATGTGAAAATGCTTCGTAAGGGGTTTTACAATAATTCGACAGAAATCGCGGATCAGCCGTTCATTTTTCAACAAAACAACGCTGCGACTCACAATGGAAACGTTGTTAAATAGTACTTTCAGCAGTAACAAATTGATGTTCTCAATTTCTCTGCAAGGTCTCAACAATCAAATATTATCGAAAATGGTTGGGGTCAGCTGACTCAAATCTTCTTTGCTGAATCGAAAGAATGTCAAGCCACAAAGGAACTAGGAAAACCTTTTACCTCTGCATGGGCTCAGATTATCAGAAAATATGTTCAAAAATTACATAAAAGTCTACCAAAATGAATGATAGAAATTATAACAAAAAGGAAGCTCAATATTATATTATAATATTATAAATACATGCGTTTAATTACTTAAATATCATTCTAAAACGGCGAAAATGTAGGGTGTCTTTTCTTCTTTACTTACCTGTAATTCAACTTTCTTTAATTACTCAATATCTTAGACAAAAAATTCCTGGTTAATTACTTAGGGGTTTCCCGGTTAATCGCAGATACATAAGTAGATTCTTGAGAATGTTTTATTATTTTACGACTTCTTGAAAAATCATTTTTACCGGCACTGTATATGTATGCAAAATTGATAGATCTTCTTCGGAGATGAAAATTAGAATTCATACCAGCTGGGAATAAGAAAGGATCAAAGACAGCTGCAAGCTGCAATCGAAAAGCACTGGAGCACAGCGGATACATTTTTGCATAAAGAAATTAAAATAATTTATATACTTGTATTTATTTTATTCTTATATTTTTATTGGTCCCTCAAGATGGACCGTTTACGGCGTAGCCGCGGTCAACATTTAAATAAGATAATTTTTAAAAAGTTAAATTCATAGATTGTTCTTTCGACTCACAATAAAATTTTTACTATAAAATTCAGCTTAATGCCATTTATTTGAGATTAAAAACCAAACCTTATAATGAGTCGCACTGTAAATATATATATATATATATATATATATATATATATATATATATATATATATATATATATATATATATATATATATATATATATATATATATATATATATATGTATATATATATATATATATATATATATATATATATATATATATATATATGTATATATATATATATATATATATATATATATATATATATATATATATATATATATATATATATTGTCATGTCTTAACGAAAATAATTGTAAATTGTAACTAGCTTAAGTATGAAGTATCAAATGTACCATTGATTATAGAAAACATAAATTTAAATCAAATTAAATGCAAAGAAACGAAAAAACCCAGCAAAAAATATCAGCCTACATATAATAAGAATCGGGTTTCGCAAATGAAAACATGTAAATTCCCGTTAAAAAATTGTTGTTTTCGTTGCGGCAGTCCTCATCACAGACCAAACGAGTGTCGGCATAAACAAACGAAATGTTTATTTTGTAAACGAGTTGGACACTTAAAGAAAGTTTGTTTGAAGTTAAGAGGACGTGATCAAACTAATTTGTTAGAAGAAGGAGACAATAACCAGGAGGAAATTACAGTGGAACAACTTCTTCAAGTTGCCAGTAAAACGGTTGTATCAAGTTATTCTAAATTAAGATCAAAATTTTCTTGTAAATTAAATGTAAGTGGAATTTATATAAATTTTGAAATTGATACAGGTGCACCAGTGACTTTAATAGTAAAACTGACGCTCAAATGTATTTTTCGAAGGCAAAGGTGCTCGCGAACGACACGGAACTGGAGAGCTACTTTGGAACCGAAATAAAGTGCAACGGGTACATCTATGTATACATTACAACCAATGAAGGTAAGCGACAGTTTAAATTGTATATTGTAAATTCAAATAAAGGCCCATTGCTTGGACGTGAATGGTTAAGGCAGATTGATTTCAATTGGGAAAAAAATTTGTTGGGCAAAACGCGAGTGTTATTTCTGCGGTTAGCCACGTAGATTGTAGATCTAGGCTACAAAAACTTTTAAATAAATATGAACTTCTATTTACGAAGTCGATAGGGAAGATAAATGGCATGCAAGCTAGGATACATGTAAAATCAGACGTCTCACCAGTTTTCTTTAGGGCAAGGCGTTTACCATTTCCATTAATGAGCGCAGTGGAGCGAAAACTCAACAATTTAGCTGCCAATGACGTTCTTGAAAATGTAGACACTAGTGAGTGGGCAACACCTATTGTAGTTATGCCAAAGGGCAATGGAGAGGTTCGAATTTGTGGGGGCTATAAAATAACTGTAAACAAATTCATTGAAGTTGATGAGTATCCTTTACCCAACATCGATGAGCTGTTTGATGGATTCGCAGGTGGTGAAAAATATACAAAGATTGACATCCATAAAGCATATTTGCATATGGAGTTACATCCAGATAGTCGTCAGTGTTTAACAATTAACACACACAAAGTGCTTTAGAAGCCAAAGAGATTAATGTTTGGTGTTTCTTGTGCTGCTGCTAAGTTTCAGAGGCAAATGGAGAGTATGCTAAGAAGCATTGATGGTGTAAAAGTATTTCAGGACGACATTAGAATTACAGCTCCAAATGATGAAACGCACTTACGACGATTAGAAGAGGTATTAAGTAGGCTATCTGCAATGAATTTGAGGATAAATCGAGAAAAATCTGAATTTATGGTTGATCGTATTACCTATTGCGGGTGTTTAATTAATAAACATGGAATCCACAAATTAAAAAATAAGGTTGAGGCAATTCAAGACATAGACCAAAGAATAAAGATGAGGTGCGAGCATTTCAGTTGATTGTGAGCACAC
This sequence comes from Nemotelus pantherinus, assembly GCA_963978885.1. Lineage (NCBI taxonomy): Eukaryota > Metazoa > Arthropoda > Insecta > Diptera > Stratiomyidae > Nemotelus > Nemotelus pantherinus. The sequence continues at coordinate 53,953,518 of OZ022264.1, read as the reverse complement.
ATTTCTGGAAATTAAAAGACCAATGCTCTCCGACACCGTTCTTGTATATTATGACCCCAAATTACCATTGATATTAGCAGTAGATGCTTCTTCAGTTGGAGTGGGATGTGTTCTCAGCCATTTGTATCCAGACGGGACTCAACGTCCAATTCAATACGCTTCACAAACTCTTTTAACAGCTCAGCAGAGCTATAGCCAAATTGATAGGGAAGCTTATGCAATCATTTTTGGCATCAAACATTTTTACCAGTACGTATATGCTAGGAGATTCATCCTAGTTACAGACAACAAGCCTCTTTCACAAATATTTTCGCCTTTCCATGCAATATTTTTAGAATCATTTAACTATGAGATAAGATACAAAAAGTCTTCTGAGAATACTAATACTCACGCTATGCCACGGTTACCCATTCAAAACGTATTAAAAAGCATAAAAGAAATTGATTTAATTGAATGTAATATGATTGAAAATTTACCGGTTACAGCCAAGGAACTAGGCATTGCTACACAAAATGACAGAGATGCAAGGATTTTTCTTCACTCATTAAAACATGGTCGAATATGCGATCCGCAATTTTGTTTTGGCATTGACCAGATTGAATTCGCTTTGCAGTGCAATTGTCTTTTACGGAGAATCAGAGTCTATATTCCTAAGGGTTTACGCGAAAGAGTCCTCAGGGAACTACATACTGGACATTTCGGCATGACCTGGATGAAACAATTAGCCCGACGTTATTGCTGGTGGAGCAATATGGATAAAGATATTGAAGATATAGTAAGAAATTGCAAAAACTGTCAATTGGTTCACCCGGAGGCAGCCAAACTTGAATTCACACATTGCTGGGAAACACCAAAAGGCGTTTTCGATCGGGTGCACATTGGTTTCTTCGGCCCATTCCTGGGAAATAATTTCTTTATCTTAGTTGATGCTTATAGTAAGTGGCCAGAGGTTCACATATTACCAAATATCACAACTGAAACAACAATAAAGAAATGCAGAGAAATATTTGCTACATTTGGTTTACCCAAGGTAGTCGTTAGTAATCATGGAACTCAACTGACTTCATATGAATTCAAACAATTTTTAAAATTAAATGGGACAACTCATAAACAAGGTGCTCCATACCATCCTGCTATAAACGGGCAAGCAGAAATTATTTATCCTCAGAGAAGTGGATATTTGGAGAAATAATCGAAAAGGTAGGTCGTTTACATAATATGATTAGGTTAGATGACGGCAGAACATGGAAACGACATATTGACCAAATCAGGAAAACTGGTGAAAGAGTCCAAGGGGAAAAAGGTGAGATAGATGATCATTCTGATATTGACTTGAATACTTCAACTAGGGCAAAGTCAATTACGCCTTAAACCATTCCGACCGATCATGAAGCTAATACATCTATTGAAACAGATCGAATCACAGTAGCTACTTCAGTACCATTGAGTTCCAGCATCCAGCCATCAACATCCGATACGCGTACAGAGCAAGATACAGTCCCTGATGTAGCTGCGAAATTAGTAAGGCCTAGAAGAATTAGTCGTCCTCCAGTCCGCTTCACCGATGAATTCAAAAGATACTAGAAAAAATTTGAAGTTTTCATTCGTTTTCAAATGTGAATTTAATAGAACTTGGCAGTATGAAGTCATATTGATGAGCTAATGAATTTGTAATCATTTTGTAAATTGTAGCTTTTTGAAAATAGTAGTAGAAAACCAGTTCCCCGTGCAGTACACGATTGTCCGCGCTACGATTCACACTGTATTAATATTGAATAAATTTGTGTGAGTAAATATTAATATTGCAATTGAAACTACTAATTCGAGTAATTAGATACACTTAACAATTCACTTCATTTCATTGCAAAAAATGCTTATCAGCATTTCTGCTCGCATGCGCATAATTCTTATTACTTACAAGTTTTTTTCAGTCAATTAATAGGTACAGAGATCCTTCACAAAATTGTAATTTGCTTTGATTCTAAAATATGTCCTTGAATTCCAAAACTTTTCCCTACCAAAATCCAAAACGTACAGATTCTCATTAACATATGTATATCAAAAACAAACATATTTACATCTATTCGACAAAAGTCAAAACTATACTTTAACATCAGTTTACACTCCAAGCACATACTTAGTTCGTATTCCTTCATTGGACTAAAGAGCCGCATGGAGCAAATAAACAAAAACTAATCCAAGTCTGGAAAAATTCACATAGATTCAAAAACCCTGAAAGTGACATTAACTCGCAGCACTGTGCCCGAACATTTTTACAAACGCTTGCGATAGCCGTCTTTAACTTAATAAACGTGCGATTCAGCAAGCCGCACGCACATTATGCAAATACGGAAAAGGTCCATCGAGAATGCCGATACCATACCTTAGTTCCTTGATTTGAATAAACACACTAGAAACTTTTTCAATATCTTTCAGCCGAGAATGGGACTCTAAACGACAACGGCACCAAAAAAGTGAGGGAATTTATTTTTATTGGTTATGTTCGTTTTAGCCAAGCTTGAACGGAAACCGTTCTCTAAAATGCGTATACATGATTTCTCGCAGCGGTAGTGTGTCCGCTTGGGACGGTGTGTTGATCGAAATAGCCCTGCTTTGGACAGATTCAGCTTTCCTGGTGGATACAAAACCTCAAACTATCCTTCATTAGTTATCGTTTTGAAAATTTTCTCTAGGAATTTTCTGCTTCGAATAGTTTATATAGTATAATATTGAGGTATAGTCAAACGAAAATTCTCATTCGAAGAAAAAATAGGATTTCTCCCACGAAGCTATAAAAAGAACTCAGACTTCAAACTTGCAGAATTATGGACAGTAGAATTTCATCTTAAATTTTAATAACCTACAATTCTCTCAGTTTTGATGTAGCGAATTTTCAACCCAGTCTTACCAGCTCCTCAATCACAACGGCTTTGAAAATTAGAGCACATGGTGGAGGAACAAGTTCCCAGAACAACGGCATACGATTCACAAATTAGATTTTCCGATATAAAAGCAAAATCTTCAACAGAGATATGGTGATGGTTTGGGGTGTTTTGGTTTGGCATGCATTAAGAGCGTCCGCACACGGGTCGACATTCAATCGACTCGACTGCGAAACCATAGTTTATGCTTATATATCTTACCCTATCTTATTTATATATATATATAGTATATATATATATATATATATATATATATATATATATATATATATATATATATATATATATATATATATATATATATATATATATATAATGCTATCTTATGTGTACTTTATAGTTAATGTATACAAGAAATACTAAGGGGAGAAGCTTTTGCGCCACCCTGTAGTATGTTATGGGATAGATGGGATAGATATGCCGTTATTTTATTGGTAATATTCAAATTTAAGAAAATGCTTATTGCATTCGAAGCAGCTGAGACTTTCTGAAGATATTTAAGTTCGTTACATGCGATTATTGCTTGCTATGCTTTTTGTATCTATCCTATGGCATGGTCAATACCTTGAGTAAAACTAACACTATACTACTATAAACACTAGATATGTTGGAGTGAATCATTATTTTATTGTTTTTTTGTATTCCTTTGCATTTTTGTTAATACTTTTTCCACGATTTTTGGTAGCTGCTTTACTAGAATCTTCAATAAATTTCACGCAAATGCTAACCCTTAACGTTTTAATAGCACCCAGGAATCTCTTTATTGAGAAGATTTTGCTTTTATATCGGAAAATATAATTTGTGAATCGTTTTCCGTGTTTCTGGGAACTAGTTCCTCCACCATGTGCTCTAATTTCCAAAGCGGTTGTCCTTGCAACATTTGGAGAAGACGAATAAAAAGATGAAGAAGAAGATATCCAAATTCACCGAGTTCAAAGCGTACGCAGTAGGTTCGATGGTTTGGCATGCATTATCATAGACGTGCTTTTTTGCTCCCCCTATCTATATGAGAACAATGCTGACGCATTGGAAACAACAACTCCCTCTTTCCATCACAGGAGTTGTTGTTGTTTCCAATGCGTCTGCACTGGTCAGCATTGTTCTGTTATGGATAAGGGAAGCTTAAAAACGCACCTCATATATCTATTCGAAACCGTAGTTTATGCTTATCTAACAGAATAACAGAATAGAAGTATATACAGTGGCTCACAAAAGTCAACATACGGCATGTAAAAACACGAATATGGTACAGTGGAAAAAGAGAGATTGCAATGAAAACGTAAAAGTAGCTATATTGGCATTAAAAATAAGTTTCATAGCATAACAATAAAGAAAATCCGAACACAGAAAGAAATAAGCCATGAAAACTAAAAAAAATCATCCATCGAAAGTCAGCATACACTACGAGCCATGTTTCGAAAAGAACGAGAGAGACCAAAAAACGTGAGCTCAATACTTCGTAGGCCCTCCTCCAGCCTTAATAACAGCTTTTAAACGCCTTCGCATCGAACGAACGAGATTTCCGGTAATTTCTGGTGGAATATTCATCCAGGCACACAGCAGAGCAGATTTCAGGGTATCTTTGCTAGTAATAGTTGCTCTTACGGCTGGCTCACGAATTCTGCGATCCAATTTCTCCCATAAATGCTCTATATGGTTTAAATTGGGAGACTGAGTCAGACTGTGAAGCTGATGAGGGACGTTATATAGCAACCATACCTCAACACTTCTAGCTGTATGTTTTGGATCATTGTCCTGCTGAAAGATCCAACCTGGCTGTAGGCCTAATTTCTGCACATAAGGTATCAAATCGCCTCGCAATATGTTCAAATACATGAATTGATCCATAGTACCATCAATAAAATGTCATTGCCCCACACCAGCGGCCGACTTACAACCCCACACGAGGACTGACCCTCCACCGTGTTTCACTGTAGGACGCAAATTCTTGTTTGCCAATGCTTCGTTCCGTTTCCTCCCCACGTATCCGCGTCCGTCAGAGCCATAAATATTATACTTCCTCTCATCACTAAACAGAACTTGTTTCCAAAAACTGTCTTCCTTATTCAATGACTGGAGAAATGAAAGGTTTTCTGCGCGGAACTCTACCGTTATAGCCCTGATTACGCAAAACTCTACGTATTGTTTCTGGACTCAGTTGCTTCCTTGTTGCCTTTGCAAGAGCAGTGGCCATTGCCGAAGCACTTTTTTGTGGCTCCTTACTTATTTTCCGTAACAAGTCTCTCTTATCTCTCTTACTTAAGGATTTCGGCCTACCTGTTCGTTGTTTATTTCGTATTCTCCCTTGCGTTTCCGCTTTCCGTATGATCGTTTGCACCGTTGCCCGACTTCTTCCGGCTATTTTAGCAATTTGAAGAGCCACGATAGAGTTGCCAGCTATTATTGGTTTTGTGTTTAATTACAATATCTTTATTAAGCGATTTTATCGTAGAATTTTCAAATGGTAATGATATTGTAGTGACATTAACCCCCGCTAGACACACCTGGGTCTTTGGTGTCCGGCCGTTTTTGAAAATCGTCAGGGCGCACAGGTACGTCAATATTTCGGGTTCTAACCTCCACTTAAAAAATTGTACTTGGATCCAGAACTGGCGTAGTGAACGTCACGCTCGGTCCTCCGTTCTTCGTGAATTGCTGAGCTGTCAAAGTTGGCTGCGGACACCAAAGACCCATGTGTGCCTACGGAAGCATAAAAGTGTGCATTTTCTTCGAAGCTTTTCTTCGGTATATTAGATCAAGCGGTAGTTAATTGTAACATTTTGTACAATTTTAATGAAGCGAACACTGCATTGGGAAGATATAAATTTATTGAAACGTTAGCACTTAGTTTAACGAGCGAAGAAATAAAAATTTGCGAAGAACACAAGCTTCATGTATGCAATGAATGCATTTTGTAATTTTGTTCAGTTACTTTATTTATTTTAATAAGAATAAGTGTAAGTAATAATAAATAACACAAAAACGTATAAAACTTTGAGTTACATTACTTTCAAACCAAAAATTGTAATTTCAAACGAATTTTTGTACTTTTTCTCTTGTCATAATAATTATACTTTTTTGAAGTTTCATTACGTCCTTTTTTTTCTTTCATCTACTATATGTCAAGAAACATTTCGTACAGTAGAATTTTCTTAAACTTATTTAACAAAAAGCTATGATGTTTTAAGTGAATACGTGTATTTCTCGTGTTTTGTGTCGATTTCCATTAAATAACAATAATAAAAATTCATATATATCCATCACCTAATGCACGCTCTTTTTCTATAGATATCGATCTACCTTCATGAATTTTTTAAGATTTTAAAACGATTCGAAGAGAGGTAAAAAAACGGCAGGACTCCATAGACCCAGGTGTGTCTAGGGAGGTGCTCGAATTGTAGTGTGTCTGGGGAGGGTTAAACAGCAAATATTAAGTTTTCGATTATTTGAAAAAACTCGCTGCAGGTAACCCTAAATTTCTTTATACTCCTATAACTTCGAATATAATATAACAACGTGAAGCAGATGTGATATATGATTTGATTCTGGCGAAAGGTTGCCAGCACGAGTCGGTTATGCTACTTTTGTATCAATAAATGCTTACAGTAAGTATTCATACCGGAAACATTTACAATGAAAATAAACAACCAATGTTTAAATTCCCAAAGCCCTGTAAATTTTTCGGATCGCAGCCCCAAGCATCAACTTCAGTTACAGTGCTGCAGGCACTGAGCATTTTCTTCATTATATGAGATGCTGCTTTCAAAATTTTGTGAAATAAGCAACTGATAACGAATATAGTTAACCCGTGTTTTGCTCCCATAAGCGTTGAAATTCATGCCATTGGTAATATCTGAAACCTTTCCACCATATGAGTTATAATGCATTCTTGAGACCAAAGTAAAACGTGGCATTTGAAACAGTTTGGCCGTAATAAGCAGCTCATATGATGGAATATGCACTCAAAGCCTGCACAATTCTTCTACTGTTCTTCGAACATTAGTGTTTCTAGCGGTTCAGGTGCGCTAGAGTTTTTTGCATGTTGTATTTGCTTTTAGCAACCATACGTAAGAAAAAATAAATTTTCGGACTTTCTACACAAATTTTTCAAATTTTCTCACTGATGTTTAAAAAAAAACTATTCTACGCCAAGCTCGTAAAGCTATCATTCTGCCTAATTTTTCTATTCCAATAAATATGAAAACCAGGTGTATGCATCAACCAATCGAAAAAAAAAGCCCACATAGCTAACTCTTTTTCAGTTTCACACATCAGTTACACTTATGTATTTCAACATTTGTTCAACATGCGAAATCTGCCATTTTCCGCCATGCAGATATCCTGCGTGCACGATGCCATTAGCACATGACCGAAAACGAAAAGCCAATATGAAAAAATCATCGAACTTTTCCACACGAACCACTCAGATTTACCGCCGCAAAAGGGTTGCGTTCAACGTTTGAAATAACATACCATGTGGGATTACACTCCAGATCAATAAATCGAAAAACTGTCAAGCACTGAGTCGGTTTTTTCATTTGCTTCTATATATTTCACAGTGTGCTTTTATTCGTTTCGAACTTTATTTGTCAGTACCTTGGAATCGTGGCCCTGACTTGACTTTGTTATCACAAGGCTCGAGGCCGGGTAAGCGAATCATGACCAAGGGTTTATAGGTGACTTTTCGATATGCCTGGAAGCTGTCGAACGTGTGAATTGAGCTGCGAAAAGTCTTTCGAATGAATCTGCAGCTATCAGTGTTTTATATTCGATAACACCAGCTCGTAGACGCAATATATCATAAAGTGTAGAGACTGGGTTGGGCCATTAGACGACTAAAGTTTACTTTATCCGCACGCTAGTTTTAAATGGTAAAGTGGGTTTGCTACAACTTTAATTTTCAGATTGAAAAGACGGAAATTCAAGTTTATAAAAGCAGTATCATTAGGCAGAGGATTCAACTTGATTGTTAATAAAAGTTGAGTTAAAGGACCACTATTAAATGTGTCATGTTTCAAATCGTTGATTGTTTTCGAAATTTCTAGCATAGGATAAAATCGATGATTTTCCTTTTCGAACAGGATTTGATTAAAATATTAAACTACATCCAATAAGCCTCTCGAATTTGTGTTTTCCGACAATATTAACTAAACCGATTATTCCACTACTTTTATCGATCGCTCTAACTCGTCAACTGCACAACGTTCTCTTCAAGCGAATTATTTTAGTGCATAGAGCATCGGTAGAAAATGTCAAAACAATAAAACGGTAATAAGTGCAGCCAATTAGTGGACTAAACTTTGTTGTTTGTGGTTTGGTAGTAACATGCGGTGAACACAATTAGTCCCTAAAAACATATTAGAGTTGACCTAATGCTCGAGTTTGGCACTAAATACTGAATAGCATTTTTGAGAATTACAAGCCACTCAGGGTGAAATTGCAAATCAAAATGGTACACTTAGTGCCACTTTATGATGAGTCGATCATATATGGTCGTAAAAAGCGCATATTTTGGCCAATGCACTCAGATATGGTTGGATATAGATTAACAAATCGAAGAATGATTTCACTGGAAATCAAATAGTTCTTATCGTACTTGATTTACAGCTAGTGAATAATAAATTGTTTAACTCGAGTTTTCACTCCAGAGATTTGGTTAAAGTACAAAATGTATATTCTATCAAGGATTTGAGCAATAAAAATAATTAACTGCTCACAGGTATTAGAATTTTTTTTAAACTTTATCATAGTTTCAGTGGAAGCCATAAAGTCTTCATTTTACTCAACCAACCCCAACTAGAACGCCATTTAATTTAAGTCAATGGGTCAAAATAATTCGGTCGTTGGTTTGCAGTCACATTCCTAAGTATTCCCGGAACCACTCTTGAATAATCTTGTGCCAAAGAATGTATCGGACTAGATTACTAAGATTATCATCACGATTTCAGTATTAAGGCTGACATTGACTTCAGCAGGAAAATGCATTTTGACAAGTCCCCATTATCTAGTAATTCTTTGCAATTTTGACAATGGAGGAAAGCGAAGATTACTAGATCAAATGCCTAGTATTCAAATTTTCGACCGGTGTTTTCATCATTTATTATACCGAAGAAATTGGCACAATTCAGTTTGAAATTTCAAACCCTTATTGACATCAAATGTCACTTCTTAGCTCGAAAGAATGGTCTGTACATTTTAAATACGTATGAAATTAGGCGTGTTAGGCGTGTTTTTTTGCTCCTTTATCCAGCAGAGAATAGAGTATACGCATTGGAAGCAACAACACTCCTGTACCAGTGAATTCACTAGTACAGAAATTATATTCCTCATTTGTAGTTCACGTGCTGAACTATAGAATGTGCTGATAGAAAAAAGAAAAGCTCACGAGAAGTTCTCTTTTTTACTGTGAGGGTACTTTGGGTTTTCCATGGTTATGTTGAATGTTTTGGTAGTTAAGACATTAGAAAAAGCCCTCATAATGTGTAGAAAGTTAAAAGAAGTAATTTTCTGTTAGTTCTTTTTCTATTTTCTATCGATTGCGGTAGTGTACATTTGTTATTTTCTCCCTTTATTTTCAGCTGTTGTGTGCTACCACAGTAAATACAGCAACATATGTCAGTCTTAGCGAATGCACTGCTGTTTTATACTAGATCGTTATTTTTGCGGCATAGTTGTATTCTGTTCTGTATCGGAGCAAAAAAACACGCCTATTGATAATTCGGTTTGTATTTTCAAAGCGAGAACAACTTTTTCATGTGAAAATGTGAACTATTCTCGCTAAAACTTTAGCCTTAAGGCTGGTACTGAGTTAATCGTTAAGCTAAATTTTGATATGTCTCCATTATCTGGTCATTCTTTCGAGCGAAAATTTTGGCAATGGAGAAAAGCAGAGACACTGCTCATTTCTGACGGATAAAATATCAAGAATTTCACTTTTTGATCGATTTTCTTATTGGAAAGACATTTGCACTGCTCCATTTTCAAATTGAAACACCAAATGTCACTTTTTAGCTCGCAAGAATGAACTGCACAAACTAAATTGGCGTGAAATGATTGGAGACATGTTTCAGTGCCATCTACGTTTTCAACGCAAAAGCAACTTCAAAGCAACTTTTCATGCTAAGAACAGAGTACCACTCTTGCTTATTTTCAAGCTAAATTTTCGCCGAAACCAATTTCACGTGAAATTTTGTATGAAAACCTCACGTGAAATCGAAAACAGTACTATTCTTTAGGCGAAAAAAATTCCGAAACCGAAGTTAATAACAAGCTTTACACAACTTTTTGAGTTATACGTCGTTTCTAAATAATACGACATGGTAGTATTTCATATCCAAATCTAAAACCCAGAGCTAAGACTGCCTTCCACAACGTTGTTCGCTTTTTTGTCCTCATTTTTTACTGAAGTTTCAACGACGTTAATGTTTTAACACTAAGATATTTTTAACCTTTTACTGGAGGAGGGCATTTTAGAGAATTTTGATATGCCTCTGTATTGCTATTCGTAATAACCAAGTATTGAAAATGAAAACTGGCGTTGTCTAGTGATTGCTTATGATAAAGACTTGAATCATGGGCACTAAGTTCCTAAATATTGGTAAAGAATGTTTTTTTTACAAATTTCGAATTGGCAAAAATCTGAGAGAAACATTGGTTCATCAAAAATTCTGAAAAAAAATTCGCTCTTTGAAAAAATGCAACCGATTGATAAATCTTATCTTTGTTCACACTTGCAAATTCATTTTTTCAATATTTTGAGTTAAACAAGAACGGATCATGTATATTTTGCAAATTTCTGCGAATTCCATTGACGCTGTATGTATTTCTGAATCACCTTCGCTAAACCTATTAGGATTTAACATTTTCAGCAAACTTTACTATACCGGCACAAATTCCGAAAACTGCCATGAAAGCCTAGGTTTCCCTCACAGAGGCAAGAAATCCTTTACTCCATCGGACATAACGCACATCTACAAAACTCTCATAAGACCAAAACTTGAGCATAACTCCTAGTCCGGGGAAATGTAACATGATGCTTCGGAAAAATTAGGGGAAAGCTGAATTGAACGACTGGGACAGGAGTGTTGTTGTTTCCAATACGTCTGTTCTATTCTGTGTTTGATAGAGGAACAAAATAACGTGCCTAAATTCAAATCAAAACGTGACTTCATCAGTTGTTACACAGGAAAGCAATGACAAGGCGTAGTTAACTGAACTCGGAAAGGCTCGACTTGATCTGACGTCACATTCTATTGTAAAAAGCTGAAGGCGAAGATGTCAATTTGGAAAGGCCCCAAGTATTCAATAGGCGTGTTTTTTGCTCCTCTATCTAGCAGAGAATAGAATATATGCATTGGAAACAACAACACTCCTGCCCCAGTGAATTCACTAGTACAGATATTCTGTTCTGCAGAGGTCGTTCTCGTGCTGAACTATAGAATGTGCTGATAGAAAAAAAACCTAAAGAGAAGTTCTCTTTTTTGCTGTGAGGTGGCTTTGGTTTTTTCAAGGTTATGTTGAATTTGGTAGTTAGGAAATTAGAAAAAGCTCTCATAACGTGTAGAAAGTTAAAAGAGGTAATTTTCTGTTAGTTTTTTTTCTATTTTCTATCGATTGTGGTAGTGTATACTCGTTATTTTCACCCTTTATTTTCAGCTGTTTTGTGGTACCACAGCGAACATAGCAACCTATGTCAGTCTTAACGAATGCACTGCTGTTTTGTGCTAGATCGTTTTTTTCTGGCATAGTTCTATTCTGTCCTGTATCGGAGGAAAAAAAACACGCCTAGTATGTAATTGCCATTTAGTGCTTCTTATTAGTTAATTTTAACAATTTTTTGGTTTGCATAATATACGGCGTTCATTTTTGTAAGTTCTTTGAAAGATGAAAACTCATCTTGCTTGATTTGTGCGATTGCATTTTTCTTACGGTAAGAGAAATACAATTTTGCTAAATACATGATTTGAATATCAATAGAGAACAACATATTAAACAAAAAATGTAAACTCACCCTTTTAATGCTGCTAATTTTTCAAACATTATTTGAGCGCTTGCATCAAAACACAATGACCCTCAACGATCGATAATAAACCCTGAGCCAAATCGGTGTATCATTAAAGCATAAAAAACGCAATTTTCATAAACTGTACTGTATGATGCATAAAAGGATTTAATATTTTCTCTCGAAATTTCGTAATCGAAAAGCCAGTTCATCCAGAAGTCTTTTCGACTTTTAGTTGAATTAAATTGCACACGCTGAAGTGTGAACATTGCGCCTCGTGACTATGATGAATTTAAATAGTTAGCTTTCGTCCAGGCACACAGGCACCAATAATACATTGAAGCTTCACTCTAATAGCCCGACGTAGTGGCTGGACCATTCTGTGTTACAGTACCACCGTAAATCCATTATGAAATGCTTATCCGACATAATACGGTCGAAATTATTTAATAACTTCATTTTGCAGGGCGCAGCCACCCTTTTCTCAATTCGTTGCACTCAACGGCAACAGTAACGGACGAGAATGCCAGTACTGACGATGATAGTTTTACAAGAGCGTGCATAAACATTTCATATCCGATTTTAGTGCCTGAGCTGGCATTCGGATAGGAGCCTGCCATCCTGCGGTCACTTAATTGATTTTATCCTTGCATAGCTGACTGCAACTCAAGATCAAGCAGACAGTTTCAAACTGATGGCAGTTAATTCTTATACTACACCTCCCACCAAGTTAATACGTAGATGAACAGATTGGCGGTGCCTTGTCATTTACGTGGGAAGCTAGTTGGGAATTTGAAATGGACCGTTTGCATTCGAAAACGCTCTTTCGCCCGGTTGCTTTGTTTGTACAAAAGCTACAGTCCTTGTCGTGTTTATAGCTTTTTACGTTGCTGGTCAGCATTTTAACTTTGGTTTTATGGCGCTAAAGGATGTTTCGATTTTACGAAGCTTAATGTCACTCGTAAAATGCAGTCAAACGAAAATGATTGTTTGTGACTGTGAAAGGTGCAATAAGTGCTAAATTCTGAGCATAATGTTTACAGTGATATAGCAATAAAATTATGAATCCCATTGAATTCAATGCTGAGCAAGAGCACGAACTCTTTACTTTGGTTGATTCGCAACTCGTTTAGAGGCTGTTGACCTTCAGAGAATAAATTTCTTGAATTGCGATAAGCATAACTTGAAGTGAAAGCTTGAGCATTTACATTCTTTTAACTGTACAAATAACCTCTTTGTTTAGCACTCGAAATTTGTGTCGACAAGAACTCAGGATCTTCTAATCAGAGCCAAATGAAATGCACAGCATCTGATGGCCTACTAAAGCACCAGATACGCCAGAAGTGTTTTGGAAGTATAAGCAGCCCGGTGGGAATGGTTGCATCTTGAAAATTTGCTAAAAAAAAATTAAGTATATAATTTCTGATGCATTCATTATATTTCAACGATATCACTATAGTACGAGAACTTTAATTTAAACCAATTTTAGTGAAATTTTGATTGAAAAAATAGAATTAAGTGAAAAATAATACAAAACGTTGCAGTTTCGTACATTTTAAAAATTTAATTTTAATTTATTCACTCACCAGAGATGCTGCAATACGAAAGGAAGTTGAAAAGTGAAGTATAAAAAAATTAACTAAACAACCGGTTAGTACAAAAATTACAATTAATGAATAACAATTAAGTAACACATTAACATCTAGCTAAGATTAGGCATGGCAAGGCAATGGCGTGAAAAAGAGAGAATTTGAAGTATAATTTAGAAATCGTTGAGGCATACAGATTGATTGAACAACATAGTTTATTATACTATTTATTCACTTATTTATTTATTCAAATCCCACTTAACAAAACAGACCAATTATAAAATGAGATAGAAAGAAAATGAAAAAAAAGATGAAAAGATATTATTAATGTAAAGCAAAAGAGGAAAATAACACAATATACACAATGAAGAAGTTACGTTAACAAATCGAAAAGATTTTTTCTAAAAGATTGAAAAGTCATGGAAAAATAACTAAACTGATGCTCATCATGGCTTCTAAGCATTCTTGGTACAGGAGCATTAAAATATGCAAGAGTACGAGCAAATGGAGTTTTGAAAAGCGAATGAGTTGATACACGTAGGAAATGGGACACGCAAATGTTAGAGTAATGCAATCCATGATACCATGCGGGTACTCAGCGTGTAGAAATTAAAGAAAAGCAGACGTTCATCATATGGACCATAAGCAATATTAAACTTGTACAGAAAGCAGCGAGTAAGCTTACGCAGAATGGATTCAACAGCATGAGGCAGCTACATGAAACGAGGTGATCACACTTATTAAAGTCCAGCAATAGGGTGCCATCATATGGCTGCCTCATCGGCCTTGGTATCTTCTTTCAATGCTTTTATGTCCTGGTAGAACCGTTTTTCTTGTTTCTTCTATAATTGCCTAGGTTGTTCGGGAGTCTGTCTGCATGGCTATGCGAAAAATGCAGTTAATCCTAAGTGGTTCAAATTCTGAAGCATTTTAGCAACTAGTTCTTGATATTCGGGTGATTTGTGATTTTGCGAAAAATGTTTGACTTCTAATACAATGCGTACCTATGTGCCATATGGCTTATAAATTTGGTGAATTGTATAAAAAAAGCAGTTTACGGTTAATCAAAGATGCCTACTTTTAATTTTACCATACTCAGGGCTGAAAATTTTTGGCATACATATTCAGAACAGTCACCAGTCTTACTTAAGGCTTCAATAAACTGTTTCATGAGTAGATTCCAATCCCGGTACAGTTTTTTAACCCCGCGATTACGGGATTAAAAAATCGAAAATCCCGAGATCCCGGCATCTCAGGATTTTCGTCATTCTATGGCAATTTGTAAATTTTCGCTGGCACAAGGTTAATTGTGGAGATAGCTTAGCATACCAGATAGCTTAGTACACTGGCGCCTTTTAATTCGGTCTACTATTGCGACTTTCATAGGGTTGGAAATAATGGACCGTTTTTCTCCTAACTGCCTAAATAAAAATCTTAACAAAGCATTAGCAGTGCATAAATTTGCATCTCTGCAACTTAAGGCTTTCACAGTCAATTTTACAGGGAGTAAAACTTCAATAATTTTCGGAATCAAATCAAACTCAGTTGCTTCTATTGGATCTAGATATTGTAGGTAGATTAATGTCTTCTGCATACTATTTTTCAAAATGGAAAACCGTTCGAACATTGTCAAGAGACTATTCCACCTTGTTTTGCAATCCAGTAAAAGAGACAGTTCTTTGCTTTGCTCGGATTTTACTTAGTTTTGAAGATCGTTATCATTTTTCTTTGGAGATTTTATTTAAATATAAAATTACCTTGCGAACTTTCTTTATGCGTGTGCTGATGTCAAAATTATTTGTCAGATATAGCGTGTCTTGCAGACGATTGAGTTCAATGTAAAAAACTGATTCAGGACCGTCCAAATCTTCGTGGTTGTCGTCCAGACTATCAACTGTTTCATCAACTCTATAATCTGTAATGGACCACCTTTTATAAAGAATTATGCAGGCTGCCAAGTAAATGATATGCACCAAGCAAATATGTTGCTCTGTAAAAACTAATCTGCCTACTTTTCACATCTCGTTTGGCCCATCTGTTCCGATGGTAACAATGTCTTTTGCTAGGGAAACACCAAACTCAGCAAGACGCTCTTTTAATATATCTAGGCGATTTGCAGCTGTCATTGACATCCTTACTCACCACAAGCTCCAGTAAGAATTTACTGAGTGGATATTAATATTTATAAAGCGCCTATTCGCAGCCGAAGTCCATTCATCAGACGTCAAACTGAACTGGTCACCTGAGATTCTAGCCTGTCTTATCTCACTTTTTTACTATTTCCTTTATCCTGCTTGCATAGCCCACAACCTTGTTTTTGATTGTTGTTGAGGAAATCTGTGCACGCATTCGCTAGTATTAATTTCCTAAATCATGCGAAGTAACGAATGCAATAAATGCGAAACAGTCCATACTTATTTATGTACAAGCCCCTTTGTATTATCTTCTTAACTGTTCCATCGGCTTGTTTTGCTCTATTCTTTACGCATATTGATGTGAGCCTACATGTTAATTATTTTCTCGTACATATGGATTCTATTTGCACCTTTCGAGTTCTGCCGTAATTTGACTGCCGATTATGACTGACTCCCGGCCCCGGAATAACCGACCGGGTTAATTTCTGGTCCGGAAAATCCCGTGATTGATAGTTTCGGGATTCGGGATCCCGGGATTGGATTCTCTATTCGTGAGTCCAATGTTAATGTGGAGTGGTGAAAGAATGGTTTTCTCTCGACTTATCAGTGGCTCACTAACGATGTTTGCTTTTCTAACTACCATATATCTCTCAAACTACTTTCTAACCCAATGTTCATTTTTTGCGTGACTATCCCCCAAACATAGGAAACAGGGAAATTTAGTGTACCCACTATCTTAAAGTCCACGTATGCTGACCACAGATGTTGGCCGTATGAAATCTTTTCTAAAATCATTTTAACAATTTCGTATTCTTTTTTTTTAGTACGGTAATTTGACCAATTGTGTGACCAAATTTATTACCATTGTGAAATAATACATATACCAGACTATCTTTAAAACCGGCCAATATTCTGGTTAGTTTGTCTTCTTCGGTAAAGTACGAAAGAATCTTTAGTCTGATAAGATGTTAAAGTCACACCAGGATAAATATAGTGTTTTTATTTTAGACTTGAAGCAAGAATGTCCGCTGCTTTCTTTGAAAAATTTAAATCGCGAATGAAGTCATTGAGTTTTTTGAGAAAATCTCAGTCTTGTACAACTACGTACATTCTCAAACTCACTTTCAATGCTTTTCTGCTGACTATTTAATTCGTCTAATATTTCAACTTTATAATAGTTTTGCAGTCGATGGTCCGAAAAACACTGGAAGTGGCAAATTTTGACTATGTAGTATTGGCGGCATAGTCGGATCCACATAAGGATAAACCGAAATATTTTTTTGTACCGGCTCATACCTTTCACATTGACAGGACAGCAGTAATAGTCATTAACATGATTGGTTGGCTCAGTCTATATCATTGGTACTCCAAATTTAAGCCTTTTGTATCCTCTTTGACTTGACTCCACTATCAAAAAGCTCCCACACAAGGCTTAGACAGGAAAAATCCCAACTCTAGATAAGATCAAACCAATTGTTTTCTTTGTGTTCCAAACCACAAACATTGTCTAACAACTACAAGGACGATAAGACAATAAACCCATTGTCCTAATTCCAGATTTAACTTTTAATAATCTCAAATCAATACTCGTTAATGACCACCAACTTACGTTACCAAAACATTTTTGCTGGCTCATCATCATTTATTAATAATTCACTCATTTCTTTCCTACCCACCAATCATTTTCGCAAAGCCTCGCAAACTACAAACGTATCTTGTTATACGAAATATTTACGGAAAATTATCCTGAATCACCATTTCATTGCAGTCGCTGTCCATTTAATCAACGATAAGTGATTCGGACGGATGACTCCCGAAATACTTTCAGCATAATCATTCAAACTCAGTAGAAACCACGCAGTCACGAAACATATATTTCCATAATTTGCTAACAATTTGTAAACAAAATTTAGACATCCCATTGATTCCTTTCTCATTCACGCCTGATCCTTGCTCACCGCAAAATTTTGTATTAATAAAACTTAAGATTTATCTTGAAGAGCTTCGCATCTTGTTTTATCAATATTTTATGCAATCCACTAGAACAATACTGAGCAGACAAGTCTTCCGAGAGTTGCTATGCTTCCAAATTACAACAGCAATTTCTCAAAATCATTCCTTTTTCGATTCGATTTAGCCTGAACAGAATCGTACGCCCGAACCATTTCATAGATATGTTGCCTTTATGCCAATAGGCCATACTTGTCTGGTTTTCTTTCATATCGTCTCAATAAGCATCGGAAGACAGCTGTACGCCTGGACCATCTAGCATAAGCAGGCCAGGCAAGTATCATGACCTCGTGATAGCGCGTACAAGCTGCCTTCCTTAATATATTCCCCATGATTTTTGAGAAGCAAAATGTTAAGGCTGTGCCTGGTTTGCAGAACAATCTGGCGGCCGTAAATAAAAAGCCTTTACCCTCATAAATCTCGTATAAGGGTGAAAAATAAATAAATTTATAAAGAGTCAAGTTCGGCAAAAATAAGAGAATCGAGTAAACCGAGAGGAAAGATAGGGAAGTCCTGGATATTATTTATATTTGTTTCAAAAGGGAAATACTCTTCAAACTTATCTAGCATGCTTATCAACGCTGGCAGGTTATCACTTTAAATATTCATGTACCATTCTTTTGCAGCCGCACATCGTATCGGTTTTGTTTTGGGAGTTGAGAAGAGTTTGCTTTGCAAGAGTAAATCGTTTTTGTTTTAGTCGGGGCAAATCATATTTGTGTGGCTATCGAATTTGCTTGCGATTCAGGAATTCGTTTTTTTTTTCGAGGCGAAAATACGTACGTATTCACGGTTAATTTTTTGTGTTTTTTCCATTTACTTGGTAGGTAACCAACATGTGAGGAAAGTTATCAGGACGACTTTTTCTAAAGTTATATATAGTGCTATATAATATCGAATTGATCGGGGTCAAAATTATCAGATTGTATAAATTCCAAAAAAAACGTAATACAACTTCACATGCAAAATGATTTATAAACAATTTACTTTTGTCTTTTGGGCATATTTTTTCACACCACTATCGAGTTCTAGTTAAGTAAGTAGTATTGAAAATAACGCCAAAAACCAGCCTCGGTGATGTCACTGAAGCGGATTATCTGAGCAGCATAACCGTTGAAGTTAACACGCATGGGCTCGTGATAGAGTAGAAAATTGAGGGAACTTATTTGTAGCGTTTGATGCGACCACTGCCTGTAGCGATCGCACCAACCAATTAATTTTCACAGACTGAGACTTTCGTGAAATTTAAACATCAATTGGAAATTAAATGCACCCAGCGCACGTAATTTCAGGTGAAAATTGGTTTCGAGACGTCTCGGAGCATACTTTTCCACCTATGCTGGAGTGTGGTAGATAAGTTTGTTAACATGTTTTTTTATGGGCCTCTTAAACATAGAAAAACAAACTCACAAATATTGCAAGTCGTAGTCAAAATCGGATACCGTTGAGAAAGTCAATACTGTTAGTTACAAATCTTTAGATCTATATATGTATGTATGTATCTCAAAAAAGGTTATGGTTAAAAGAAAATGCTATATAATCTTTTTTGTGGGAAATTTTTTAAGTTGCAAATTCGTCATGCATTGTTTTTTCTGAAGACGTGACTGTTGCTGAGATATTTAGGAATTGTCACTTTTGGTGATCTTTGACCTCGTATAAAAAGTGACGCAGCACTCAGATTCATGGGAACTTTTGACAATTTGTTTGATTTTGGTATATCTAGCTTTTCCGAAGCACCATGTTAAATTTCCCTGGACTAGTCACTCTCGACATCGAAAAAGCGTTCGACTATATGTGGCAAAAAGGGCTTATCCACAAGCTAATTAAATTCTCTTTCCCGCATTTGTCATCACTTTTGTCTATTTACTATCCACAAGCTAATTAAATTCTCTTTCCCGCATTTGTCGTCACTTTTATCTATTTACTGGTCTGAATCACTACTGGTTCCATTGTCATCGGAAAGACAGACGATATCCACCACTTAATCAGCTTAAAGATTTTTGTTTTCGACAGCTGCAACTGTAAGCTATGGTTTCAGCCTTCTCATGGCATGGCTAGTTCTGAATCTAGTGAACTCAGCAATTTAAGAAATATCTAATTATAGCTGCCACATCAAGCCACTATGAATATGTCCTTCAGCATTTCTAGGGGCAGCAGTTCATGGTTCGAAGGACCAACTCCTGTGCTGCCCCTGCGTTGGTAAACCTCCTCTGATATGTTGCGTACGTGGATGAAATATTCGAGTCTCCCATAAAGCCATTACTAAAAGCATTAGCAATCATGATCACCACGTGCACATTGGGATCTGAAATACAGACAGATGAGTCTCTCTTCGTACAGTGCTCTGATCAGGACAATCTGAGCTTTAATTACCACGAAAATGAAGAGGATCTCAGTTGCTCTGCAATATTACAGGTTTCTATGAAGAACTCTAGTTTTCTCCCCTTCTACACTTTTTTGTATCAAGTGCGTCCTTTAACAGTTCGTAAGCACTTTAGTCGAGGATATGTTTTGTGCCATCCAAGCTATATTTCTCTACACTCAACATGTTCTTGGGCTCCATAGAACAGTTTGTCGTGTGGTATACTTGTAGTTGCTGCTAGTGATGTCTGGTCTTTTGTAGTAGCTCCTGGTGTGGTTATAGCCTACGGCTGGGTAGCACTGAATTATTTCTACCCACTCTTTCAATTAGGCGTATATTATGGCCACCCAAAATCTACCTGTCGCGAGGATTTTACTTTGTCGAACTCTACCGCAGCTCTTCCCTGTTTTTCTTTGTTAAGAGGATGTTATGTGGTTTGCACCACACCAAAATACCCGGATTTGGTGATTTGGATCAAACCATGGTATTTTATTTGGCCTTGTTATTTATAATTCAACATCTTACTTATCCCAGAAAACTTATCGTACTTACTCCTCGAACATCTAAATAGGATTTACCTGGTGGTGGTTTCACCATTACATACTTTCACTTTTTTGTCACTACTTCTGAATGTTGTTTTACTATTTCGAAATTTCTTCTTCCGCAGCATATTTTATATGTTCAGTGGGTGCCTCTGTCTCCTGTTTTGAAAAAATTTTATGTCTTTTTTCATACGCCACTGTCACCCACTTTCCGAAGCTCTGAGACACAATTTATATTCTTGCTCTGATCTCCTGTATTTCTTTTGATCTCGTTTCAGCTACCTTTTTGTTTTCATGGAATTGAATAACCACTGCAGATGTGGCCGCTGCAGATGTGGCCACTACAGGTGTAGCCTTTTCATTGAAATAATACATCAAGTGCATCTGTAGATATGATATCTTCCGCTCTGCTTACTTGTTCGGTAGGCAAAAATATCCTCGAAAGCCCTCTCCACTTCAAGTTTGCCATCCTTTATGTACTCCGAAATATGATTCTTCATCTTACAAAGGACCAACTTAGAATTACTTTATATTTTCTCCTCGACGATCTCTCCGTGCCTTAAATACTCTCTCTTCGTCGAGGCTCGCACTGGCGACTTCAACTATCAGCTTTCAAATTCTCCTGAGATTCTCTGCATTCCTTTCAATCGTCAACTTTGCTCTCAAAATATTTGCATGTGCAAGGCTAATCGATCCATTGGTTCGCCCAGAAACCTTTGCTGATGAAGGAATAGTACTATCCTTGTTTCTCTGTCCTTGTTTCTCTGGCTCTCTGTTTTCCCACTGGTAATGACGCGAAACAGATCTCAGATCAGTTAGAGGATTTAACTGATCCCCCAGATCAGCTATTCATAGCGGCTGTCTTTGCTAAACAGGAAGATTATGCGATTGTTTGCATCAGTGCTCGTGAGCTCTGACGATCACAGCCAGAGCAGTGTTTATCGGAAACAATGCCAACTAAATTTATTGAACTTTGAACGTACTCTGACGCCTGCCATGGTTTGGAGTTAGCCTGTAGTCGTTCGCGGTCGAATTTTCATGCTAGCGGCACCATCCACAGAGGTGTGCTCACAGTCTGTCCAGCACTAGCAAGAAGAAGATTCGAGCTACTTGGCTCTGAAATTCCTTCCAACAGGGACATCAGAAATGTCCCGACAAAGAACATATCCAGGTTCATTAGAAGCCTGGACATCCTCTAGGACATAACGCAGAGGCGGCAAGGTCGCAGTGCTAGGGTCCCTCTGGACTCACTCCAAGCTATCATTATCATTATCATCCACAGAGATGACTTGGTTGAGACTGCTATATCCATCAGCCCCCTACACAAGCTGATTCGTAGCCAATGCGCGTCAGACGTATCAACCTTGTCGGCGTAGAAGATCAAGCCCGGAACCATAATCGGCTTAGACGTTTACCATACCAAACTTGTGCGTTAATAGTTCAGCTGTACGAGTATGTCCGCCAAAGTTCCATTGTAACCCTTCTTTTGAAGTGTCCTAAATTTTCATACAGTAACACGAGGCCGCACAGCTCACAACATAACATCAAATTGTGAAATTTTACTGGTAGAATCTATTCTGAAGACTTGATGAGCATTTCTGCGCTCGATTTTTGCCGAGTTCGCAGTTTTTATTAACGAGTAAAAACTATTTTCAAATAAAATTTAGCTATGATTGTTTCAGTTTTTGCCTTAAATTTATGGCAAAAATGTTTAAGACCTTCTTTGGAAGATTCAAAGACCTATTCAAGCTCTACCACCTTTACGAAGAACAATCAGAGAACAATAACTTATTATTTTATTGCAGAGCTGACACCTGTCTTATATCGTTACATTTTCTATTTTCTTTCGATTTGATTAAATTCCAATCCTTTATATCATCTGTTCTTAAAACAGATTGAATTTCGATCGATTTCAAAGAGTAACAAGCGGTGTGCTAGCAACATGTCGCAATGAATCCATTTGAAAACCAGAACAAGCATTGAAGAAAACATAATAGATATATGCTCAGTCGTTCCAATCTTTTAACTTTATTAGCTATCCATCTGTCCTGTCAGCACCATCTTTCCATTACACTCAGAAAATGGAAAAAAACACAAATTAAATAAATAAAATCATGATACAATGAACTTTGTTCTGTACAATGGGAAAACACAGCATAGTAGCAAAGCAACCATACTGAGGGGGCAGCAACAACAATTGATTTGTTTT
This sequence comes from Nemotelus pantherinus, assembly GCA_963978885.1. Taxonomy (NCBI): domain Eukaryota; kingdom Metazoa; phylum Arthropoda; class Insecta; order Diptera; family Stratiomyidae; genus Nemotelus; species Nemotelus pantherinus. The sequence continues at coordinate 53,930,728 of OZ022264.1, read as the reverse complement.
TAATTGAAATCCTAACACGATATTGACAATACTTTTTGTTTTCAATTTTATTACTTGGGGCTGATTGCGTTCTCACGTTGATGCATCTAGAAGCCATAAAAACGAATGAAAGCTATGCGAAAGAGCATCGTAAAAAAGTGTAGACCAGACGAAATAACAACGCGACGCGAAAATTGCAAAATAAAATATCTCAGCGCCAGAGCTATGAGAGGTAGAGTGATTGGTTGTCAGAAAGAAAATGATCAAAAGACTATATGTACATATGTACATATGTATATGTATAGAATGGAAATAATCGTAAATATAACCCTTCAAAGCAATAACTACTTTTTGCGATGCATTAATTTTTTGAGAAATGTGTTGAAGCCCGCTGATTAGCCTCGAGGCTACAAATTATTTTATTATTTATATTATTATTATTTATTTTACTAATTTATTTCAAAGTTTGCTATTTTAACGTGCATACAAATGCATACAGTTATAACATCTTATACAGCTCAGATACCAGGATAATTTAAACACTGAATAAACACTTATTCGATATCTCCTCAGGGCATCAAAATTTCAGCCTCCCTTTGGAAGATTTGGAGCGTGCTACAACATATTAAACTGAGCATGGATAAATGAACAAATGACCACATCTACTAGCAGTGATGTATGAACGAGTTATTCAAATTAAGAAACCACTCCGAGACAAACTCAATTTGCTATTTGAAGAACCACAAAACCAGGTACTTTATCCTGAAAAAGCACAGCATGGCAAAAAGTGTTATTTATCCATGCTTCCACTTACCACATGTACAGGAACAAATAATTGTCAGAATTTCAAGGCATATCAATTTAGAATAGCATCGAGTTTTGCTTGAGACAAAGTCCTGCCATTCATTGCGGGTACATTTCGATACATTTTGTATAAGACAAGACTCTATCTTTAGCTTCTCATTGTTTTTATAAAATTGGCTGCCTGAGCAATAATTTGAGGCAGTTTTCTCAAGCACTGATGAATTAATGGTAAAAAAAATGTGGATTAATTTTATGTTTATTCAACAAAAATTTAATACATACTTAATACCTTAATACATACAAATCTCAATAGCACGAGAATGTCTGATTGCTTATCAAGATTAGACAGAAGTCAATAAAACCCATTAAACGTTCTTCGCACGACACATCCTTATTTCATCCCGTAAATGAGATGACATTGTTGACAAGACAGAGCAATAGCATACCTTATTTCATGATAAACTACATCTACGTTATTCATCTTAATTATCGATTAAAATTGCTCTTTATCAACCCTAGATACGACAAGCAGGAAGAGATGTGTCTCGGTAGCCATTATGGAGAGTCCCGGTTATATGAACAATCCGTATGAGTTACACTCCATACTGCGCCAATCTCCACGCCTGTGGTCTCAGGATGCTGCACCCAGTCCTTGCCTTGTTTCGAAATCGCTTTGTATGTAGCGTGGGACTACCAGGGTTGTGGGTAATCCCATTAAATTTTATAGTATTGCGTTCACTAGAGTATTAGTTCTAAATAATGGTTTCCAGTGGGAAGTGTTGTGTAGATGTATCCTGGTTTTCGATAGTCCTTGATACCAACTGTTATTGTTGTGTGGACCTCGTAACTAATAAACTTTCAGATGCATTTTGTATACATTTTGCAACCGAATATGACCTTAACAGTTACTTTATTGTACAGCAAATATTTGCCTGTTTGCACATTTCGAAGCGTTAGAAACTGGTACAGGTTGCCAGTTTAACGATTTGATGAGTAAAACTCTAAAAGCAGTTTACTTGCATCAACTTTGAAATCATTTTGTTATGAGAATCTACTCGTAAATTTTCTGATTTTATATTATGTGGAAATAGCTCAATAAAAAATTCACGGTTTCTTGTAGTAACAGAAACATAATTCGTCATGTCGAGCTGTAATTCTGATTTTAAACCTTATAAAAACTTCACTTATCACAAACCATTATCATCAAGGATATTAACAACTGAATTTTAAACACCTACAAGCAAGTTCCTTCAGACGTATTCAAATCACATGTTTTCGAAATGAATATTACTTTTTCAGCTGTTACATTACTTCATAGCATATTTTTTTCAGAAAAGATTATCTGGCGAATAAAGATACGTCTAGACATCACCTTCAGCCAATATGATTCAGAACAGGCTACAATAATGTTAAAAGCTCCGTTATGCACGTGCTAATTAAAAGTTACAATACATGGAATATCCATAATTAGACTGGTTTTCAAATTTTATCAGTCATATTATCGACGTAGTTAATTCTTGGTAGTCTTGCGTTTAGTTTGCAAAATAAAGAATCGCACAACGTTTCGCGAACCTGACTTCATGTGATAAAATATATTCTTGCTGACATAATTGGTCATTCACCTCAGACTTTTAAATTGCCGTTGCTAGTCAGCAATATTGATCTGCTTCATTCTCGTTTATTAAATGGTTATTATTGTGAGTGCTCTGAATATTTTCTTTCTCTGAAAAAATTCCGCTCTATTACTGATTTTAGATGAATATAGAGTTATATATATATGTATATATATACATATATATATATATATATATATATATATATATATATATATATATATATATATATATATATATATATATACATATATATATATATATATATATATATATATATATATATATATATATATATATATATATATATATATATATATATATATATATATATAGTTGCTCACGAAAGTCAGCATACACCGTTTAATTTTTTTTTTTTTTTGAAATAGGTTTATTGTAACATATATACAAATTGAAAAATGAAAAATCCTTACAGCTAACCTACAAGCTATTATAAATAGAATATAAGCCTAAGGATTGTGCATATTTGCGTACATCCTGAGTTCATACAATCTTGTTTTCTTATAAATATGTTAAAATTTAGAAAAATAATAATTTTATAAAGATTTCTAATTAGTGTTTCGATACGTGGAGATGCCTCTGGGGCGAATCATTTCAGGGAAGACCTAACTTGAGTTTGAGCGCAAGAGCGAATTTGAAGTTAATCATAGGCAGAGCGAATTATCCTTGACACGTGGGTTAGACCTCTTTCACGAGTTTTTCGAGCATGGCAGACTATAACTTTCTGAATTTCATCAATTCCTGCTGCTGCATACAAAACTTTGTTTGAAAAATATTTTCTAGGCTCACTTCTGTAAAGACCCGTGCATTGACGAAGGATTTTTCGTTCAAAGGCTTTAACGGAATTTCGCCTAGATACGGGAGCCGACCACCATATCGTTGCACCGTAAAGTATTATTGGCCTTATGAGAGTGGTGTAAATTAGAATTCTTACTCTTTTGGAAGTAGGAGCTGCTTTTCGGAAGAGGGTACAAAGCATTCCGTATGCTTTCGAGGCTTTGCTTAGGGCCATTTCTATATGTGGGCTGAAGGATAGAAAGGAGTCAAATATTAACCCCAGGTATTTGACTCTTTTGGAAGATTTAATTGAGTGACCTCTTATGCTAAGTTTTAGTTTTTTAATCGACCTTGTTCTTCTGGAAGATGGAAGACGAGGGCGCCTAAACACAATAAATTCGCTTTTCCTAGCGTTAATTTTAATTCCCCATTTAGCGTAGTACCGACAGAGAGCATCGATAAATCGCTGGAGCCTTATTGTTGCCATCCTTGGGTTGTGGCCATCACACCACGCCAGTAGGTCATCAGCGTATAAATTAACCTTAATATCCTCAGAGCTGCTAATGCAGGGAATATCAGAGGTGAAGATATTGAAAAGAATGGGTCCAAGGATGGAACCTTGAGGGACACCGGAGTCAAGTGAAAAGAGCCTGGAATTCTTCCCATTGTGTGTAACAGAAGCCCATCTGTCACGGAGAAAGCTGGAGATTATTTTGATAAGATGTCTAGGGAAATCAAGAGATATGAGTTTGAAGATCAGGCCATTGATCCAAACTGAATCGAAAGCTTTTTCCACATCAATCAGACAAGCGGAGACAAATTTGCCTTCAACCAAGGAATTTCGTATGTCAGTCGTGAAGACTTGTAGTGCATCGATGGTGCCATGACCTCTCTTGAAGCCAAACTGACGGGAGGGAATAATGTTTTTCTCAATAACAACTTTATCGAGGGTGGAATAGATAACTCGTTCTAGAAGTTTCCCTAAATTTGAAAGAAGAGAGATGGGTCTAGTGTTGACAATGTCGGTGTTGCCAGGTGATTTTCGAATAGGAAGTATTTTGGCATGTTTCCAAGGACTGGGGAAGTAACCAATGTTGATGCAGTTGTTAAAAATAGCAGCTAATAGAACAAAGAAGGAAAAAGGAAGTTTCTTTATTAGGTGGTTGGATACTTTGTCTTCACCGGCAGATTTCTTTGGTTTAAGGTTGGAAGCCAGTTGTTGTAGGTCCACCGGGTTTGTAAAGACATCACAACCATGAGGGCAATCGGAAACATTGGATGCGGAGAATTCTGTTAGACGAGAGCCTTCCATACTCTGTACAAACTGGCTAACTCTGCAGTCTACTTGACTGGCAAAAATGGGATCTTCACTGGGTTTTTCACCAGTTAACAGTTCTGAGAAGTGATCAGCAGCCGCTGCAGCTGTTGCACTATCGTCAGCAAAAGGTCTGCCATTGGACGTGAAGGTTGAGGCGCGACCCTTCCTCCTGGTGATTCTATTGATTTCTGGATACATATCTATACCAGGTTCAATATTTTTAAGACGTTGCTCGAACTTCTTATTGAGGAAAGCCCTAGTTTTAACCATGATGAGTAGGCTGGTAGTCTTAAGAATGGATTCTACTCGTCGATACTCATAGTTAAAGGTATTTAGCCTTCGACGGTAGATACGAGTCAGGTGTTTTTTCAAGGACCTATGATTTGAATGTAGATTAAGAATTTCTTCAGGAAGGTTTTGGTATTTGAAGTTTCTGGATGTTTGGGGAACAACAATTTCATCGATAGAGGAGCGCAGAACCTCATTAATATTGAAAATGGCATCGTCAATCTCAGGGATAGAGAGATTTTTGTCACGATCAATGACAACGCTTTGGAGTTTAGATGAAACATTTTGTTCGAAAGTTTCCCAATTGATTTTTTTGTAAGGAATGAAAAACTGAGGCTCATTGGCTAAAAATTGGAGACCCCTTTTTCTCCGGAGAGTCATTTGCACCAGCATGTGATCAGATTCAGCTTCAAATACGGAACAGCCAACAGAACCGAATTGAGGCAATAAATTAAGGAGTTGAGGGGAAACAAGAAAGAAGTCAATGATGCTACCAGACCTTCTGAAGGTTGGCTCGGTAGGGGCGACGAGTTGAAGCTCTAGCTGTTTGGTCATAAGCCATCTGTGGAGAGCAGTACCAAAAGAATTGCTGACAGTATTACCCCAATCGGGGTGCCTAGTATTGAAATCACCACCAATGATGACATGGTCGAAGTTGGATGTTGACGAGAGTATGTGATTGAGATCATGAATAAACTCAGAAGAGGAAGAGTTAAGGTTGGCATATATGCCAACAAAGACAATGGAATCACCATTAAGGTTTAAACAGGTTGAGATTGCCTCCATGCACCTTAGATTACTTATGTCATGGTTTTGAGTTTTAATCCAACTTTTAATGGCTATGAGGGTGCCATGTTTTCTATCTGCCGATTCATCCACAATGTCCTTACAAGTAACCGAGTAATTGCTAAAAAACACATTATGTCTGGGTTTAAGTTTAGACTCACATACAAAGAGTATGTCAGGTTTCTCAGAATTCAAGTATTCTTGAAGAAGGTTCCTTTTGTAAACAGGAACGAGAGAGCAACTATTAAGAGAGGCGAGTTTAAAAGATCCCATCGATACCGCAGAGTTCTAGAGCTAAACTAACATAAGCAATTCGTTTTTCACTAAGAGAATGTAGCGATCTAAATTTTGGAACAAAATTTTCAACCTTTTTCACAAGTGTTAAAAGGTTGCAGCCGAAGATGTTTTCACATTCAGAAAACATAATGGAATGGGCTGCAGATTTGGTTACTTACGGGTTAGACAACAGTGGAGTTTTGGGACGCTCCGGCTGTTTGTTTTTAGATGGTGTTTTTACGATAGATGCGAAGGAAACACCCTTTCAGACTGTGTTCTCGAGAGCAGCAGTCACTAATTTCCTTTTCTCTTCTTTTGCATTCTGCAAAGATTTACGCTTCTTCTCTACTTCTTTTGCGGCTGGGCATCCACGGTAGCTGGCTGGGTGGCCATAGGTTTTGCAATTCACGCAAAAGACTTCAGAGGAGCCTGAAGGAGATGAGCAGTCTTTGGTAGAGTGCTGTTTATCGCATTTAACACAACGTACTTCAAGGGCGCAGTTGGCTGCCACATGGCCAAAGCGTTGGCAGTTGAAACACTGGGTTACGTTCTGCTTTTGAAGGCGCTCCCAGTGAATTCTGTGGTGGAGTAGGAATTTGATGTTCATCACTGAACTCTGTTCCGTACCAGGTGCTAGTTGCACTAAAAAACTACCAAGCGTTTTATTTTCTTTCCTCGAAGAAGAGGTAGAGAAACGTTTAACAGAGACAACCTTAGTTTGTAAGATATCACGAAGTGCATGTAAAACATCTTGCTCTTCGTAAGAAGGATGAGTTCCCTTTAGAAGGAAGGTTATTTTCTTAAAAAGTGGAGGGGTGTAGGTATAACAAGGAACAGAAGCCGCTTTTAGGTGCTCAAAGAGAAGACCGTGATCTTCCATACTCTTTGGGAGAAGAGAAGTTTTGGAATGATTATTCATCTTGACTTCAAAGTTAGGAATTCGGTCATTATTGGAAGAGCATGCTTCCAGAAAATTCGTTTTAAAGTTTTTCAAGTTTAACTTGAAGCAGACTATGGGGGGAACTCGTGTTTCTTTCCTTTTTTGAGGTGCAGGATTTAGTGGAGTGACCTGAGGGGTCGAAGAGGTTCCGGCTTTTAGAGGAACTTGATCCGTAGTAGACCGGGATCCAGAAGAAGAGGTTTTCATAGCGCGGGTAGCTGCCGTTGCGGCGAAATTAGAGTTACAAGCACGTCGAACGACGTCCTGGATTTTCAGAGCTGCGGGGGCTTTTTTTGAAGCAGGTGGAGAATAGCTAGTTGAACGGGGCAAGCCTCGTTTCCTTGATGGGCCAACATCAGAATTAGAAACACTAGACGCATCAATTGATGGCGTCTCCACAACACTTTTTTTTACATTGCATTTACTAAAACTAGCCTTAGCACTAAAAACTTCGGCGTCGTCGGGGGTCCCGTCGGAGTTGGCGACATCCATCTGCTCCACCGCTGAATTATCCGATCCCTCGTCGTCTTCGGAACTCGATTCGGCCTCGGTGTCGTCGCGATTGATGTTGAAGGACATCTTGTACGCAGAAAGAATTTCCCCAATGAAATTCTCCTTCACATCCTCTCGGTACTTGACGCAAAGTTTTGAAAGCTTCTTCTTAACTTTCCTTGTAAAGGCAGCCATGTCCTTTTTCATTAACAGCCGCCGTTCTTCCGTAGCAGCAGAAGTGCTGTCGTCGACATCCTCCTCAGAGGACATTGTCTCGGCGCCTCAACGAAATCGATCCGCCCAGTCGAAACCACGCGTAGTTGTGAAATTCAACAATTAACGTGTTACAATCACACAATTTATCCTCCACTCGTACACCAGTCGGCTGACGATCGTACTTTGCTCGGCCTCCACACGAAAAACTCGAATCTCGAACGCTGATATTACTCCACACACGTCTAGTCCGTTCGGGTGCTCGACTCGAACTCCATACACCGTTTAAAAACGCAGAATTGGCAATATATAGGTAGAAAGAAAATGAAAAGAGACATTGAAACTTGTGTGAATATCAGAGACTATTTTACACAGAATTAACGAGACAATACATATACATACACATATACATAGTAGATAACTAGAAATTGCGCTAAAAGTGAGGAAACAAAAGTCAGCATACAACACAGAAAATTCAAAAGAATCAGTCTAAGCGATGAGTCATACTGCGATAAAGATTGCTACCGTGTTAATATACAAAGATAAACATTAGTACATTGCAAGTCGATCAAACTAAAGTGATTTGGGTGGCTCTAACACTTCAAAATGACTACACGGAAGGTAATGAGTTTGAAAGTGCGAAAAATCATCCTTAGTGAACGAAGTCGGGCAACGGTGCAAACGATCATACGGAAAGCGGAAACGAAAGGGAGAATATAAAATTAACAACGAACAGGTAGACCGAAATCCCTAAGTAAGAGAGATGAGAGAGACTTGTAACGGAAAATAAGTAAGGAGCCACAAGAAAGTGCTCCGGCAATGGCTACTGCACTTGCAAAGGCAACAGGGAAACAAGTGGGTCCAGAAACAATAAGTAGAGTTTTGCGTAATCAGGGTTATAACGGTAGAGTTCCGCGCAAAAAACCTTTCATTTCTCCAGTTAATGAAAAGAAGAGGCTTGACTTCGCTCGCCTGCATCTTAATAAGGACGACAGGTTTTGGACTCAAGTTCTGTTTAGTGACGAGAGCAAGTATAATATTTATGGCTCTGACGGGCGCGGATACGTGTGGAGGAAGCGGAACGAAGCATTGGCAAAGAAGAATTTGCGTCCTACAGTGAAACACGGTGGAGGGTCAGTCCTCGTATGGGGTTGTATGTTGGCCGCTGGTGTCGGGCAATTACATTTTATTGATGGTACTATGGATCAATACATGTATTTGAACATATTGCGAGGCGATTTGATATCTTCTAAACAGAAATTAGGCCTACAGCTAGGTTGGATCTTTCAGCAGGACAATGATCCAAAACATACAGCTAGAAGTGTCAAGGAATGGTTGCTGTATACCATCTCTTATCAGCTTCACTTTCCGCCTCAGTTTCCCGATTTAAACCCTATAGAGCATTTATGAGAGGAATTGGATCGCAGAGTTCGTGAGCCAGCCGTAAAAGCAACTATTACTAGCAAAGAGACCCTGAAATCTGGTCTGCTGTGTGCCTGTATGAATATTCCACCAAAAATTACCGGAAATCTCGTTCGTTCGATGCGAAGGCTCTTAGAAGCTGTTATTAAGGCTGGAGGAGGGCCTACAAAGTATTGAGCTCACGTTTTTTGGTCTTTCTCGTTCTTTTCGAAACATGGCTCGTAGTGTATGCTGACTTTCGATGGATGATGTTTTTTAGTTTTCATGGCTTCTTTCTTTCTGTGTTCGGATTTTTTTTATTGTTATGTTGTGAAACTGATTTTTAATGCCAATAAAGATACTTTTACGTTTTCATTGCAATCTCTCTTTTTCCACTGTACCATATTCGTGTTTTACAAATATATATATATATATATATATATATATATATATATATATATATATATATATATATATATATATATATATATATATGTATATATATAAATATATATATATATATATATATATATATATATATATATATATATATATATATATATATTTATATATATATATATATATATATATATATATATATATATATATATATATATACATATATATATATATATATATATATATTTATATATATATATATATATATATATATATATACATATATATATATATATATATATATATATATATAAATATATATATATACATATATATATATACATATATATATATATATATATATATATATATATATATATATATATATATATATATATATATATATATATATATATATATATATATATATATATATATATATATATATATATATATATATATATATATATATATATATATATATATATATCTATACGTAGGTCCGGGTCCCACTAACTTTCACTTATCCTTAGAGCCTAGACAGACTGCGCAGCCTATATGATAATTTGTCGTAAATGATCATTTAAGTGCCGTGTGTCATATGCTATTTTAGACTAATCACCACTAAATGACCAAATTATCAATCATTAAGCAAATCGGGAACGCGCCATCTGATTGAGCTATTGGTGTATATGCAAAATAGTGGATACATTGGTTTATATGCAAAATAGTGCCAGGTCTCCCAAAGAGTTGATAATCTTAAACCCTTTGGCGCCGGCGGCCATTTTAGTGATATTTTTAATATACCTATTATTTTTAATGTACCTATAGTTTTTGCAAAAATAAAGTTGACGAAATAAATTTTGAACGTGGTTTACATATGAATCGGATAATGTTTTGGAATTTTTTAACCCCATGTGTGCACTAGGTGCCTAAAAGAGAACGGGAAAATTTAAACATTTTTAAATTGAGATAACATATTGGTATTATTCAGTTGTAGATTTGTGGAGCTTTTAATGTCCGTGCTGGCATCCCTGTAGCTAGACCAGGCACTGTAAGTGAAAACCTCCAAATCATCGTGTCTTTTGAAAAAATGCCGCTCCTTCAAAAAAAAACCACTCATTTGTAAATTTTGTGCTTTGTTTACATAGGCAAAAAAATGTGATATGGTATAACGGGCACGCCTGGTAACCCTTGCCCAATTTACCTATATTTTTAGCATCAAAAACTTCTGTTCACGGAAATTCACGATCCAATTAGCAGAATTAATTGAAATTTGTCTTAAATAGAACCAGGTCTGATAGAAGTGATTTTGAAATGCGGGTGATTCTGTGCCAGTGGTGCCATCTTGAAAAATCACTAAAAAAGATAACTGCTTTTAGCCCTATAAATTCTGATTCAAGCGTTCGATTTTGACGAAATTCATACAGTAGCTGAACCTTATCTCAAACCACGTTTGGTAGAAATTTTGGTCGAAAAATTCGGTTGAAGCTGCCAGCTATGATAATTTTGGTGTCTTGAATTTGAAAAAATAAAAATTTGAAAGTGAAAACATTCAAACCATCGAACATCCTTAAAAATGTCCGTTTCTTACAATCAAACCAATTTGTATATAAATCTTATGCTTTATCTATACGTTCAAAGTAAAACTTTGGAAATTTCATGCCCGACAAGAACGGTAACCCTTTCCCAGTTAACATATATTTTTAGCATCAAAAACTTCTGTTCACGGGAACCAATAATCAGATACAACTGTAGTTAACAGAATGCATTGGACTTAAGTAGAACCAGGTCTGATAGAAGCGATTTTGAATTGTGGGCAACTCAGTGCCAGTGGTGCCATCTTGAAAAATTACAAAGAAAAAAAACTGCTTTTTGCCCTATGAAATGTGAATAAGTAACCAGATTTTCATGAAATTGACACAGTAGCTGAACCTTACTCTAAACTCTGTTTGGTAGAAATTTGGTTAAAAAATTCGATTAGTGCTGCCAGCTATGGTAATTTTTGTATCTTTGGTTTTGAAAATTCGCTCAGAAAAATAAAACTTTTTACCCTATAACTTCCAGTGCAGTAATAAAATCAAAACGAATTTCATAGAATTAATGGAACCTATTATAAACATTATACAGGCCAAATTTGGTTGAAAAGCCACGATAGGGTGTGCAGCTATTGTTGGAGTTGTGTTTGTTTGCAATATCTTTATGAAGCGGTTTTATCGTAGAATTTTCAATTGGTAATAATATTGTAAAGACAATAAACAGCAAATATTAAGCTTTCGATTATTTGAAAAACTCGCTGCAGGTAACCCTCAATTTCTTTATACTCCTATAACTTCGAATGTAATATAACAACGTGAAGCAGATGTGATATATTCTTACACAAATTTCAATCAATTCTGCTTATCGGATCGTGAGTTTCCGTGAACAGAAGTTTTTGATGCTAAAAATATAGGTAAATTGGGCAAGGGTTACCAGGCGTGCCCGTTATACCATATCAAATTTTTTTTATTGTATATATAAACAAAGCACAAAATTTACATATAAGTGGCTTTTCTTTGAAGAAACGGCATTTTTTCAAGAGAGACGATGATTTGGAGGTTTTCACTTTCAGTGCCTGCTCTAGCTACAGAGTTGCCAGCACGCTCATTAAAAGCTACACAAATCTACAACTAAATAATGTTAATATGTACTGAAAATTTCGTAATGATTGAATAGCTCTGTCAAAAGTTATCGCAATTTAAAAAATTTCGAATTTTCCCGTTCTTTTTTTAGGCACCCAGCGCACACATGGGGTTAAAAAATTCCAAAACATTATTCGATTCACATGTAAAACACGTTCAAAATTTATTTCGTCAACTTTATTTTTGCACAAATTATTTGTGTACGGAATAATAGGTATATTAAAAATATCACTAAAATGGCCGCCGGCGCCAAAGGGTTAAAAATTATTAACTTTTTGTGAGACCTTGCACTATTTTGCATATACACCAATGTGTCCTGAAAATTTCAGTTCAATCGGATTTTTTTACTGAAATTTTTTGATGATATATATATATATATATATATATATATATATATATATATATATATATATATATATATATATATATATATATATATATATATATATATATATATATATATATATATATATATATATATATATATATATATATATATATATATATATATATATATATATATATATATATATATATATATATATATATAGAAATATGAATTTTTGGCCAAAGTGATTTTAATACTAATGTTCTTCTTCGAACATTAGTAAAAATCAATAAGGTATTTCAATGCTGACTAAATTTGCATTAAAAGTTAGTGATTGATTTTCAACAGCTTATATCAGTGAAATTTCTACTCACTAAGATCAACAATCTCAGAAAAGTTCAAATTATCTTTAGTATTTGAAAGCAAAAAACATTACTAATTACTTTAATTTTTTTCTAAAATTACAAAAAAAGTTCAGTTGGAACCATATTACAGGCTCAATTAGTGGTCAAAGTTTTTTAATAGCCCCAAAATGAGGAAATAGTGATTTTTTTAGCAAATTAAATTAGATACCCAATACCACAATAAAAAGAAATGCCTCATGTAATTTGCAATAAAAGTGCCTAATATAGTTACCTTTTGCGAATAGTTGACTGAACGAAATTAGTGGTATTGGTTGCCAAGAATCAAATGGCCCCATTTTCCGCTCAATTGTTCTAGATGAAAAAGACTGCCGCAGTAAGTTCTTTTTGGCACAATCACAGCAATGTTGGTTTTTCACTTTAAAATCCATATTAAACGGGTGAATATTAACTTTTCGAAACAGAATCTATTCAATATGCTCTCACTTTAACAAGTTTTATGCTATAATTTACTTTAAAAACTATCCTTTCATCTATCTTTAACTGAACCTATTAACAACATAAAATAACTTATGCAAAATAACATAACAATACAAAAAATTCAAGTCAAAAGAATTATAACAGGTGCATTTCTTATGCGAAGAAAACATAAAAAACGCAATGTAAGTCCTACATATTCTATTCTCTATATCAACATCATAATAACTTCCACCGTATATAACCACCGTGTAACAAAGCATAAAAAGCATCAAATCAAAAGTGGAACAAATCGTAAGAAGAGGAGCAGAAGAGAACCTACAAATTCTGTAACGTAAATCATGTCGGGAAACAGAAACATAACAGATACGCTGATGAATTTCCAGCGTCAACATAGGCGTCGATAGCAATCAAGAAAGTGGCCATTTCACCCAGAACCGAAAAACTACGTCTTTTGGGAAAGCAGACAAAAAAAACTGATCTGGAGAAAATATAAAAACCCTAGCCTTAGATGCCAATCTGTGCTTAACAGGAATCAGATCCAATGAAATCAAAACTTTCGAAATTAATAAGATCAATCCAATTCATGTATACTACCAGAACGTTCGTGAACTTAGGGCTAAGCTAAGCACGCTGAATGTCTCCTCTACTCTTTCTTCTGATCATATAATCTGTTTTAGCAAAACATGGTTAACACTAGATATTTAAATATTAATATTTACGTAAATCGACAAGCAATACCTGTCAGGATTGAGGAATTTCGAATACTGTGCGCAAAGTACTTAAAATAATGCAATACAAATTTTGAAAATTTCGAATTACGATATTTCTCATGGAGCTGTCACATAACTGTCAAAATTACAAGATACATTATGAATGTGTTGGTATAACCGTGGTAATGGCAAGCAAGTAAAGAGACGAAAGAAACTTTATATCATGGATCCTCCTGAAATGTCTTATTGCTCAAAAATGGGAACCTTTCACAAAATTTTCCATATTTTAGCAATCGAAATATGTGTTCGTGTAAATATAACCAAATCTGTATGAAGTCAAATGAACACGTTGGTTACCCTGTGTTGAATTTAAGCATTGCTCAGAAAAATAAACGTACTATGCACTGTAACTTCCTAATGCATGCAAATGAAATTATAATAACTAATTGCAAAATTTTACCTTCACAGTAATATAATTACATTATTTAATATAAACTATCTTCTTCAGATAGGAAGGTAGATTCCGCAGTTGCCTCCTTCGGACGAACCTCAGAAAAAGCTCATTAGAGCCCATTATGATACAGAGTTTCGCATAGTGGCATTAGCATTAGCATTAGCTAGGACCAGGTCTGATAGAAGTGATTTTGAAATGCGGGCAACACTGTGGCAGTGGTACCATCTTGAAAAGTCACTGAGAAAAAAGTGTTTTTTGGCCCTAAACTTTCGATTCAGCCAACAAATTTTAACGAAATTCGCACAGCACTGGAACTTTATTCTAAACCTTATTTGGAAGAAATTTGGTTGAAAAATTGGGATAGATCTGCCATCTGCAAAAGTTTTTGTAACCTAATTCTTTTAAATTTGCTCAGTAAAATAAAACTTTTCCCCCTATAACTCCCGATGCAGTCATAAAATCAAAACACAATTCGTGTAGTCACTGAACCTTATTGTAAGTCAATTTTTTTAGGAATCTGGTAGGAAAATCGTTAAGGGGCTGCCAGCTGTGGTGTTTTTGGTAGTTTTTTGGCATATCTTTCCTTGGCGATTTTTACGTTAAATTTGAAAATGAGAACGGTCCTGCAATGACAACGTACAACAAAAATTAAGGTTTCAAAATTTGAAAAAAAAATGCAGGCTGTAACCCTTAAATTATTTTCACCATTATAACTTCCAGCCATTTAACTTCCTACCTTATAACTTCCAGCCTTATAACTTTCTTATCGAAACGAAATTCACAGGGTGCGTTTAACTTAGCTTGAAGCAGATTTGGTATATTTTTAGCTGTGCTGCTAACACAGGTCTCTTAGCACCCGACATTTTCGTAAATATTGCACCAACAGATGCTTCCATAAGATAGTCATATGTAAAACATTTACAATTAAATTTTCCGAGTTTTGAAAAATTTTCGGATGGCAGCCTCAAACATCGTTAAATCGCTGAATTTTTCGATGAAATCTTCAGATGAAAACGAAATTCAAAGGATAGGTTGGTTTTAGCAAGAGCTCATTATGATTGACTTTTTTCTGCTTCGTTGGAAAAGTTTTGTTGATGCTGTCGTGAAAGGGTTTTTTTTGCTTTGGGTAAAAAATGGTTGAGATAAGACTACAAAAAAGTGTATTAAGTTTTCCCACACTTTTTATTATTATTATTATTATTATTATTATTATTATTATTTATTCACCAAAACAAGGTACAAAATCACTTATAAAATATCAAATTAAAAATAAAATAGAAAAGTAAAGTAAAGTAAAGGAAAAAGTAAAAACAAACAAGTTAAATAAGTAACAAACAAATTAAAAAAGTAACAAATAAATTAATAAGTAGCAATCAATAAATAAAACATTGACATATTAGATATAGCTTAAGGCTAAGGGAACGGATGGCGTGGAAAAGAGAGGATTTGAAGAATGATTTGGAAATCGTAGGGGAATATAAATTGCTTATGTTGTTGAATACTCTGCAGCACCTATTTACTGGCTCATTAGCTCCATATGTAGTCGAATGAGAATATTCTTTTAGGAAACGATTGGACCTGGTAGTCCTCACAGAGATATTTATCAAAATTTTATTATCCAGGAATTCTACATTAATAGCGCCTCTAATGACGTCGAATGTGAAGCAAGTCGATATCACCATTCTTCTGGAGGCTAGTGTCGATAAGTTTAAATGACCCAGTCGAAACTCATAAGGGGGTAGGCTATTAAAGTCATAAGGGTTCTATAGCTCTCGCAAGGCGAAAAGTAAAAATTGCTTTTGTATTGACTCGAGGCAGTCACTGTGGGTTTCAAAAGTAGGATTCCAGCTAATGCAAGCGTATTTGAGGATAGGACGTACAAGTGAATTGTATAAAGATCTTGTTACCCACAGGCTACGAAATTCTTTGATACGTCTTTTGATGAAGCCAAGTTGTTTGTTTGCACGAGAAAGTATTTTATCGTAGTGTAAAGTGAAGCGGAGTTTTTCATTAAAGATAACACCGAGGTCAGCAATGTTATCAACTTGAGTTAGCACATTATTGCTGAGGAAGTACGTATTGTGTGTGGCCGTGCATTTTCTGGAAAAACTAATAACCTTGCATTTGTTAATGTTGAGAGAGAGTTTGCTTACATTGCACCAATGATCAAGGGATTCAAGCTTGGATTGGAGAAAGAGGGCATCCGATTTCAATTCAATGGTCTGATAAAGTCTGAGATTGTCTGCATAGAGTAAATGAGGTATGCCTGCTAGGACGTCAAATAGGTCGGAAATAAATATATTAAAAAGAAGTGGACCAAGATGGCTACGTTGGGGTACACCAGAGGTAGCACTAACGTATTTCAATAAAAATGATTGAAATTTTACACATTGTGTTCGATTGCGAAGGTAGACCCGGCATTACCGAATTTCTGTAGCTTAAGAATTAAGGTAGAACTCTGTCAAATGCCTTACTGAAGTCTGTGTAGACTGCGTCAATTTGGTTACCTTTTTCCATTTTGCATAGAACGTCTGAGACTACGATTGTCAAATTCGTGGTAGTTGAGCGACCTTTTCTAAAGCCATATTGTTGCTCCTTCAGAACGTCACTCAAATCCAATTTCTTTGAAAATCATTTAGATGCACTAGAGTTTTTTTTAATTTTTTCCGTAGCAAACTGGCTATTTATTATTTCTCCACTTTAGTTAGCTCTCCAATCGATGCTTTCTTTTATCGTCACTTAAGCCCGATTAGCATTGATAATGTCCCACCTTGTCTACTGAATGAAATACTTGACGTAAAACAAGTGAAAAGCAATAAGTCTCTATCCGGCTTGAGATTTATCCAACTGATTACTCCAACCAAATACGAATTTCATATTAATAACTCTTATCTAATCAATATATGTACGTATTGAGTTGAAAACTACTGTCACGTAGTGCCGAATATTTCAAGACATACTTGCACTTGAAAGTTCCTTATTAATTTTCACAAATGAACTTAAGCAGAAGGTGAAATTTCCAGATCTTGTATGACGACAGAAAACACGTTACTACGTGTACGTGAAGTAAGCTCACAAAGATGCTTTTTATCGACAAAGTAGAACTGGTAATTATTTGCAGATGCATATATTCCTTCTGAATATTAATGTCAGGAATTAATTGCATACCTTTGAATTGAAGGAGCGCGACAATACAATGTGTTTTCGAACCTCAAATTTTCAATGCCGTTTGATATTGTGGTTGTGTTTGATGCTTTGATTCGGTTTGATACGTATGCATGATTTCGAGTTCGAAGTGAAGCCCCTTTGTGGGTTTGTGATGCAATTTAGTCAGACTAATGGTGTCAAGGAGTAAAATGAAAACTTGTAAAGAACGGTAGGAAGTGTGATTCCAGTTCATGATAATTGCATTCCGAATATCATTGATTTCGTCAGTGACTTTTCAATGCTTTATAAGAAATTACAATAGTGTATGACAAAAGTGCAGCAGGCAATTTCATTTTCGCAGAGAGTGTGTGGAGAGAGAGTAAATGGGTAGAATATTTACGCTCTTGAGCTCTGTCAAACTCTATCATAATGTTTTTACTATGGATTGATTGAAGTATTTTCGCCATGGTATTTGCATTGGAATAAAAATGACAAAAAAAAAACAATCAAATTGACGAATTCAAATTATGGATTGTGCTTGAAAGCAAGCAAATCATATGTTTATTCGAAATAGGCAAAAAACCAATCGCGCAGACAAGTTGAGAAATTATGTAGATTTCAAAAACCTATTCCACCAAATGTACTCTCTATTAGAATCAGTTACAGCTCGTTGATGAACGTAGAGATCTTTCAAAGATTTCCAAACAATATATGGCGTCAAATCCAATTTTTTTAGGTTTATTCGATATATTATTAAAAATCAATACAAAACTTTTTTCGTACGAAACGCAAAGCTTCATTATACAAAAACATGCTATTTTTAACTGGCAAAGTATAACACTTTAAAGGTAGCTTCGCATCAAAGCAATGTTAAGTCGTGCGTTTAATCAACACCCAAAATAACGAGCACTATTTTCATCGGAAAAAACTAGTTCTTGTCGGCTAGTAAAATATGCTGCATGAACACAGAAGTAATGCTGCCTCAAAGCACATTTCCATAATGAGCCCCTAAATCTATTAGAAAGCATGTCTGATGCCCATACCAACTCTTCTTTCAATGTTGCCAAACAGACAGCCAAACGCACAGCGTTTCATAGCGTCTTTGCGAGTGAAAACCCATTGCCTATCAACTGGTACAGGAATCTTTGTGCATCAATGAATTGATAGCACCGTGTCTGTTATATTTCTGCTACGCATCATCTTTTTGCCATGGAACAACATATAAACAACGCTGCCCACGAGGACAGTAGAATATAAAGAAAGCTGTTTGTTGACCATGTAATTTTCTCCAGATCGGTGTGTTTATACGGGAGTTGATCCAAAAGTAATGATAATCAATATAAACCAAGGTGGTTAGAATCAAAAAAGAATTATTTTTCAACATAGTCTCCTAACAAGTTCATATATTTAGTCCATCTTTTTTCCAAACGCAGGATATCCTGGGAATTTTTTTTGATCCTTACTCAAAACGCCGCAACAGCGACAATCACACCTTTATCATTTCAAATTTCTTGCCCCAAACGTGTTCCGTGAGCCGAGGAAAGAGGTAGAGGTCACTGGAAGCTAGTTCAAGCAAAAAGGGTGGATGTTCAAGCAGCTTAAATCCTGTTTCTTGAGTTGCAGCCATCGTAATTGCAGCTATGTGAACTGGTGCGTTGTCTTAATGAAACAGCACTTCGGCTTGCAGTTTGCCGGGTGTTTTTTTGACACCTTGAATTTGATCGGCGTCAATGAAGAGAGTCGCTTCTGGGCTATCGATTGCTATATGAATTGTGGATCAAAATGGTGGATCCAGGTCTAGTTCATGGCTATGAAACGTGACAAAAACTTCTAAAAATCTGCCTGGAACCATTCGAAACTCACCCTCAAAATGTCGACTCATTTCTTATTTTTCTCGTTGGTTAACATTCTCGGTACCCAACGAGCAGAAACCCTCTTCATAAGTAATTTGTGGGCAAAAATTCTCTGAACACTGCCATACAAAATCGATGTGACCTCAGCAACATGCCTGATTGTCACTCTTCATTCTGCTAACACGACATTTTCACGTTGTCTTCAGTGAGGGGCGGGGACGCGGTATTCATCTTTAGTGAATGTTCTTCCCAGCTTAAACTCTTTGGCCCAGTGTGCAAGTCGCTGTCTATGACTTTGGTAGGTATTTTTTTCAAACACATTTACTTTATGACAACTCTAATTTATTTTTTCTCCATTTTGATGTTCTCTTTTCGACTGCTCGTATCCAAATGAATGTACCTCCTCCTTGGAACTGTATTTCCCTGGAGCTAGTGCTTTCAGGACTTTGACTCCGCTCCTCTGGGTGGGTGGTTTCTTCCACCCTACTCAACCCTCACCTTTCTCCTACTGTGTCACTTAGTGCAGATGCTCCGCACTATACCGTTAGCTGTCGAAGACTCTGGTATATATCATTGGGACGCGTTACTACTTTTAGGTGTTCCATAATACTATTAGGGTGTTCGTCTAGTCTGTCAAATAATTTAAGCGTTTTGTCACGTATGTATACTTCTATTGTCTCTATCCGTAATTGTTTGTGTATGTCCGTATTTCTAATGTACCATGGAATCCAGAATATTTTTCTCAGTGCGAGATTCTGACATATTTGTAGCTGCTTTTTGTTTGTTTTGCATGTCTGGTAAAAGGCAGAGCTTCTGTAAGTGAGCATTGGTCGTATAATTTGTTTGTAAAGTAATGTCTTGTTTGTCATGTTCAGTATGTTTGGTTTTATCATTGGTTTGAGTTTTTGCAGTACTCCGTTTATTGTTTGTCTTTTGCTCCTTATGTGCTCTGTTCAGGATAGATATCCAGATTATCAAATGTCAGTTTTAAGTATTTGGCTGTCCTTTGCCAGTAAACTTCCTCGTCGTTCACGGTTAGTCGTGGCGGTTGCTGTGCGTGGCGTCTTGTTATGAAGATGGCTTGCGTCTTCTCGGCATTTATTTGAATTTTCCATTTCAGGAATTATTCCATTAATACATCAATATAGGATTGCAGGTTTGAAGATATAGCATCTGCATGCTTGGAGGTGTGTAGTATACAAGTGTCATCTGCGTACAGGGCTACTTTTGTTTTGGGCATATTCGGGATGTCTGCTGTGTATAAACCATACAATATTGGGGAGAGTGGTGAGCCTTGCGGGACATGAATGTACCTCCCTGAAATCGTGGCCTATTTATATGGTTTTTTGTATGCTGACTTAGTGGATATATGTTAGTAAAAAAATGTGTTTTTTTTATTTTTATGCGAACTGGAAATAGCTGATTATAACCAATTTTGGAACAACAAACGTAGATGTAAGATGTATGTTTAAATTTCACTAAAATTTTTGCTGAAATTTGGCTGGAACAAACGCTACAGATTGTAGTCGCGCCAACAAACAATTTGCGCCAATTTTGCACTTTATTGCAAACTCATAGGCTGTAACGCTATTGCAAACTCATGGGCCAAGAGCTGATGTCTGATGAGATAATGGCGCATATCTTCGAAACTACAGCAATTAAATACGATTTTCAAATAGTATTGGACAGTATTTTGGAGTCAATCCACAAAATTACCATGTCAACAGTCTCCGCTTGGAATTCAAGCTTTGGATTTATAAGCGTTGTTTATGAAATTGTAGGCTAGAAAAGAGGAGACTAACTTCTATCAAACAATGTTGGTTTCTGTGACGCAAGCTGTAGATGCGAGAAAGTTTCGTTCCCTAGTAGATGTGACATGTTCTACACTACACCACTGTCCTTTGATTCAAATTGTTTCATAACTCTCCCATGGTACCACGGGTTCAATATTTGATATCAAATTAAAATTTTGAAAGGTCAAAACCATTTCTGTAAATCACACAAATCTGAATCAATCATACTATACTCACCATTGTATAAAATCTAGCAAGATTTGTTCGAAAAAAATGCAAAAATATAATTCTTACGCCTCCAATTTTCATTAAAAGTTACATACAATTTCTACATTAAGCGAAAATGTTCGCTCGAATCAATGTCACGAATTCGTACTTAATTCTAATAATGTATGGGGTAAACTCATTGTTCACGGAATAACCATTTGCCGCATAAATTCCGGCTAATGCCATCGAATCGAATCATAAATTATTTATCTTGCGGTATTGAAAGTTAAAATCCAAGATATAACGAAGAAAGATATGCCGTTAAAAGTTTGTTCCGGACCAAAGCGGTCCGTAACGGATCCCAGACCACGAACAGCAGAAGAAGCAACTAAATAGCGGGTAACTGCAAAAGTTGAACAGACACCAAAAGAGCAGACGAGAGTCGGCCGTACGACCTTTGCCCGCGCAATCAGGATTTTCTTGGCCACCGCTTCCATTATGGCATCCTTCCTCATAATATACAGCGGAACGGACTGCTATTAAGGGATTTATTTTATTCATGAGCGTGAAGCGGGCGAACGGAAGGATGAGCGCACAATATGCCTTTGCTCAGATCGCTGCTGCCGAACTGATAATAAAAATTTATTTATGCTTCACGACGATAGACGGACGCAGACTCAACGAGCGCTTAAACGTTCCTCGGTATTTTTAGCAGCCAACGGCTAAAGAAAACTATCTTTTGTCGTATTTTTTTTTCGAAAACTAGTTCGCTCGTATAATATAGCGGAATCGTTTTACTGCTTGTTTCATGACGAGCTTCTTGCTATCTGAAGGTTTACTCTCACAGTTATTATCTGATAGGAGTTTGAGGAGGGATTTCGTAAATGAAATGTTGCTGCAATTCACCGTTTTCAATGATGAGACAAAGAAGCAGATGAATTCATACAGCAGCTTTGAAATACTAAAGCGTACATCTGGTAGCATCTTATTTCCTTGTTTTCTCTCTCGAAAGTATGAGATTGTGCAATAAATAACAAATAACTAGGCTAAGTCAAAAGCCTGTATGATTTGAATGAGGAAAAACTGAAGAACAGACTGATTTCAGAGATTTCAGAAATCTGCAAAAGAAATTCGAAGCTATTTTTCGAAATCTTGTACATAATAAGCTATTTTCCAGAAGAATGAATTGAAAGTTTTTGATACAATTATGTTTAGACCTTTAAATTCCAGCAAAATCCACTAAAATTGATTTCTTTTTCATTTTTTTTACTAATTTTCGAAGAACATAGTATTAAAATCGATCCGTGAAAGTGAATTTTCAGGTGCTCCTATATTTCCAAGCAGTGTACATTTTTGTTCAAAAAAAGTACTAGGAATGAAAACTTATTATGTTTTTAGTTTCCTTATGATAAAGAAGTCGAAATTTTGAGCCTTGTGTAGGCGCTGAGTGCCTAAAAGTAGACAAGGATTTTTTTTAAAAATTCGATTTGTCATAACTTCTAAGAAAAACAATGGATCATCGTGAAATTTTCAGAGCGTATTGATATAGACTAAAATTTAACACACATAGACCTTCAAGACTGTGCGGGCAAATCTGTAGCTACAGAAGGCTCCTGAACAAAAATCCTTCAAATCATCGACCTTCCTTTTTACTAATTTTCGAAGAAAAGTAGTATTAAACTCGTTTCGCCGAAAATTCATATTTCTTTATATATATATATATATATATATATATATATATATATATATATATATATATATATATATATATATATATATATATATATATATATATATATATATATATATCATCAAAATGATTAAGGGAGATAATCTCTGGAGTGGCCGATCCGATTGAGCTGAAACTTTCGGAGAACGTAGATGTATTTAGTAGGTAGGTCCGCAATTTGCTAGAATTCAGATATCCTAAACCTTTTGGCGGCGGCGAGCGTTTTAGTGAATTTTGAGGTACTCCTATATTTCCAAGCAGCGTGAATTTTTGTCCAAAAAAAGTATTGGAAATGAAAACTTATTATGTTTTAAGCTTGCTTATGACAAAAAATTGGAAATTTTGAGCCGTGTGTGGGTGCAGCGTGCCTAAAAGTGGGCAAGGATTTTTTTTCAAATTTTGATTTGTCATTACTTCTGACAAAAACATTGGATCATCGTGAAATTTGCAGAGCGTATTGATGCTGACTAAAGTTTAATACACAAGGATTTGCAAGGTCGTGCGGGTAACCCTGTAGCTACGGCAGGCTCTTGAAATAAAATCCTTCAAATCATTGAACCTCCTGAAAAATTTTTGATTTTTGACAAAAAATTCAAATCATTGATAAATTTTAATGTTTGTGCATCATGTCAAATTGAAATTTTGAAAATTCCGATTTGCACAAGAACGGCAACCCATCACTAAATTACCTCTATTTTCAGCACTCGAAAGTTCTGTTCACGAGAACTGACGACCGGATTGTTCGATCATAATGAAATTCACAGAACGTGTTGATATCAACTAGGACCAAGTCTGATAGAAGTGATTTTGCAATGCGGGCAACCCTGTGGCAGTGGTGCCATCTTGAAAAATCACTGAGAAAAAAAACAGCTTTTTGGCCTATAACTTCCGATTTAGCCATCAGATTTAAACAAAATTCACACAATATTTGGATCTTACTTAAGGTAATATTTGATTAAAATTTGGCTGAAAAATTAGAATAGAGTTGCCAGCTATGGTGATTTTTGTCTCCTAAATCTTGCAAATTCGCTCAGCAAAATAAAGCTTTTTCCCCTATAACTTCCGGTGCAGTCATGATATCAAAATAAAGTTTATGCAGTAAATAGATTTTGATGTGAGCCAAATGTCATAGGAATTTCGTACAAAAATCGTGAAAGGGCTGCCAGCTATGACCATTTTTGTAATTTTTTGGAATTTCTTTACTGCGCGATTATGTCATTAGATTTGCAAATGCGAACGATCCTGCAATGAAAATTAACAACAAAAATTAACGCTTTAAAAATTTGAAAAGTTTTGAGAGTGGTAACCCTTAACAATTTTCACCCGTATAACTTCTAGCGCAGTGATTCAATCGAAACGAAATTTATTGGTTGGGTTAAGTTTAACGTGAAGCAGATTTGGTATATATTTTGCTTTGCTGCTGACACAGGCTAGCCCACAGCTTTAGCCATTTTCGTAACTATTGCATCAACAGATGCTTCAAATTACATACTCATATGCAAAACATTTGCAATAAAACTAAGAAACCAATTTTTCAATTTTCCGAGTTTTGAACATTTTTTGGATGGCAGCCTCAAACAACGTTAACCGCTAAAACTTTCGACGAAATCCTCCGATGAGAACGAAATTCAAAGGATAAGTTGATTTAAAGGATAAGTTGCTAAGGTTAACTTATTGCTGCTTCGTTGGGAAAGTGTTGCCAGCACTGAATATTTTCATCATTTGTGTTATAGTTGAGTTCTGTTGCTTTGAATAAGGAATGGTTGATATGATTCTACAAAAAAGTGTATTACGTCTTTCCACATTTTTTTGTCACTCAAAGACAATTTCTTCGAAAATTAGTTTTCTAGCGGTTCAGGTGCGCTAGAGTTTTTTTCAAATTGAATTAATTCAAATTATTGATAAATTTTGATTTTTGTCCACCAAGTCAAATAAAATATTTCAAAATTCCGCGGTAAACAAGAACGGCAACCCGTGATGAAATTACCTCTATTTTCAGCACTCAAAACTTCTGTTCACGAGAACTGACGATCGGATAATGCGATTTTTGGCCTATAGCTTCCGATTTAGCCACCAGATTTTAACGAAATTCACGCAGTAGGTGAACCTTACTCTAAGATAGATTTCATAGAAATTTGGTTGAAAAATTAGTATAGGGACGCCAGCTACGGCAATTTATGTCTCCTAAATATTGTAAATTTGCTCAGGAAAATAAAGATTTTTTCCCTATAACTTCCGATGCAGTGACGAAATCAAAACGAAATGCATGTGAAAAGCATATCTTGTTGCGATTGTAATTCTGTAGGAATTTTGTTGAAAAACCGTGAAAGGGTTGCCAGCTATGATGAATTTCGCAATTTATTTACATTGCTTTATCGAGCGATATTGTCATAAAATTTCCAAATGGGAATGATCCTGCAATGACAATTAACAATAAATATTTACGTTTCAAAAATTTAAAAAGTTTGGTCGATGGTAACCCTAAAATTTAATTCACTCCTATAACTTACAGCACAGCCATTCAATCGAAACGAAATTCATAGGCTGGGTTTAACACAACGTGAAGCAGCTATGGTGCTAGCACATGATTGCCAGCACCGGACAGTTTCGTAAATATCGCACCAACAGATGTTTCCATTTTCTATTCATAAGTAAACCATTTACAATAAAATAAGCAACCGATATTTAGATGTTCCGAGTTGTGGAAATTTTATTGTTTGTTACTTGAATCTATAACCAAGTTTATTGGCTTATTCTTCTGCATCATCCCCCTTCTATGGTAAGCAAAATTTATGACAAACGAATTCGATTATATAAAAGCACTAAAAGATTATATAAAAGCAAAGCATCTATATGCTTTTAGAATCGTCAAAAATTGGTCCAACTGCACCAAATTGTTTATATAATGTTATTTTATTTGAATTAAGCTCTTTGCCCTATAGCCTCCAGCACAGTCATGGTATCATAACGAAATTCATATGGCAAATTAAAATTATTGTAGACAATATTCAGTAGAAATCTAGTTTGAAAAACAATGATAGGGTTGCCAGCTATGATTGTTTTTGTATTTTTTGACATAGCTTTAGTAAGCGATTTTATCATAAAGTTTTCAAATCGTAGTGGTCTTGTAGTAAAACTACACACCAAATACTAACATCTAGAAAGTTTGAAAGCTCTTGCGAATGGTAACCCTAAATTTCTTTGTATCCCTATAACTTCCAATGCAGTAATCGGATCAATACGAAATTCGCAGAGCAGGTTGACTTCAACGTGAGGCAGATATGACTTATTTTTGGCTTCAGTGCTAGCAAAGGACTGCTAGCACGAGGTGTTTTTGTTATTTTCGTGCCAATAAATGCTTGCATTAAGTATTCACATCGCGAATATAAAATATATAACAATATATATGACAATACATACAATATATAATATATAAGACAATAACAACAATAAAACAACAATATATAAGAATACACTCAAAATCTGCACAAATCCTCTACTGTTCTTCGAACATTAGTATTTCTAGCGGTTCTGATGCGCTAGGGTTTTTTTGATTTATGAGCCTTTGAATGGTGGTCATGGCATAACCTGTCAACGGAATAAATAACAATCTGGTTGCACATAGCCTTAGTACAAATGAGATCATATCTGAAATAAGGTGGCATACGCTAGCGTAATTGACCCGAAACTGATAAAATTAGGTAACGGATAATAAGTGCTAGGTTTCATTACCAAAATTACTCATCTAGAAAATACTCACACATGAATAAAGATAGTGAATCAAAGTAGTCATCGGAATTGTGTGTTATATTCAGCGTTTCGTTGATATATTTGACTGATTGATAATGATACTCATTGATATAGTTTCAATTACAAAAAATAAATCAAATTTGTCACCTATTGTCAACTACACTTCTAATCAATAGAAGTGCAAGCCCGCTAAAAATGTTTTTGGCTTGCCATTTTCTGTAAATAGATTCTCCCACCGTGCACAACAATAAAAACTTCATTTCTATTATTCTTGAGATGTATCTACTTCTCCCCCAAAGAACTCCATTGTTATCTTTATCGTCGTAGATGGCCCAGAGTCAAAGAAAAACCTGAACTTTCTTAATGTCTTCTTAATGGCGACAAAACATAAATTTCTTTTCCGATTTACTCCGAAACTTCAAGAAAGTTCTTTGCCTCTTATTGGCCCTTGATGTAATCAAATCGAGCACTATTTTTCGTTTCGTTTAGTGAATGGAATAAGTAAAATCAATAAACATTTAATTTTATGGCATGACTTTGTAATAAAATGAAAGAATGAATTAAGTTGAGCGGTGAATATCTACTTGGTTGCATACCGCTTTTGAAGCTTGAATGGAATCGTAGTGGTAGTAGAGAGAACGATTTAAGAGACTTATTGGTAAATGATGAAGTGTAATAGATAACATTGCTTAGTGTGGAGAATAGGCACTCAAAAGCAACAGTGTTTGATACGTTTAGTAAACATAGAAAATCGAAGATAATAAGACGCTGGACTGTCGGAGTGTTTCAAATAACAAACGGATACTGTTATACGCGTTCTTCGTGGTTTTATTTGTAGTACTTAAGAAAGCTCTTGTTTGATGTAAGAATAAGTATAGAACAGGTTTCAAATAAACCTAAACCAAAATTTACACTTGAGCATTCTTTGAAGGCCTTAAACAAATATAAAAGCTTGTTAAACTATGAAATTAATAATAACTATTATGCAATGGCTACGTATAATAACCATAAGCTTTACGTCTATAAGCATTTTCCGCTTAATTAATATTTGCAAACGCTGTTCAAATTGAATTCTTCAAATTTTTTTATGCTATAAGCCCATACATATTTATTATGAAATGATTCAGAAGGAACTGTATTGAGATTCAAAGCATAACCGAATATGTTCATACAGAAAAAATACAATGAACGTATTCCATGCGATAATGTTTTATATTGTCAACTTCTTCAGTTTGAGAGTGAAATTATTGACATCAAGTGAGATTATTGACATCACCCCCAATGCATTGTTTCAACACCTTGTTATTCGTGTTTCTTTGAATAAAAATTTCCTTTACATTAGTTTGGCCTATATCCCAACCAGATCGGACGAATTAGTTTACAACCGTTTGTGTGAATGAATATCTTCCATTACAACGTCTCTAAATGAAAAAGACAAAATAATATTCCTAAGGGATTTCAATCGTCCCAACTTATGTTTTATCCCCGATAAAAACGGCGCATTTCTTCTCCCTGTAAACGTTTCAGATTCCAATGACTTCAACCTTGCGAGTACTTTTTACGGCAACAATTTGCAGCAAGTCTCTCCAACTCCCAACCAAAACGGATTTTGTTTTTACAAACGCCTACGACGAAGTAGTGGTAAGTCCAACTAATGACGCAGAGCTTCTTTTTTCAAATAGTTTACACCACACTGCACTATCAGTTGAGCTTCCCACTCCTGATTCTATTTACTTAAAAGCGTACAATAATTCAATTGTATATGACTTTCTTAATGCTGACTTCGAAAGCATTCACCATGTACTTGACTTTATAGATTGGACGAATACTGTTTCAACGTCAGATCTTGAAGAAGCCATTTCCACTTTTTACGATAAAATATTCGACGCCGTCAAAAGATATGTACCTAAGATTAAAAGTAAGAAAAAGTTGTCCGAACCATGGCTTGATAGAGAGCTTAGGCATTAGCGAAATCGTAGGAATAAACTTTATAAGCAAATAAAAGAAAATATTGATGTAAATCCTACTATTAGGAAGCTTATAATGAAGTAACTAAGGAATTTTTGACAAAATCTCGCGATGCTTATGCCAATTATATTAAGAAAACCAGTGAAAGTATAATGCACGACCCAAAAAAAAATCTTTGATTTTGTAAATATGAAGTGGAACGTCACCGGTTATCCATTGTCAATGTCCCATAATAATATCACCTCTGCTTCTCCTAAAAATATTTGCGATTTATTTGCAGATAATTTCCAGAGAATCGTCAATGTATCAGACCACTCTTACTCAAATGTTTCTCCTTCTAATTCAGCTCCAACCACTTTTGTCAGCCAAATTAAAATATCACGCGAAGAAATACGTAAAGCTATCTTGGAGCTCGATTTCAACAAAGGCCCTGGTCCTGATCTTCTTCCACCGGCCTTCCTGCGTAAGTGTGTAGAGCAGCTAATAACAACCTTGCATATATTCTTTGACAGGTAACTTTCATTCGTCGTTTTCCCACCCTGTTGGAATTTTCATATGTGACACCAATTTTCAAAAATAGCGATAGACGCTGTGTCGAAAATTACAGGGGTTTTGCCATTTTATCTTCCATTCCAAAACTTTTTGTAAAAGTTGTATCCAATAAACTTTCCCCACTAGTTGACTGCCGTCTGAATGAACAACAGCATTGCTTTAGAAAAGGTCGCTCAACTATCACAAACTTGACAATCCTAGTTTTGGACGTTTCGTGTAAAATGGAGAAAAGTTATCAAATTGACGCAGTCTACACTGACTTAAGCAAAGCTTTTGACAGAGTTGACCATTTTATATTGATCCTAAAGCTGCAAAAATTTGGACTTGCTGGATCTTTCCTAAGCTGGCTCAGTTCCTACCTCCACAATCACATCAAACTCGTTAAATTTCAAGGAGTTTTATCAAAAAATATACTTGCTACCTTTGGTGTTCCACAAGGTAGCCATCTTGGCCCACTTCTCTTTGACATATTCATCTCCGATCTATCTGACGTCTTGTCAAACATACTCCACCTACTTTATGCAGAGCAGTTGCTGGTCTGCTACTGGACGCGTCCCCAGGTGGCGGATAGGGGCAGCCCACAGTGGTACGACGGCTTCGGAGGGTTATTAAGTGCGAAGTGCGGTTTAACTGTGTGGTCGCTGCGATATAAGATGACACCACTGGTACATCTAACTGTGTACGTGACTGCGACTAGATGGCCAAAAATTGTTCATACGAATAAGCAGCCGTGGACCAAAACCATGCCATGAAAGCTTGATCTCATGATCCTGAAGAACTGCGCAGCTGGGCCCCAGGTAATGTTTCCAGCATTATTTGACGGCTGCGGTAATCAAGCTCCCCTGCTCACCATTGATGCGTCGTGGCACTGCCGCCAGCAGGGCACCGATGCAGATATGGTGTTTCTACATTGGCACAAACTGGCTTACTTTACACGGACAAAGATCTCGACTAATGATTTGAAATTGATGCATTTGGGCTGGTGGCTATGGTATTCTGGACCTAGTAACACCGGAGTGACATCCGAGTGCAAACGGCTCCAGGTTAATATCATACCGCCTCCGTCCTGTTAAAACCTTGGCAGGCCTCAGAGTACGTTCGAAGTTCGCGCTGTTGAGTTGGCGGGACAGGTTCAGTTGAGTTGCACTCCTGATTAGCGCTGATCTGGCTCTGCGCAGGTGACCCCATAAGGGCGCCTCGCAACCCTCGCGTGGCCTCCCTGCTTGCATTAGATAACCACGGGATCATTAAGGCGACTGTCCATCCGGGCCTAGATAGCGGCTCTGAGGGGGGACCCATAAGACATGATCAACAATAAACATAATGGTAATGACGATAAAGTGAATGAAGCAGACGGAAACACACCAGTGACGAAGGAAGTAAATCCTTTTATTGGGAGACCAAAGGTGCAAAGAACACCACCTGTGGGAAAAAACTCCGCAAGAACAGAACAGGGGCAGTCTGAAACATCTAGAGCCCTGAATTCTGCTGAGGTTGTTAGCGCGGCCACCACAAATAAAGTGGGTGAAGAAACTCCGCGTGCGGAACGGTGTTTGGTCCAGAGAAACATACGCAGGCACTGCGTTGTAGTGGGTACCTCTCCAGCGACGACGGCACGATCTTCTTCAAAGGGAAGTTATATTGCTGAAGAAAGGGCACAAGAAGAAAAGATGCTGCGAAAGTGCCGGGAAATAGTTAAAAAAATAGCAGCTGCATCCCAAGTGCAGAAAAATATATCGCGGCAGGTGAAAGACGGTCTTCTTGAAATCGAAGAGGCTCTGGAAGTTGTAGAAGCTTGCAGAGAAAATTGGAAGAAGGCTGAGCTAGAGCTGAGGCAAATTGAAGGAGCCCAGCCTAGAGAGCACGGAGTGAAGGATACTACCGAAACTGTATGCACTGTGCAAGCCAAAGCACAAAAACGGGCAAGAACGCCTGAAGGTAGTCCTAACAAAAAAAATATCGTTCGAGCACGAACTGAAATAGGCACCACCGAACAGCACACATGGGTGACTGTGTTGAAAAAGTCACGTAAAAGTAACGGCCGACAAGATAAAGCGGCAAATTCTGGTTCAACCAAGAGCTTGGCGTCAAATTCAGAGCTTAACCTGAAAAAACCGAGGCGGAAATCGCCTAGGACAAG
The DNA here is from genome assembly GCA_963978885.1 of Nemotelus pantherinus. Classification (NCBI taxonomy): domain Eukaryota; kingdom Metazoa; phylum Arthropoda; class Insecta; order Diptera; family Stratiomyidae; genus Nemotelus; species Nemotelus pantherinus. Next base: position 53,899,267 of record OZ022264.1, on the reverse strand, counting down.
AAAGGAAGCCGTGGTAATAAAGCCTACCCAAGGGAAGAGTTATGCAGAAGTCCTTCAGCATATTCGGGCAGGGGTAAGCCCAAGCAAAGTTGGGGCACACGTTCACCAAATCAGAAAAACCGCAGACGGTGGGGTACTTGTGACACTGGCAAAGTGTGAAGACATCTCGAAATTCGGTGATGCAATTCAGGCAGCTGTGGGGGGCTTCGGAGAGGTTAAAAGGCTCGTCTCCAAAGTCAAAATCGAGATACTCGACCTCGACAGTCTTACGACAGAAGAGGAAGTGATAGCAGCGATTCGAGAAGAGGGGATTCAGAACGTAAAAGTTACCTTATTTCCCCCAAATACAAGGGAACAGAGGAAAGCCGTCGTTGAACTGGACGAAGCAAAAGCTTTGAAGCTAGTTGATACTGGACGAATTAAAATTGGCTGGGTTAACGCTAGGGTAAGGAAGCGACCTGAAGTTGTGCGCTGTTTCAAGTGCATGGGATACAACCATACCAAAAAAGATTGCAAAGGACCAGACCGTAGCACTAACTGCTGGAAGTGCGGACAAGTGGGACACGTTGCAAAGGTATGCTCGGCGGAGCCATTCTGCCTGCTGTGCAACGACAAAGGTAAAACAGGAGAAGTGAAGCATGTTCAGGGATCAGGAACATGCAAAGCTTTCCGAGAAGCGCTCGATGCGCAGAAGAAGTTGCTGCGTAGATGAGGGTTCTACAGGGGAACCTGCAAAGATGCCGCACTGCGGACGATTTACTCACGCAGCTTATGCAAGAATCCAGAGCTCAAATCGCAATGATCAGCGAACCATACCGAAGGAGAAATCCAGAGACATGGTATTCTGACACTTCGGGCTATGCGGCTTTATGGGTTGCAGACACTCGGAAAGTCCGGGTTGATCGGCGGGGTTCGGGCGATGGATATGTTTGGATCGAAAACTGCGGCATCAGCTTTGTCAGCTGCTATTTTTCACCGAACGACCCAATAATGGAATTTCGTAGAAAATTAGAAGCATTAGAAGACGCTCTTCGAGACCTTCCTGGCAAACTGGTAGTAGCTGGTGACTTCAATGCGAGAGCATTGGAATGGGGGATGCCGACTCAAAACACAAGAGGGAGATTAATTATGGAAATGGTGTCCAGGCTGAGTATGGTCGTGGTGAACAGGGGCTCAACATCAACTTACCGCAGGCCAGGCTTCGGTGAGTCCATTCCCGATATAACTCTTGTATCGGAGACGTTGTCCATGATGACAAGGGATTGGAGGGTGATGGAGGAGTACACTGGAAGTGACCACAACTATATTACTTTCTGGCTGTCGGAGGAAAGCCCGGCCACTCAGAACTCAAGACGGAAAATACTCGGGTGGAATATTTCGAAGTTGGACAGGAGGAAGCTATTGGAGTCACTAGGCAACAGCTTTACTGACGAAGTCAGCGCAGGACAAGCAGGGGTAGCAATGGGCCCTGGGGAAATAGGTACGGTTGTAAATTCGACCATGGGCGAAATTCGGCGAGCGTGCAATGCGTCGATGCCACTTCGAAAGTCGTTACCGGGCAAACAGAGCGCTTATTGGTGGACTGAGGAGATAGCGGAACTAAGACGAAGAGCTCTAGCATGCAGGCGTAGGGCACAGCGGTCTATTGGACGACCGGAAGCGTTGCTACTTGCCGCCACCCACAAAAAGGCAAAAAAAGAACTGGGAATAGCTATAAAACGGAGGAAAAGGCAAATGTGGCAAACTTTATGCGAAGAAGTGGACCGGGACCCGTGGGGCCAGGGTTACAAAATAGTATCGGGTAGGCTGGGCCGCATGGGTCCCAACCCACCCATGGAAGCGGATGTCATGAGGAATATTGTAGATTCACTGTTTCCAGCGCACGATGTAAGAACAGAAAACAACCACACAGTCCGTCAGGAAGATATCCCTTTGTTTACTGAAGAAGAACTACGAAGCGCGAGTGGCAGAATGAAGAACCGAAAAGCCCCAGGCCCGGACAATATTCCAGTAGAAGTCCTAAAAGTAGTGGTGGAACGACACCCGTCAACATTACTACGTATGTACAATGAGTGTTTACTAGCGGGTGTCTTTCCGTCACCCTGGAAAGTGGCGCGACTTGCCCTAATTTCAAAGGGAAAGGGAGATCTTAACACACCATCAGCGTACAGACCTCTCTGCATGCTGGACACGGCGGGGAAACTTTTGGAAGGGCTGCTGAAACCTCGACTTAAGGCAGCTATACGAAGAGCAGGTGACCTTTCGAAAAACCAACATGGATTTCGCAGTGGCCACTCAACAATAAGTGCCATCTGCGAAATAATTAGCGCAGTAGAACGCGCAGAGGCCGCTTGTCATCGGGCTAGACCCATTGTGTTTTTGGTAACGCTGGACGTTCGTAACGCCTTTAACTCGGCGAGATGGACAGACATACTGGATTCTCTTCAGCGACATTTTCAAATAGAGGAATACTTGCTGGCAATGGTACGGGATTACCTGAAAGATCGCCATTTGATCTATGAAACGAATCAGGGAACTGTATGCAAAACCATTACAGCTGGGGCAGCACAAGGATCCATTCTCGGGCCAGACCTATGGAATGTTGCGTATGATGGTCTCTTACGCCTCGAAATGCCGGAAGATGTGCTCTTGGTGGGCTATGCTGATGATGTAGCCGCTGTCATCACGTCTAGAAATCCTCATCTCGCCCAACTCAAACTCAATCAAGTAATGAGAAGGGTGGAAGCCTGGATGGAAAGCCATGGTCTCCAGCTGGCGATCGCGAAAACTGAGATTGTCATGCTGACCAAGAGAAGAATACCAACCATTATACCCATGACGGTTGGCTCTGAAGTACTTGAGACCAGAAAATCGGCTAAGTATCTTGGAGTGATATTGGACTCGAAGCTGGCTTATGGGGAGCACATCCGAAAAGTATGCGATAGGGCGCTACTGTCTGTTATCTCGCTTGGGAGACTCATGGCAAACGTTCACGGTCCTAGCCCGAGTAAACGTAAGCTCCTTATGACGGTGGCTCATTCAATGCTGCTGTATGGTGCGGAGATATGGGCCACTGCGTTAAGGTTTGAAAAGTATCGAGCTAGGATGGTGAGCGTCCAGCGTAGGGGAGCGCTGCGAATTGCAAGCAGCTACAGAACAGTTTCAGGAAACGCCGTGTTAGTGATAGCGGGAGTAATCCCAATTGATCTATTGGCGAACGAACGCAGGGAAGTGTTCCTGAACAGAGCAGAAGTGGGAAGAGAAATTTTGGTTGCTCAAGCACGAGCGCGAACGCTTGAGCTTTGGGAGGAGCGGTGGGCTACGAGCTCGAAGGGAGTATGGACGATTAGGCTAATTCGCGCCTTAAAACCTTGGCTTAATCGCGATCACGGTGAAATAAACTTCTACCTGTGCCAGTTCCTATCGGGTCACGGCTACTTCAGGAAATACCTTCACAGAATGGGGAAAGTCAGGACGGAGTTCTGTAAATACTGTGCTAAGGAAAGTGATGACGCTTTGCATACCTTTTTCCATTGCGCCCGCTTCAGAAGAGAGCGACACATGCTTTTCTCTGCAATTGGCCCTGTGACGCCGGAGTCAATCGTGGAGATGATGCTACAGTCAGAAGACGCCTGGTCAGCTGTGTCAGCATATGTGGAGCTGGTATTGCGCTTAAAAAAAGAGGAAGGATGTCTCATAGACTCCTGAAAGCCTGACAGAACGGAAGTAAGCCAATGGGACACCTGATGGGTGGAAGTAGCACGGCCGAGTTGAAGTAATGCGAAAGCGGTTCCGGCTCGGACCTCCGTGGTCGGCGGGTGACGTTTTTTAGTGAGTAAGAATCTCACATAATCTTGTATCGTTCGCAAGATACCTATTGAAGGTTTTTGACATCCGCTCCCAAAAAAAAAAAAAAAAAAAAAAAAAAAAAAAAAAAAAAAACTTTATGCAGACGACCTCAAACTGTACCACACCATTGAGTCTAAATCTGATGCACTTTTCCTTCAATTCAAGCTTGACTCTCTTGTTCAGTGGTGCAATATAAACAAACTATCGCTGAATAAGTGGCAAATTATAAGTTTTAGCCGTAAATGCACGGCTACGCAGTTCACCTTTTTTCTTGGCAGTAACTTATTAGCTCGCGTTGATGGCGTTGTCGATCTCGGTGTCGTCATGGATGTGAAACTTCGTTTCTTCTTGCACTACGACAAAATTTCTTCCGTTGCGAATAAGCAGCTTGGCTTTATTAAACGACCTGCCAAAGAGTAAAAACTTGTGGCCCACTAGATCTTTATACACTGCACTTGGATGCCCTCTTTTTTAATACGCCTGTGTTGTTTGGAGCCCAGCCTTTGAAATCCACAATAACAGACTCGAGTCCATTCAAAAACAAATTTTTACTTTTCACCTTAAGAGATCTGTACAACCCTTAAGACTTCGAAAATTTACCCCCATATGGGCTTAGACTGGGTAATTTAAACTTAACTTCTTTTGCATCCAGAAGAATGATGATATCGGCCTGCTTCACATTTGACGTCATTAGAGGCGTTATTAGAATTGAGTTCCGTAGTAGTAAATTTGTGATAAATATCCCCTTAAGGAACACCAGGTCCAATCATTTACTAAAGGAATATCCACATTCCACCATATATGCAGCTAATGAGCCGGTGAATAGATGCTGCAGCGTCTTCAATGGCTTTAGCAACCTTTATTTCCCAACGATTTCCAAACTATCCTTCAAATCTTTCCTTATCCAAGCCATTTGTACACCATAAGTTTTAAGCCTTTTTTAAATTATCATTTTTAATTGTTCTTTTATTATATCATTGTTATTTTGCTTATTGTCTATTTCAAGCTTATTTGTTTACTCAATTAGTTATTTATTTCTGCGATATTTATTTGTACCTTACACTTTTTTTTATTATTAGTGTTGTATTCATTTGTGGTTATTTCAAAAAATTGTTTGATGTTTAATATTTATGTTAATAAATAAAAATAAATATAATAAATAAAATAAAATAAAATAAATAATAAATAAAAATAATAAATAAAAATAAAATAATAAATAAAATAAAATAAAATATTCATCTATTGCATTTACTTTTTCGTTCAGTGCAGAAAATCTTTAGACAGGTATATAGCTATGTAGCATACCAGGCGTAGAGCACCCGACATGCTGCGAATAAATGATCAAACGTTCATAATAGTCATGATGCGGTCCACTCATCTTAGAATGTACCTACTCATCTCAAGAGCACCTGTTCCGAACTCGGCACCGGAATAGGTGCAAAAAAATAGGTGCAGAAAAATGGGTGGAAGAAACTATGACTCTACGTTTTTGATATGCAACAAGCTGATTACGTCAGAGAAGTGTCTTTTGTTGCTTGTCGTTTATAATTTTATTTATGCCTGCAAACATATTTGCCAATCTCATCAATGGATAGGGCTATCACGCTTCCTTAAACAAAGAAACGTGCAATTTGTGTCTGCAAAGAAGGTTTATCTTGCCTCACAAATTTCTCTAAAAGCCTCTGATTACCATAAAATTATAACCAAAATCGTCACTGAACTGAAAACTAAAATCTTCACTGATACTGTATGTATTATCTCCCAGAGGTCAAAAACTTGAATGTTATCGGAACAGACGATGTACGTCGTTAATCCCGACAAGTTAAACTAGATCCGGAAAGGTAGATGTTCCACTAGGATCACGTTTGATATTGCACTCTATACGTCTTACAAAATGCATTTCATCTTGTTTAAATTTAAGTTTTACTTTAGCCCGCAGGACAGAATAGGATTGATAATCAGAAAGCATTCTATATGATTTCCATTTTTAACGAAACTTGTTCTTTTCTTTTATTATCTTTTGCAATGATATAGAAACCCAAACTGGATATTTACTGTTGTTTGCCATTTTCATAGGTGCTAATAACATTATCAAACTGAAGATAATTTTATAAAAAGTACTTACATTTTCATTTACATTATTACGATCGAGTTTCGTTTTCCAGTAGCAGCAGAAAGTTTTACAATAAGATCTTCGTAAATGCATTCATTGCAGCTGTACACAGATACGTATTTAAGGAGGTAGTACCGTAAAGGTTATTGATTTGTGATCACGGTTCCCTTCTTGTCTATAATCGCATAGACAACGTATATCGTCTCTAAAGCTTATCAAAGCAGAGAATAATTGATACGGGAAACTCGATCGTTTTGCGGAATAAGCCTCCGAAAGCAGAATCAAATTGGAATTATTTTTTGCGGGATGATTAAAATTGAAAAATTTTTTTTTTTATTTATCTTGAAAATTTTATTTGACAAAGTGGTTTCGAAAGCATGCACTGTTTCTCATCAGACACCAGCACACAGTGCATACTTGACTGGTGTGACCACTTGCAGTTGGAAATCATTAAGTGTTATTTACGCTGGTTGTGACAAATTTTAACATCTCCGACTTATATCCATGGAAATAATTTACTCATAAAGGTTATTGATTTGTGATCACGGTTCCCTTCTTGTCTATAATCGCATAGACAACGTATATCGTCTCTAAAGCTTATCAAAGCAGAGAATAATTGATACGGGAAACTCGATCGTTTTGCGGAATAAGCCTCCGAAAGCAGAATCAAATTGGAATTATTTTTTGCGGGATGATTAAAATTGAAAAATTTTTTTTTTTTATTTATCTTGAAAATTTTATTTGACAAAGTGGTTTCGAAAGCATGCACTGTTTCTCATCAGACACCAGCACACAGTGCATACTTGACTGGTGTGACCACTTGCAGTTGGAAATCATTAAGTGTTATTTACGCTGGTTGTGACAAATTTTAACATCTCCGACTTATATCCATGGAAATAATTTACTCATAAAGGTTATTGATTTGTGATCACGGTTCCCTTCTTGTCTATAATCGCATAGACAACGTATATCGTCTCTAAAGCTTATCAAAGCAGAGAATAATTGATACGGGAAACTCGATCGTTTTGCGGAATAAGCCTCCGAAAGCAGAATCAAATTGGAATTATTTTTTGCGGGATGATTAAAATTGAAAAATTTTTTTTTTTTATTTATCTTGAAAATTTTATTTGACAAAGTGGTTTCGAAAGCATGCACTGTTTCTCATCAGACACCAGCACACAGTGCATACTTGACTGGTGTGACCACTTGCAGTTGGAAATCATTAAGTGTTATTTACGCTGGTTGTGACAAATTTTAACATCTCCGACTTATATCCATGGAAATAATTTACTCATAAAGGTTATTGATTTGTGATCACGGTTCCCTTCTTGTCTATAATCGCATAGACAACGTATATCGTCTCTAAAGCTTATCAAAGCAGAGAATAATTGATACGGGAAACTCGATCGTTTTGCGGAATAAGCCTCCGAAAGCAGAATCAAATTGGAATTATTTTTTGCGGGATGATTAAAATTGAAAAATTTTTTTTTTTTATTTATCTTGAAAATTTTATTTGACAAAGTGGTTTCGAAAGCATGCACTGTTTCTCATCAGACACCAGCACACAGTGCATACTTGACTGGTGTGACCACTTGCAGTTGGAAATCATTAAGTGTTATTTACGCTGGTTGTGACAAATTTTAACATCTCCGACTTATATCCATGGAAATAATTTACTCATAAAGGTTATTGATTTGTGATCACGGTTCCCTTCTTGTCTATAATCGCATAGACAACGTATATCGTCTCTAAAGCTTATCAAAGCAGAGAATAATTGATACGGGAAACTCGATCGTTTTGCGGAATAAGCCTCCGAAAGCAGAATCAAATTGGAATTATTTTTTGCGGGATGATTAAAATTGAAAAATTTTTTTTTTTATTTATCTTGAAAATTTTATTTGACAAAGTGGTTTCGAAAGCATGCACTGTTTCTCATCAGACACCAGCACACAGTGCATACTTGACTGGTGTGACCACTTGCAGTTGGAAATCATTAAGTGTTATTTACGCTGGTTGTGACAAATTTTAACATCTCCGACTTATATCCATGGAAATAATTTACTCATAAAGGTTATTGATTTGTGATCACGGTTCCCTTCTTGTCTATAATCGCATAGACAACGTATATCGTCTCTAAAGCTTATCAAAGCAGAGAATAATTGATACGGGAAACTCGATCGTTTTGCGGAATAAGCCTCCGAAAGCAGAATCAAATTGGAATTATTTTTTGCGGGATGATTAAAATTGAAAAATTTTTTTTTTTTTTATTTATCTTGAAAATTTTATTTGACAAAGTGGTTTCGAAAGCATGCACTGTTTCTCATCAGACACCAGCACACAGTGCATACTTGACTGGTGTGACCACTTGCAGTTGGAAATCATTAAGTGTTATTTACGCTGGTTGTGACAAATTTTAACATCTCCGACTTATATCCATGGAAATAATTTACTCATAAAGGTTATTGATTTGTGATCACGGTTCCCTTCTTGTCTATAATCGCATAGACAACGTATATCGTCTCTAAAGCTTATCAAAGCAGAGAATAATTGATACGGGAAACTCGATCGTTTTGCGGAATAAGCCTCCGAAAGCAGAATCAAATTGGAATTATTTTTTGCGGGATGATTAAAATTGAAAAAATTTTTTTTTATTTATCTTGAAAATTTTATTTGACAAAGTGGTTTCGAAAGCATGCACTGTTTCTCATCAGACACCAGCACCAGTCAAGTATGCACTGTGTGCTGGTGTCTGATGAGAAACAGTGCATGCTTTCGAAACCACTTTGTCAAATAAAATTTTCAAGATAAATAAAAAAAAAAAATTTTTCAATTTTAATCATCCCGCAAAAAATAATTCCAATTTGATTCTGCTTTCGGAGGCTTATCCCGCAAAACGATCGAGTTTCCCGTATCAATTATTCTCTGCTTTGATAAGCTTTAGAGACGATATACGTTGTCTATGCGATTATAGACAAGAAGGGAACCGTGATCACAAATCAATAACCTTTATGAGTAAATTATTTCCATGGATATAAGTCGGAGATGTTAAAATTTGTCACAACCAGCGTAAATAACACTTAATGATTTCCAACTGCAAGTGGTCACACCAGTCAAGGATGCACTGTGTGCTGGTGTCTGATGAGAAACAGTGCATGCTTTCGAAACCACTTTGTCAAATAAAATTTTCAAGATAAATAAAAAAAAAAATTTTTCAATTTTAATCATCCCGCAAAAAATAATTCCAATAGGTAGTACCGGTTAAAATGCTAAAAAAAAAACAGCTTAATTTCAATATTTTGTTTCTACCTTAATTATGTAAAAATTTTAAAATTTGCATGAGTAAAACACACATTTTGAAGATTACAGAAAAATTAATTTTTTATTTTTCCCACTTTTCTACTTATTTAAAAAGGGCGTCAAAGTTGATGTCTCGAAAAATGCCTCGTCATACTGCGGATAGATAATCTCAGGAATGAAGAGTCTGAAACAAAAAGAAACCAAACCGCATTTTAAAGTGGTAATTTACCACAAAATTGCTCAAAAATAATAAAAAAATGGCGGTTGTTTGTAAAATTTTTATCGATATATCAGTTTTTTTCACTTTGTTCCGCTTGCCAATTTTTTTGGGTCAATTTTTGGCCTATGTTGTGGTAGATTGCCACACAAGATACTTGAATAAAGTAGCACACCAAATTTGACGTAAATCTGTTCGGCCAATCCGGAGAATAAGTGTCCGCAGTTTGAAAAAACGTCATTTCGAGGAAAACGCGTTTAAAGTTTTCTTCTATTTATTTATTGAATATTATTTCAAAAATATATCTTTGTCACTTACAATTGCTCAGTCTGCAATCACTGGACCATACAAAAGTACTCCTGAGTACGCATAAGCCAGTTGCTCTTACAGTTGGGCAGTTTTTTTTGGTCAAACGCACTTCCTTTGACGCTGCCTTTGCCGCTTTTTCTGCTTGACTTATGCGGTCTACATCTTTTTTCGCAGTAAAGCAGCGGGATGCCGTAAACTGCCGTAAATTCTTTATTTTTTGGGAATATATTAATAAAATTTTCAGACGTGATTTCTGAAGGAGTAATAAATTGAAAAATGAAAAAAACAAAAAAATTATTTTATTCAAAATTATAGCCGATACTACCCCCTTAAGTAGCAGTTTTGCAACGAAATTGATGTTAGGAAGTATTTCAAGAGAATGATGGTGGGAGTTAATGTGCCGTGAACGTTGGTGTTAGCATTGGCTTTAATTGCCTTTGTAATCAGTTTATAGACGCATTTAAATTTTTGTTGAGGATTAACTTCATAGAGCAATCATAGAAAATAGAAAATTTCATAGAACATAGACTTCATAGAACTATTTTTACGTTATAAGTAGAAATTTGAAATTTAAACCTAAATTTTCATCGAAAAGCAAAACTTTTAGCTCACTTAGAATAAACATGATATTAATTAAAATTTGAATGTATCACCCACAGTAGTTGCGGTTTTGAAAATTTGATACAAAGCCGTATTATACAATCCGAATATTTGTATCTCAATAAATCGATTTAAAGTCGACATTTCATTAGCTTCACATTGCTTCACATTTCACAACGCTAATCAAAATCTATACATCGTAACACAATCTGTGTCCCATCATTTACTGTACGAAATTTCTCAGATTTCAGAAACGCTAACAAATATCATGTGTTTTATCGAGATACTCGTAAATTTCGAGTAATTCTCAACAGAGTTGAAATCCCTCGTCGCCAAAGAAACGAATCAGTTTTACAACTTTCTACGAATCGGCCAGTTGGCCACTTGCGAAGGGTTTACTTTCCTATTTTGCCATTTTTCGTTGTTCGACAACAACAAATCACATAAGGATAATTTTACAAGATCCTTGAATTCTTCAACTTACATTCTTCTGGGATGTATCACTAAAGTTTTTCTTCAGTGGCCATCGACATTTAGTTTCGTGAAGTACTTTTAGAAACTATGAAGGACAATGGAGTTCCACTTTAAAAACAAAAAAAAAACAATGTAAAACTATGCAATATACTCATTTATTCATAGCGAGCCAGGTAGTTTCTTTTGTTTGGGCAAATGTTTACCATTCACTAGTTGCATAGTACAGAAAGAACTCATGCTTTCATTTGACTTATCCTTACTAAGAACAACATTTCACACATCCTTCCGTTCTTTAGAAATCTCAAGTTTCCCTTGTTGCAAACCACTGCTTCCGGTTTCTTTCGGATGATTGCAATTTGTTTCCAAGCACATTTCCCAATCCTAGCAGTTAACCTTTTCCTTTCGACCGCAATAAAAAAACAATATAATTTTTCCATGAGTAGTTCCTGTCTGGCGGCAAGAAGAAAAAAGATAAAAAAGCTCAAACATTGGTCGGCGCACACATGCATGCCATCTGTATGCACAACAGATACACATACAGGAATTTCTATGGCCGACAAGAAACTTTAAATTATTTAAAATACCAGGAAATAAATCCATTTCTAACTGAATGCTGCCCATCGGTTGGCAAATCTATCTGTTCCACTCGAATTACTACAAAAATATATTTATTCGCAAGTAAAACGCAACTCCGCGGCTAATGATGGAAGACCACAATCAGGACAAAACTCCAAAAAAATACTATTTATCAAAATACTCTTCATTGAAAATCGCCTAAGGCTCGGCGAGATCGAGGGGCGTGTGCTGGTTTGATATTTGGCCGGAATTTAAATGACCATAAAGCTAAACTAGGGTGTAAACCCAGCTACCGAGCGTGTAAACCCTTTTTATGAACTTATTAAACGTTGGCTTTATACCGGCAATCTTTTTCTAATCAAATATTTACGAGATCCTGTTTCGTACGCTTACGGTCACTGAGCGAAAAATTTATGGTCGTTGTTGATACTTGCCTGCTATTTTTTTCTGCAAGGGGTTATATGTCCTTAAGATAAAACTCAAGCTGTTGGTCTAAGAATGGGTGGCCTTTACTATTTGATGTTGAAATCGCAGTCTAGCAGCTATTTATTTGTTTTGGGCTTTGCACACCTGCTGGCAAAATATACAGTTGTGGATGATGTTGTTGGAGTACTCAAGCTATGTCGCCCGTTCTCCTTGAAGGAGGAATGGTTTTCAGAAATGTGTAGTTTGAATTGATTGTTGAAAATAGCGAAAGAGTAATATTCTACCTTTTTTAATTGTATTATGATCAAACAACGTTCTGTCAATATAAAGACTTCAGACTTTTGGGAGCAATAAAAATTTTACAAAAAAAAATGTTTTTGAAGCTCACTACCAAAAATGCTAAGAAACACAAGAGCCTTTTTTTACTCAGCAACTGCTATTCTTGTCACACACACTGTTCAAGTAAAAACCGTTTCCAACAACGTATCGAGCACGCTTCCTGAAGACTCAGCTAAGATGCTCAATTGCAACGTAAATTTAATACGCAATCATCTCCTTAATTATGACTTTGGTGAAAGTCACTGGCTTGTCGAGACGCATGGGCGGTTTTATTCACGGAATATTTCCTGTGCAAAGCTTAAAAATTTTACTTTCGTTCCGAAACGACAAAGCTTACGACGTGATAAATGATTTGAAAAATCGAGGTTAATGCTACCGATTTATCTGAGCACACCAATCCAAGGAGGGATATTATTTCAGCTATAAAGATCTCAATCGCATGCCAAACGCCGTATGTCAATCAATGGCATGGGCTAATTTACGAAGCGGAAATATTTTGTGGTTGTCTATATAGAAATGTTGAACGAGCAATATTATTTCCAATGTAAGTGTAAGAGTGACAAGAATAAAGTGCAGTCATTTTAGTGTATAAGTAAGTGATTTTGAGTAAAATATATTCTCTCAAATCTTTGATTAAATGCTCCTTAAAACTTTTAAATATGAAAATAATTTTTCTCCCGGTTATCTGATTTCAATAACTCAGAGAAAATACAATACAATAAGTGATAACATAGGCAATAGCAAGCAAATTTACACAATATTTAAAACTGAGAAAAGTTATCCATTTTTTCGAGCCTACGAAAAATATTTAAGAGATCATAGCACGATAAAGATACTCTTTATTAAAATCGTTTTGGTATGTGGCCAAAACTTTTCTTAAGCATACAAAACGAGTTTATTAAAACAAAATTTATTTTCTTGAAATAATAGTCGCCAATTGAGAAAATAACGCTCGTTTTGTTGACTTAAGAACTCATTATTTAGTTATAGTATATTTATAGCCCAGTCATTTTAGCATAATAAAGGGGTCACCCTCGGAATGAGAGATAATAAGCTGAATTTTCGTATATACCTTCATTTTGGCGTTCTAAAAGTTATCTCAAAAGTCTCATAAAATCTCGTATCTGCTTCGTAAGTTATTCCAGGTCAAAGGTGAGAAAAAGCAGTTTTCTGCGATTATCTTGGTTTCTATTGCTCCAATGATGTTAAAATATCTGATAAAAATTGTAGAGCATACAATTTGCGACAAATTTTATTTGAAACCTTTTTGCGATAGGGGGCGGTGAGCGCGCAGCACTCATCCATACGCACTGTAATGCAAGGAAAACCGTGAAAACCTGTGAATACTACCTTGAATTTTGAATTATTTGCATTATTTATAGAAATATAAATAGTTTTAATGTGTTGAGTACGCGTATGTAATGCCGCGTTTACACACATGGCAAATGTTGGCGAGCCGAGTGTGTAAATGGTCCCCCTTTTTACTTTCGGCTGTTTTTTTTACATGCGAAGATATGAAGGGAAGTAATTTCATAAGTTCCTCGACGAAACGTTTGCCATATGTGTAAAACAGGCATAATGAGTATGCGGTCATGTGCACCTCTGTTTTCAGATGGTGAAGTGGTGCGTCATGGTCTAAGTTTTTGCCTATGCTAACACGTCTTAAGTGATATGCTAACACATGGATTTGGTGTGGATATTCCCTTGATTTTAAAGTATATCTTATGTAGCAAATAGATATTGGCCGAGGTCAGGCGAGCCGAAGTCAGACGAGGCCGCCAACATGTGGACGGCATTTGACAGCTCGTCACGAATCGCCTTGGCTCGTGCCCAAAACCCATTCCGATCCGAAGTCGCACGAGCGCCTGTGACACCTGTCAAAGTCGCTTGTCTGGACCGTCCACACACTCGGCTCGCCTGGGCTCGGCCAATATGTATTTTCCACATTAGGGTACGGACAAGACGGAGCGACGAGAGCGTCGCGAGTTTCGAGTCAAGCAAGGCGCCAAAATCGGTCCTATGCTTTCAAATGGAAGTGGCCATGTCGAAGCAGCGACCAAAGAGTGAAAATTTGATAGTAGCGACGACATCGATTCGAACCGATTTCGTTGCTCGACTGCTCGCAGTGGTAATGTATGTTGTTGTTGCAAAATGTGTTTCGATGGCATACAGTAAGTAGACAAATTGCGTTAATGGGTTTTTCGTGGGTAATTCGAAATTTTGGGTACATTTTTTATGATTGAACGGTGCGGAATTGCACACAGTCAATTAGATTTCTACCAGTGATTAGGAAAATCTATTGATTTATATATATCAGCAGTCTATTGATTTCAATTTGGTATATTGTGGTGAGAAGGACTCTTCATCCAACACTGAAGATCTCATTGTTTCGACTGCCACTGTAAAATTTCGTTTATAATTTTGCGTCTCGTCGCGTCTACATGAACACAATTTAATGAGCTGTTCCATGCGTGACTCGACGCTATGCTCGACTCGACGCTCTCGGCGCTCCGTCTTGTCCGTACCCTTAGTTTCCCCTTTCAAAGCGATCCTTGGCTCACTGCGGCTAGAGTTTCTGGTCTAAAAGTAACGGCTACGAATTAAGCAATTGCAATTTTTTGGAAATAGTAGCTTTATTGCTGAAAAGCCAAGTTGATTAGCTTTGTAAAAATTAAGGATCCGAATTTCGGGTTCAAGCTAGTTTTGTGAATCTTTTGTTGAGTCCAATCAAAGACACACACATTGTTTATTGTTCGGATGCAAATAAAAGCTTGATTTGTGCTATTAAAAAAATCTCTGCTTTAATCATGAGCGAACAATTAATTTTTGTATCCCAAAATTTTTGTGTCACTCAAAAATATACTCTCTTAATTTATTCTTTTAATATTTATTCTTCTATATTTTCAACTTTTAGTGAGAGGACTTTGAGACTGTCAAACCTGAATTAGAGAATAATATTTACCAGCTGCAGCAAAACATCATAAAAGTATTTGGGTGATATTTGTGCATACAAGTGTACTATGCGAAAACACAAAAAATTTGATTTCTGGTTGGAGGTATTTGACCAGAATCGGGACGAGCAATTTCGAATGCTTGACAAAACTCAAGTAAATGTTTTTTTAAGTAAATGTTTTTAAGTAAAATTTGCAAACGAATTTCATTAGCTAAGAATCGAAGAATAAGTTCACCGTGAAAACAGAAGCATCTATTTATTTTATATGATTTTTTTAACCGAACAAACAATTGCTTCGTGATCAGTCATAGGCACAATTTTTGTCACTTGCAAGGTTGATTCACATCGCAGTTGCCACATTTCAATTTCCTGACCCCAGTTTTTAATGAAATTATGCGCAAGGCAATATTTTGATCACTTACAGTTTACACGGAAGTATTTTGTCCTATTGACAGCATGAATTAACAGTAGCAATTGCATCAGAAAGCTCTTGAATGGCGAACGTCTTGCAGTTTCAATGCAGGCAGAGCTGATTTAAAGTATTTGCTATTGATGCTATGCATATTCACCAGCTATGGTAAATGTGTTTTTTTGGGTTGAGATTGATGTGGTCGGGTTTGAAGGATGCAAAATAAAATTTCAACAAATTTCTCTACACGAATTTTCGTAAATTGATTCCTTGTGGTACTTACTTGGTAGATAATTCGGAATATCTCGTTATAGCTATTCTAGTTGCTTTATCTTTAGAGATGCTGGAGCTTTGATCATGTGCTTATCGTATATTCGGATTACGATCGCTATTATAACCACAAAAATTACCATCATCAAAGGCTAGTTCACAATTATGTCCGCAAACATAACATCATATCATTATCATCATCATTGGTGCAATAATCTGTACTCCAGTTTACATTTGCTCCACGTGTCAGTTTTGCACTGCTGCTCTCCAGATTAATATTTTAGCATATTTGGCCTCTTTTGGAGCACCATCGCTTCTTTCTAGTAAGTCCACCCGTGCAGACTTTTGCTGTCAGATCTTCACTTGATATTGGTCGCCATCATATTGGACTGTTGATTTATTATATTGTCGACACAAAATACCCACAAATATGAGTCATTCGTTGAAAGCTTGTCTATTTTACGTTGGTCCTATTGTTGCGATTCTGCTAAAGAAAACTGTTATATTTCGTCCAAATCTAAACTTTTGAATTAATCTTGTGACTTATAATGCAGCCAGTAATCAAGATTTACAGGAATAAGCTATCTTACTTTTCTAGAAAAAGTCATATTTGCTTCTTTCTGAGTATCTACAAATATTCGCTGAAAACCAGGAAACGAAGCTATATTTGATTTAATTTTGTTCAAATTTTTCCTACTGTGCTCATATTCCACAAACGAAATTTTCATAAAGCGTCTGCAACACGATGAACTCGATACCGACGAGTAATCAACTTAATGGCTTGGGTCTCTTACTGACTCTCAACGATGCCATTTCATCGCAACTTTCATGGCCACAAAACTACCAATAAATAAACTAAAATCAGAGCTTCTGCAACCGGCAGCAAATACCTTCTCAAGGACTCGAAATAAACTCGTAAATCAAATACATCTAGTGCCACAAAATATGAACACAAACGGAAGCTGAACAAGACATTCTTGGTAAATATGCTGATAATTCCCTCAACGACAAGCTGCCTGCAGGCTATATGCAACCACTTCTTCCAGTCATATGTCGGCAACAAGTTCTTGTTGAATATCGGTTCATATAAATCATATGAGCTGTTCTGGAGTGCATCCTGAATAAGGTAAATTCACAAGAAGCGTATTGAAAGTTATTTCGGCCTGTGCTTGTCTGCAGTGAAAGACACAAATATCGATAGGTGCTAGGAAAAATAGAATATGTTGCTGAGTTGTATGGTCCAGTTTTGTGAGCTTCAGATGGCAAGTGGAAGTAAGTTAATCTAAATAAATTTCAATTAAAATAGTTTCACTATGTTGCAATACTCAGTTTAAATTCTACTGTAGCAGATAGCTCTTCCTCTTTCTGAGGAAGGTCAAGCGTGTTTATGATTGTACGTATTTTAGCCAAATTTTTCAGTAGATATCAACTTGATTTTGCAAATTCATCTTCAAATTAATTAAGCGTTTCTTGATATATAACGCAGCACTGTGGGCAAAATTAACGTCACAAGACGGGATATGGCGGAATAACTGATAGATAAATACCAAATTATTCTTGCTGTTAAGTTAAAAAAACTTGAGAGATCAAATAACTTAAAAAACAAATTAAAACACAAATCATTGAATATCTCGAAAGTACTAAAATGTAGATAGAACCTTTATGCTTAGTAGGACAGTGTATCTGAATAACACTGCTCTTCCCATTTTATTGTAGGACTTAAGGTAAGTGTGTCCCGAAAAGAAAAGACTGTGACGCGGAGCTGAGCCCACTACCAATAAGAGTGTTGTGTCAGGTTTAAGCTCTTTTAAGAATTTTAGAATCGCATTTTTGAGGCATTCAAAAACAAACTAACAATATCGTTATAAATAATAAGAATATAAAAGTAGAATTGTTTTTGAAGGATGGTATATCGGAGCCCCTTCTCTCGTGGCTCTAGTCATTTGCATTTGATCATATTTGTTATGTCTCTCTCCGTGGCTCCTCATTCGCTTCTTTTTTTCCTACCTCTGGTGTACCTCAGGGATCTATTTTTGGGCCTTTGCTGTTTAATATCTTCGTCAACGATCTTCCTGATGTGTTTGAATCTCCTTGTCGAATGTACGCTGATGACATGAAGGTTTTTTGCGTTATCAATATTCCTTCCGATTAACTTGCTCTTCAAAACGATTTGAATCGTCTTGTTTCCTGGTGTGACTGTAATTACTTGTCCTTGAATATCTCCAAATGTTACTCAATGTCTTTTACATTGAAGCCTTGTGCTTTTGAGTTCATTTACTCTATTTGTGACATCACCCTTTTAGTTGTGAATCATTTTACTGATCTCGGTGTTACCTTCAATCGGAAGCTAAAGTTCGATATTCATATTTGAACTATTAGGCCGCGTTTCCAATGCTGGAGTGAGCTTTCGCCGAATCTCAGAGTAGAGCTGGCCTGTTCCCAATGATGGATTTTTGAAATTCGAAAATTGCCATGACATTTTGTGCTTTGATCACTCAAAGCTGTAGCACTCATTGCTTGTTTCGGGGCATTTTATGAAAAACTAATATAATCGGAATTTTTTCTAGATTCCTTGAAAACAAACAATTAAATCGATCAAATTAGCTAGTAATTTGTATAATATATAATAATTTGTAATACATATGTTATAAAAATAATAAATTTATATGTTACATAAATCAATAATTTGAATGTTCGCTTGGAGTTTAAATACGATAAATTCACTTTTAGAACTAGGCCGCGTTTCCAATGCTGGCTTGGAGTGTAATGTATCTGCGTACGCATTAGCTGTCATGAACTAAAGTTACCCTTTTAAGATTTCTTTACTTGTTGTTCGTTCGATATCGACTGAACTTATCCTGCGAGATTTTGTATCAGGAATTTCTGTAGGAATAAAATGAGTGGACAGTAATCGGTGCTGCCAACCTTAATTATTTCGAAGCAATGATTTTGGGACAGGTTTGGGTGAAGGTAAAAGTACGTTTGGAGTTGAATGTGCAGATGGAGATAACTGAGCTGAGCGTATTAATGTCATGGAAAATTACTCTTGGTCATTTACTAATTTCCAGTATTTTTGCTGAGCAAAAAGCACCCTACGTCACTTTGAATCCAACATCTAGCTAACAATGGCGCTTAAATGATGCGATTGGATGAAAAAAATTAAACCATGCCCAGATTACTTGGCTGGGATGCACATGACACCATGGCCAAAGAATTTATTACAATTCGATCAAGAGAGGTCGAATCATTTACCATTTAGATATGTGTAATGTGCTGAAGCTTGCAAGGAATACTTTAGCAGATTTTCAGATTATCATTGATGCTGAACATTAAGTAGGTCTGTAGCAGATAGATTTGACTTTCTTCGAAAGGCACGTAATAATATATGTTTATGGCATGTACTATTATGATATATAAAAGTAATATAAAATTCTAATATAGAATAATCATGTATAACAATTTTTTTCAATCGATGTATTATTGATTGTGTTTTTTAAAGGCAAACTATTCTCATTTATTCCGTGTATTTAATTTTCAGCAGTATCATTGTCTTTATCAAGGGCTATATTTGCTTCACCTAAAAATATCAAAAACTCTGGTAACGTTAATGGAACGTAATAATTATAACATTTCACTCGAAATTTTGATGAGGCAAAATTTAAACATTTTAAAATGCCGCATTTTATTCTTGACCCCCAGGAGAAAAAAGGCAAATTGAAATCGCATACGCCTTTGGTTTGTCCATTTGCCGGCAATGCCTACTCCAACCTCACAACTTTCAACACATGAAATCATTCGAATTTGAATTTCGAAGGTACAACGACATCTGTCGTAACATATATTTGAATTTAATTTTCAATAACTATTTTTATCACAGATGGGCTATGAATTTGTTTCATTATTGATTTGAATGCACAAATCATTCATCCAACTGTATTTTCTATGACATTATCTTTTTTTAACGCGGAGAAAAACACTGTACACTTCATTATAAATAGAGCTTTCACCAACGCTTTCTATTGGAAAGTAGTGAATTTAAAAATTCGAAAATGTCCGAAAAGCTTCACGCTGGAGTTGAAATAGGTCCTACTCTAGAGTTTAACTACAGATTTTAGAAATTGATTAGAGAGAGAGGAAGATATGTGAAAGTGCATGAGAGCGAAAGTGTACGCAAACACATTTCACTCCAAGCCAGCATTGAAAATGCGGCTTTACTCGTAAAGCGTCCCGGATCACTGATTTTGTTATACGCGTTTGCCACAATTCCTTTAACATTTCCACTTGTGTGCGTGTTTTTCTTTCCCTTGTTCGTTCTTTCCTTGAGTATTTTTCTGGAGTGTGGGGTCCTCGTTTCTGTTATTTGTCTGAGGCAGTTGAATCTATCCAGCGAAGGTTTACTCGCCACCTTATCTTCAAGTAAAACCTACCATATTGTCCTTACAATGAACGTTTATCAAACCTTAATATTCCTCGACTTGACCAGCGCAGAATTTATCTCGATAAATGTTTTCTTTTTAAAGTTTATTGAGGCTATTTATCTTCATCTTTGACGTGTTTTTTTACGTCACGCCATCATGACAGACCTATCAGGGCAATGTATTCAATGTACCTTTTGCACGTACTGACGTTTTTTTTCATTCGCCCGTTTCGCGTTTACTGAGGACGCATAATAATCCTTCTCTCCCTCAGTCTATTATAATTTTTAAAAGTTTAGTTCGTAGTGCACTTTTTTCGCCTACATAATCATTTTATTTATACATCCATAATCTTTTTTTTTTCCTCTTACTGTATTCAAATTTTGTACATCTATTCTAATTCTGTATTTTTGTGTTTTGCTGTTATTATATCCATAGTCCTTTTATTAACTATTTTTTACTTTTATGTATTCTAATTTTTGTACTTCTATTTTATGTTTAATTTTAATGTTTTATTATATCTTAATCCTTTATATTTTTTTTCATTTTGTAACTGGGCATTTTGCTTGTAAAATGAATTATTTTGAATAAATTGAAATTGAAAAAATAGAAAAAACAATCTGAGATTGTATTTTTTTTCTGTTTAATTAGTACAATGATATATACTCTAGTTTTCTAAAAATCAGCGCCAGAAATAGATTTCGCCAAATATGATGCTACTGCAAAATCAAGCTAATTTTATTCTTGATCAAATGTAAAAAGTAATAGAAAGAGTTTGAAAAAATAATCAGTCGAATTAGTAGACAAAATTTTGAAGAACGCATTTGAAACTGAAAGTTTTTAAAATATTCAGACTCCCTTCTTTCCTAGTCAATGGCTCCTGGACAACATTCTCCATTTTTCACGATAGCTTAAAGTAAATAGCTTAAAGTCATTGAATTACTTCATAGTAACAGTTATCTGATAAGGACATTGTATGAGCTCTGACTCTGAATTCAAAAACAATATTAATTGCAATACCCTGAAGGATATTAAAAACATCGGGTGAAGAAAGTTATAAAGTGCTGGTAACTTATGGCCAACTACTCAGCCAACAGACTTTATTCTCCAAGCAAAAGAAACACAAAAGCTGCAAACTAATTAAGCTGCATCGAAGCAGCTTAAAGTGTTTGACTTTGCCATAAGCATATTCTCGGTTCAGATGAAGTGTAGACGAGCATCACTTCAATCATCTTTTGTACTATCGATCTCCCATCGAGAGTCTTGAGCTGAAACGTAAAGAAATCATTTTACAATGGAAGGATAATCAACTCCTTGTGTCTATAATACTGAGCACGCACTAAGGCATAGAATATTAAATATGAGCTTTGTATGAAGTAAGTACTTCGAACTTATGCCGTATAGCACTTGGTGGGAAACAAAAGGCGATTATCGTATCGTATCAGTCGATAGATGTTATCGACTTTATCCGTGTAACTTTGAGAGCTGATTGTCTAGGAATTTTTTGCCATTGTTTAGTTTTTCGCACAGCATACAAATCCGCCTATGCTATTTTTTAAGTTTTATGTTAATTAATACTAACATTACTTAATAAACTTTCTGTATAATTTTTGAAATGCCGGCAGGAAATTTGATCAAAAATATCCATGGAAATATGTATTTTGTAAAAACTGTTTGAGCGTGTATGAGTCAGTTACTGAAGAAAGAATAGTTATTATCCTCTCACCGGCTTTTATTTAATTTTTATATTACTCGTGGGTTATAAGCAGAAACTATTTTTTTCATAAGCAATAAATAAAGAAAAATCTAATATCCTACATCTTCTACGAGCGAATATACGTTTTCCACAAATAGCTTTTTTCTCAATGGTCAATGAGTTCCGTTTGCCTTTCAAACCTATTATAACACTTCAAATCCCAACACCTATTTCTTTCGGTGTGAACGGCAACATCCCAACGGGAATCGCGGTAATGTATGCTGGCGTAATGCATGAATCAAACAATGCTAGTAATGCGAATTTCCGATTTCCAAAGCTATTTTCCAGCAATTATAAGATATACTCGTATACATGACTTAGAGCATGGAAAATGCTGCAAGGGAGAAAGCTCATATGTTATAAGTCCAAGACTGGCCAATGAAATCCACTCGCAGAAACAAGGGGAAAAGAACTTGCGAGCATACATCGGTTATGGGTAGTCTGCTATATAAAGCGGAAAGATGAAAATTTCGGAGCATTTCAAATCATCACGCACGGGTAAGTAAAATGTATGAAGACAATTCCCCCTAGTAGCAAAGAGCATGCGCTATTGGAATCTCCAATGAGCATCAGCATGCAAAAACCACACATGCAGAGATACGATCGGCCGCCGGCCAAAGCTTTAATTCATATTGAGGCGTATACCATAAATGCGAGAATACGATGTCGTACTTTCCAAAAAGCTCTTATACATAAAGCTATAGAGCTAAAAGCATGAGTTTCCCCTTGTATAAATCTTCCCAGCCTAGGACATGCAATGTTAAAAAGAAACAACGCGTAATGGTCCGGTAATGCTTACACGCATTACGCGTAATGCTTACCGAATATATCCGTAAGCATTATTTTTCCCGTTGGGATGTTCCTACAGTTTCACGTCCGCAAATAGAAATCTCGGCTAGCATCATCACGTGGCTTGGCAAAGCTCTTGATAAACTTCGGATTGCACTTCAGCCGAGGCTCTTATCCTATCTTCTTCTATTCCGTAACACTGGCAGTGATCTGGAAAAAAAACTTGTTTGTCATTGTCATTGTCATCATCGATTCCAGGACACTATTCTTATCTCGACCATAAAGCGAACTGCTGCGGTGTGCTGTTGATGAAATGACTCCTCGTCAGCTTCGGTATCGATTTGGTGTTTGCTGTGCCTATCCTTGTCAAGATTATGACACGAGTATGAGCCAACAAACGCCATCTTGACTACATTAAACGATTTACCGACGGTAAAATAATCAGATAGCTTTAAAGAAGTACATTGGACTGACACTCATTGCCACTTTTGGTTGTGACGTGATACCTCTTGTTGAGATGAAAATTACCGGAAAAATCAGTATTTTCACAGCAATTGGTGATTCGAATGGCTCTTGAGAAATTCTTAAGATTTCCAAATTTCGGCATGAGATTTGACCTTGGATTAATTTGTGAGATACATATCGATACCTTTTTGTTGTCTGATAGATTGTGTAAAGGAAATTTATTAAAATGATTCGACTATATCAAATAGCATTTATTTATTTCTCTGTTTCACATTTATTTTCTCTAGAAAAATATGTGATTTCAATAAATTTTGAAAACCATCAGACTTGATTACCAGCACTCGTCGATTTCATACAAATCGCGAAATCTCATATAGTGCAAAACGGTAAAATCTAAAAGTTTTACAAATCGCTGCTTCGGGTTTCGGTTTGCATTTTGGGTGAAAAGTAATTGTGCCCATTCATATTCAGGTACAATGTGTTCAAAAATTATCGGAATTAATTTTATTAATTTTGTACCAAAAAATCTGATAGACGTGAAACGGAAAAAATCATGCAATCCCCTTGCTTCCTGATTCGGGAAGCCCTTATGACAATGACAAAGATTAAAACATCACACTGCGCTCACGCTGGTAAGATTCCAATTTCGCTTTCCGTTTATGAGTAAGATTCCAATTTTTTTACCCAGAGAGATTTGACGTAGGTGATTTGGCTTTAGAAATGAAATTCGCACCGAAAGTAGTAGTCACTCAAAAAGCAAACCGAGCCCTGCATAAGGAGTTGAAAAATAACATATTTGTAAGACAGTACCGACCCTAAGCTCAATCAATAAACATATCCATGGGCCATCAAGCGCATCTAAGGCAGCAGACTTAGCTTCAATTTCATTACACACGTATAAACGATGTGTATAGCCAAGATTTTAGTTTGGAAGTGAGAAGTAACCTCCTTAGGAAGTGAAAAGTAACCTCCTTAGGAATGAAAAAAATGTTTTTTAAAAAGTTTTTTTTTTTATTTTATTCAATGTAGTCCCCTATTCGGTAGATACACTTATTCCAGCGATTTTCTAACTTTTTGATACTGTCTAAAAAGTAATTTTCAGGAATGTCTGTAAATACTTATCCGTGGCGTCGATGATTTCCTCGTGCGAGCTGAATTTTTTATTGATGAGCTATCTTTTGAGGTTGGGAAACAGATAATAGTCCGAGAGAGCTAAATCGGGCGAATAAGGTGGATGGGGAAGAAGTTTGAGCTCTAAATCGTTGATTTTAGTTATTGCGATGCTGTTGTGTGACGGCGCACTGTCTTGTAAAAACAAAATTTTTTTTCGCTTCATGTGAGGCCGTTTTGCAGCGATTTCGGCCTTCAATCGCTCTAATAATGTGCAGTAATACTCGCTGTTGATGGTTTTTCCTTTTTCGGGGTAGTCCACGAAGAGTATGCCATGACAATTCCAGAAAACCGACGCCATGTCCTTTCCGACCTATTGAACCTCCCTCGGCCACTTCGAAGCACTCGTGCCGGCTTCAGACATTGCCGGGCACTCATCCTGCAAACGCGCTTTCGAAGTGCGCTCGCGTTCGTGTTTTTGGTCCGGAGTCAGCACGCGCGGCACCCAGTGGCACCCAGCGGCAGGATAATTTTTTCATCTGCAGAATCTCGCCCAAAATATGGCGTGTGCGCTCAGTACTAATCCTTGTGGCAT
Source organism: Nemotelus pantherinus (assembly GCA_963978885.1). Lineage (NCBI taxonomy): Eukaryota > Metazoa > Arthropoda > Insecta > Diptera > Stratiomyidae > Nemotelus > Nemotelus pantherinus. The sequence goes on along the minus strand of OZ022264.1, from coordinate 53,874,305 downwards.
CTGCTAGCTCGCGCACCTTCACTTTCCGGTCGGCCAACACCATTTCATGTATTTTTACTAATGTTCGAAGAAGAACATTAGTATTAAAATCACTTTGGCCAAAAATTCATATTTCTATATATATATATATATATATATATATATATATATATATATATATATATATATATATATATATATATATATATATATATATTATCAAAAAATTTCAGTGGAAAAATCTCAGGAACGCGCCATCCGATTACGATTAAACTGAAATTTTCAGGACACATTGATGTATATGCAAAATAGTGGCAGGTCTCACAAAAAGTTAATAATCTTTAACCCTTTGGCGCCGGCGGCCATTTTAGTGTTGTTTTTAATATACCTATTATTCCGTACACAAATAATTTTTGCAAAAATAAAGTTAAAGAAATAAATTTCGAACGTGTTTTACATGTGAATCGGATAATGTTTTGGAATTTTTTAACCCCATGTGTGCGCTGGGTGCCTAAAAAGAGAACGGGAAAACTTGAAAATTTTTAAATTGCGATAACTTTTGACAGAGCTATTTAATCATTACGAAATTTTCAGGACACATTAATATTATTTAGTTGTAGGCTTGCGTAGCTTCTAATGAGCGTGCTGGCAACATTGTAGCTGGGGCAGGCACTGAAAGTGAAAACTTCCAAATCATCGTCTCTCTTGAAAAAATGCCGCTTCTTCAAAAACAAGCCACTCATATGTAAATATTGTGCTTTGTTTACATAAACAACAACAAAAATTTGATATGGTATAACGGGCACGCCTGGTAGCCCTTGCCCAATTTACCTATATTTTTAGCGTCAAAAATTTCTGTTCACGGAATCTCACGATCCGATAAGCAGAATTAATTGAAATTTGCCACATGTATTGCTCTTAAACAGAACCAAGTTTGATAGAAGTGATTTTCAAATGCGGGCGATTCTGTGCCAGTGGTGCCATCTTGAAAAATCACTAAAAAAGATAACTGCCTTTAGCCCTATGAATTCTGATTGAATCGTTCGATTTCAACGAAATTTACACAGTAGCTGGATTTTACTTCAAACCACGTTTGGTAGAAATTTGGTTGAAAAATTCGGTTGGAGCTGCCAGCTATGATAATTTTGGTGTCTTAAATTTGAAAAAATAAAAATTTGGAAGTGAAAACATTCAAAGCATCGAATATCCTAAAAAATATCCCTTTCTTACAACTAAACCAATCTGTATACAAATCTTATGCTTTATCTACACGTCCAAAGTAAAACTTTGGAAATTTCATTTCGGACAAGAACGGTAACCCTTTCCCAATTTACCTATATTTTTTGCATCAAAAATTTCTGTTCACGGGAACTCACGAACCAATAATCAGATATAGCTGATATTTACAGAATGCATTGGACTTATGTAGGACCAGGTTTGAAAGAAGCGATTTTGAATTGTGGGCAACTCTGTGCCAGTGGTGCCATCTTGAAAAATTATAAAGAAAATAAACTGCTTTTTGCCCTATGAAATGTGAATAAGTTACCAGATTTTCATGAAATTGACACAGTAGCTGAACCTTACTCTAAACCTTGTTTGGTAGAAATTTGGTTTGAAAAATTCAAATGGTGCTGCCAGCTATGGTAATTTTTGTGTCTTTGGTTTCGAAAATTCGCTCAGGAAAATAAAACTTTTTGCCCTATAACTTCCAGTACAGTCAATACAAATTTCATACAATTAATGAAACCTATTATAAACATTATTCAGGCTAAATTTGGTTGAAAAGCGACGATAGGGTTGCCAGCTATTGTTGGTTTTGTGTTTGTTTGCGATATCTTTATTAAGCGGTTTTATCGTAGAATTTTCAATTGGTAATGATATTGTAGTGACAATAAACAGCAAATATTAAGCTTTCGATTATTTGAAAAAACTCGCTGCAGGTAACCCTAAATTTCTTTATACTCCTACAACTTCGAATGTTATATAACAACGTGAAGCAGATGTGATATATTCTTGGCTTTGACACTGGCGAAAGGTTGCCAGCACGAGTTGGTTGTGCTACTTTTGTATCAATAAATGCTTACAGTTAGTATTCATACCGGAAACATTTACAATGAAAATAAATAACCGATGTTTCAATTCCCAAATCTCTGCAAATTTTTCGAATCGCAGCCCCAAACACCAACTTCAGTGACAGTGCTGCAGGCACTGAGCATTTTCTTCATTGATGTTATATGAGATGCTGCTTTCAAAATTTTGTGAAATAAGCAACTGATAACGAATATAATTAACCCGTGTTTTGCTCTCATAAACGTTGAAATTCATGCCAGTGGTAATATCTGAATCCTTCTACCATATGAGTTATAATGCATTCTTGCGACCAAAGTAAAACGTGGCATTTGAAACAGTTTGGCCGTAATAAGCAGCTCATGTGGTGGAATATGCACTCAAAACCTGCACAATTCTTCTACTGTTCTTCGAACATTAGTGTTTCTAGCGGTTCAGGTGCGCTAGAGTTTTTTGACATTGTCCTGTGTAACTGCATTGAAGGGCCTGCCGCTGCGGACTTCATCGGCAGTGGAGTTTTGGCCACCACGAAGCTCTCGAAACCAATACCTCTCGGTGTAATCTGAAGGAGCACTCGCCCCATAATATTTATCCAACATTTCTTTTATTTTTTCGCCGTTTTGCCTCTCAAAAAATAATATTTTATGAGAGAACGAAAATCGTTTTGTTTTTCATACTCAACATGATGCCAAACACGTCAACAAAAATCGGCTGTCAAAACAAAACAAATAGCTGTTTCGCGCTGAAATTTAACATGTCTGCCTAAATATGAATGGACTATAAGGCATAATAATTTTTTTTTGCGATTGCAGCGCATTCTGGTGGTCAAGGAGGTTACTTTTCACCCCACCTAGTATCTCAAATAAACGTATTTGTGTAAGTAGCACAGACGCTGCGGAAGGAAATCTTAATGCTGATGTGACTGAAATCTTAACAAACATGCTGATCGATATTTAAAAAGGGTGCGCCAATGAAGTCATAAATAAAATTACTGTCATGAATGCACGCATGGTCCCCATGCAACCGGAAATTATTATGTAACCAATTGTTACATAAATATTAACTGTCTCAGCAAAATCATAGCTAGAAAATTGATAAATTTCGCACCGAGTGACTTGTGAAGCTGGTGGCTAACATCTGAGCAGGACATTACAAGCTTCAGCAACTAAACCTGCTTTCTGGTATATATAAAAGCTAGGAGATGGAGGTTATGGTTGATAGTGCTGCTATGCACAAGCCTGATATTCAAATTCCAGATGGAAACAGTTGTACTCGAACGCTCAGCTTCTAATTAACAAATCAAAAGAACTGTTGTATGTAAGATCATTACCTTTTATAAGCTTTCATGATATAAAAACCTCTGAGTTTTATTGTAAAAGACGAACTTAATGCACAAAGTTGAAATTGAAATGGAACATATTGTTGTTTTTCAAGCAAAAATATTCGGTTTCTTGAAAATAGAAATTTTCTAGTTCGCAAATCGACCAAGAAAGCAGGGCGCGTTTGAACTCTTTCGCTAGGTTCAATAAAGTTCATCTCCTATGTGTACCGCGTCTCAACGCTTTAACCTAAGTCCCCAAAATCTACTTCAAGTGTGGTAACATCTGCAAATGCAATTTTTTGAAAATGCCATACCGGTAAACTATGTTAGAGTGCAATGGGTAATTCTGTGCAATGAGTGCAATGGGTAATTCTGGCCGGAGAGGCGCATGGGACTTGGCGCTTCACAGCCCGCACTCACTCACATAAACCTATTTGAATGGATTTTCACTTTCTTTGGACTACGTGTAACTTAACACATTAGCAAGATTCGAAGCTATTCCACAGCAAAAATAAATCCGCTTTCATTCAGAGAGATGATAGTCACTTCTGCAATCCATGTTCATTTGATCACCTATGTATATTCTGATATCAAATGACGGAAATTCAAACAACGGTTCAAGTTTGGCGTAAAAAAAAATGTAATCTCATTTTAAGACTATGTAGCAATATAAAGAATACTATTGTAAAACAAATAATCACCTTAAAGCTAATTTTAAATAGCCATATCCACCATTCATAATTCTGTACTGCTTCCATAATCATTTGATTAGTCATCTGTTCATTTGCGATTACTTCAACAGTTGTGAAAAACACAGTTCATTTTGCTCACTTTTTACTTTCCATCGATAACGATTTCATATTATTGCTATAAATTTTAAATTCATACTCACCTTAATAGAACACTCACGACACAAAATCCCACTTTAGATTCATTTCAATTAGTTTAAAGCTATTGATGCTTATGTTCAGTGAGAGTACTTCCTACACATATGTATGCTTTAAGTATTATTACAGATTAAATAAAGGTATTGTCACAAAGAAGACTATCACCTATTTCTTTGACTTAATATTAGAACAGTGCTCGACGGTTTATCTTTCGACATACATAGTTCAACCTTGTTAGAACGTTGTTCCAGGATTAAACCACAAAGCCAAACGAACCACTATGAGTACCCTATAATCACAACCCATGGCTTGCATGCACTTGAAACGTAATTTAAGCAAACTTTCATTCTAAACTCATTAGCTCGACGATTTTACCGTCGTCTAAACATTCAAAGTATCCGGGCGCAAACATCTAACTCTGACTCCAACTGTAAATATTTCTCACTAAAGTCACGTTCCATTTTCGCCCGCGGAGAATTCATCTGAAGACGACTATTTTCTTCAGCTTGTAGCACATATAAATACCCCAACACACAGGACTTTACCAAACAAAACAAACACTGGCCATGTAATAAGGCATAGAATAATCATTTCGCAAGCTTATATGAGTAATGAAATCTGCAATTGTGAAAAGGACACGGAGGTGGTTTTCGTGGACGAGCTCGTATGCCGGTGTCTGTCTGTGAAATTGTTATCTGTGAATACAAACTACCAGGTCGTGTTCCCATTGACATGGTTGTTGTCGCGACCAGGACAGATCCCAGAACTTAGTGATAATTAATTTTCTTCGTGCATGAAATAAGTAAAGGACAAAGTTGAATGAAATGTTGACAATCTGAACAGTTGAGACAGAGCTCTGCAAAAATATGAAAAATTCAGAACTAAATATAAAGCACAACAAAGAAATCATTTCGGTCTCACAGTTCAACATCGGCTCTGAGCAGTCAAACAGTCAACTTAAAATCTAGACAAGCTTGACAGCATAACAACATTTTCAGTTGAAAGTATTCATTAAACGGCCCGACGCCTTCAAATAAAAGATTCAAAGAATAAGCACAATTTACAATCCCACGGCTTAAATTTCAACCCAAGCTGAATCACTTAGCAATGACAGAAACAAAGTGTTGGCGTGAATTGAAAGCAAAACGACGACGCTCATATCGCCTAAGAGACGTGACCTATCTACATATTTACTTGTCAGCGAACAGAACAGGCTGGAAAGACTGTGGCAAGCAACTCCGGGTCAAGTGTCGCAATTGAAAGTAAAGTCAGGAATAGATAATAAATTAGCGCACCCACAAAATATATATTCATAGAACAAAAACAGCTCAATGCGCCAGAATATGAAATTAGAATTTAAATCAGAGTAAAGCTAACGTCCATTAGTTTGCCTCGAAAACGAAACTGCGAAACTGCCAAAACGTCTTACACTGGGGGTCCAACTACTTTCAGCTGACAGTACCCAGCCACTTTCCTTAATTAAAATTACAGAAATCAGGACAATTCCGACGTAGTCTTTAAAGGAAGAGTAAAGCCGGGAGCTGTTGTTGATTGATTTAGAAATCCGCGGCAATATTTCCAAGTATTTACTGTTGATATTTAGGAACAATGTGGGTTGTTTTAGGCATGATCGAACAGTATTACACCAAATAATTATTTACTGAAAGTTTCGTCGGAAATTCAACTCCAGCGAATACGGACTTATCAAATTCAGTGTTTCTCTTGCAATATTATTGTTAATGCCAACAAGTTACCAGAGTAACCTGAGTTTCCATCATTTTTTTATAGGAATAATTGATAGATGCTCTGTGAACAAATCCTGAAGCGTAGGACGTTTCCGTCCAGGATTCGAAGAATATTCGTGCAGAAAAATTATTTAGCTTGATATCGAACGAAACGCAGATTCTTCTGATTGCAAATAAATTTTATAGCAAGATAAAATATTTTAAATTTCTCATGTACAATAGGCTACAAGGTTTGCTCTTTCTTCAAAGATGAAAGTATCGTAGTGGTGAAGCATGTATAAAACGTATTAAAGGTTAGCTTTGGTTTCAGTATTAAAAGACCCAGTTCGGTTCTTGCTGGCATTTTAAAATTCAACACAGAAAAAAACGCGCACGTCTGCGAATGATGGTAAGGAATTTGATTTCCGTTCAGCCAGTAAGATCGTTAATTTCTTCACGTAGCATCTCATAAGCATTCTTCAACTTATTTCTCTATATGTCCGGTTAAATAAAGATTATTGGCTTTAGTGTTTTTTTAAATTAATTTTCTTGACCAAAATATCAATATATATTCTTCAACAATAGTGTTATCCGTCTTAAATTATTTTTCTAGAAAATATGCATGTTTAAGTGCACATAGTTCAAGCATTTAAGATCAATGCGGGAAACTATTACGCTCACTGATTGGCTAAAGATGGCCTGTGTGGTGATATTATATGAGCACTAGCGAGACGAAAGTAAAGTCAGTGAAGAATAGATCACTACCGGAGGCAGTCGACAGAAAGAGTTATTTTTTAACTACTGCAGGGTACAGCCGTTGTATAGGTGAAAGCTAGTATTAACTATACTATTTTGATTTCCAAGCTGCAGCAACTCGGAATTCGTAAAGACCCTACTAAGATGGCTTCGCTCTTACCTCCAGAGCCGCTCATAATATATGAAATTACAGAGGCTTATCTCTAAAAAAATTCAATGTCAACTCTTGAGTACATCGGCCTTCTGCTTTCTAACATTTTTATATCAGTCCTGTCGGCAGTTTCAGCTGATGTACCTCATCTACGCTATGTGGACGACCTGAAAATTTTTCCTACTACAAAGTCGACATCAGATGCCAACTTTTTTCAACTAAAAAAACTCTAGCGCACCTGAACCGCTAGAAACTTAATTTTCGAAGAAATTGTCTTTGAGTGACAAAAAATGTGGAAAGACGTAATTCACTTTTTTGTACAACCATTCCTTATCCAAAGCAACAAACTTCAACTATAACACAAATGATGAAAATGTTCAGGGCTGGTAACACTTTCCGAACGAAGCAGCAATAAGTTTACCATAACAAGCTCATACTTAAATCATCTTATCCTTTGAATTTCGTTCTCATCGCAGGATTTCATCGAAAGTTTTAGCGGTTAAACGTTGTTTGAGGCTGCCATCCGAAAAATGCTCAAAACTCGGAATATTAAAAAAATGGATTTTTATTACTATCGCAAATGCTTTGCATATGAGTACGTAATATGAAGCATCTGTTGGTGCAATATTTACGAAAATGGCTAATGCTGGTTACCTTTTGTCAGCAGCAGAGCAAAATATATTCCGAATCTGCTTCACGTTAAGTTAAACTCAACCAGTAAATTTCATTTCGATTGAATCACTGCGCTGGAAGGTATACGGGTGAAAAAAATTTTAGGGTTACCACCCTCAAAACTTTTCAAATTTTTAAAACTTTAATATTTGCTGCTAATTTTCATTGCAGGATCATTCTTAATTGCAAATCTAATGACATAATCGCTCAGTAAAGAAATTTCACAAAATTACAAAAAATGGTAATACCTGGCAGCCCTTTCATGACTTTTGCACTAAATTCCTACGACATTTACTTCACATTAAGTTTCATTTACTGCATGAACTCCGTTTTGGTTTCTATACTGGACCGGAAGTTATAGGGAAAAAAGCTTTATTTTGCTGACCGAATTTGCAAGATTTATGAGACAAAAATCTCCACAGCTGCCAGCCCTAACTAAACTTTCAACCAAATGTTACATAGAGTATCATCCAAGTACTGTGTGAATTTTGTTAAAATTTGATGGCTGAATCGGAAGTTATAGGCCAAAAAGCTGTTTTTATTCTCAGTGATTTTTCAAGATGGTGCCACTGCCACAGGGTTGCCCGCATTTCAAAACCACTTCTATCAGACCTGGTTCTAGCTAATACCAACATGTCCTGTGAATTTCATTATGATCGGATAATCCGGTCGTCAGTTCTCGTGAACAGAACTTTCGAGTGTTGAAAATAGAGGTAATTTAGTGATGGGTTGCCGTTCTTGTCCAAATCGGAATTTTGGCTCTGTAATTTTTGCGATGATCCATTGTTTTTCTTACAAGTAATGACAAATCAAAATTTGAAAAAAATCCTTGCCTACTTTTAGGTACCCTGCACCCACACACGGCTCAAAATTTTCAATTGTTTATCATAGACAAGCTTAAAACATAATAAGTTTTCATTTCCAAACATTTATTTTAAGAAAAATTTACACTGCTTGGAAATATAGGAGTACCTGAAAATTCACTAAAACGCTCGCCACCGCCAAAAAGTTTAGGATATCTGAATTCTAGCAAGTCATGGACCTACTCATCATATACATCTATGTCCTCCAAAAATTTCATTTCAATCGAATCATCCACTCCAGAGATTATCTCCAATAACCATTTTGCTAATATATATTTATATATATATATATATATATATATATATATATATATATATATATATATATATATATATATATATATATATATATATATATATATATATATATATATATATATGTAAGTATGTATATCTATATATATATATATATATATATATATATATATATATATATATATATATATATATATATATATATATATATACATATATATATAAAGAAATATGAATATTCGGCGAAACGAGTTTAATACTAATTTTCTTCGAAAATTAGTAAAAATGGTACGTGATAAGATAATTAACGCGGAATACTACTTTCGATACCATTTGGCGAGTAAAAAGAATATCTCCGGCACTTTTATGCAATCCACTACAGAGAATTTCGTTTGTTGCCAGCCAATTTTCGCTGCGCTTACTGTTTCTTGATGGGGTTATGCGCATGCGAATATACTCCCACATATCCTTACACGAATTTATACATTCTCACTTGTCATTTGAGAGTATGCTTTTCTCACTTTTGCATATGATAATGTGAACTTATTTTGGTTTTGGTTCTTCTTGATAGTAAATCCTTCACTCCCTACCCTTCTCTTCCATCGGACAATACCTTCTTTCCGTCCAATTTATTGGTACTTATGCTATGATACCCAGTCGGCAAAGTATGTCCAATCTTTAATCAGAGAACATTTTATTGCCACCTATTCGTATTAAATTCTGACAGATTTTCAGGCTTTAAGTCTCAACTTAGATGCAGTTTGTGATGAACATGGAGAGCGAGTTCATCAAGAGATAAGTACCATTGACAAGCGGTATCAAGCAAAATGGACTTCTAGCATGTTAGTAGACTATTGTTGGACATATTTATATAATGGAAATTGAAAATAATTCAATACCGTGTAGATAAAAGGAAAAAATATAATTTTATCTTCTCTGTCATAGCCTAGACCTGACCGACTTGTTTTGTTTTCAGATTCTCGATGCACACTGTCAAATCACCAAGAAAAATATAGTTTGGTTTCAGAAGCAAAAAAGTGTCAAAATTGTTGACAAGTGAATCGATAATATCGTTACATAGACTATCTAGCTCCACTACTTGTACATCCCATAGCATTGCCGTGTTGGGATTATGCTGCTGTTAAAAGCGTAGGATTCTATGATTAAGGATGTTTTCCATTAGCATAGATGTCGTTGAACACGTCTGGAAGGTTTAAAACAAAAATAGAGGAATGCAAATTTCCGTCAAGAGCAAAAATTTAAATCTAACAAAATTTATATATAATGTACAGCTGTTGGAGAATGTTATGCGTACAAAAAGAGTCACTTATTTTCGTTTGATATATCCTCTTTAAGTCATCCTAAGTAAACGAATTAAGTGTTAGAATTTAAGTAAAAAAATCACCAGTGCGTTGTGTTTAAATACTCCACGTGGTTGTGAAACCGGTGGAAACCTAGCCGCCAACAGATGAGAATCAGACACGCCTTTAGATTTCCGTCATTAGTATTGCTGCTGACCACATCTTAGGCAGAGGTATCAGAGATGGAAGCGACTGAATTGATAATGAATTCAAAGCTAGCGACTGACCAAAAGAATTTTGCATACCCAACAATACAGCAATCTCATAGAACGCGAGCACGCGAAGAACAATATAAAAGAGCAGTAGAACCGAGAAAAGACTTCACAGAAGGAAGAAAATAGCCTGAGAAAAAGACCTGTGAAATAGAAAGAACTAGACAGCAAGGTCCGCGCCAGGCATGGAAAGATAGTTTGGTAGTAATTTTTTATATATATTTATTTATTTATATATATCGATATATCCTCTATTAACAGAGCTATGTAACTTACTTGATGCTTGTGAAATGCAGCTTTTTCATGGGTTGAAATGAAGCCCCTGTAAAAGCTTTTGCCATAGTTCTCAAAGACAAAAATGGCTCAAAAATTTTACGGCCTGAAGGTGCTAGAACGGCTAGAACTATGGAAACCAAGAAAAGCTCCTAAGTTCATATTTTGCGCTGCCAGCATTTCTTACAGTGTCCTGCGAAAAATAATGCGTTCATAATAGGCGTGTTTTTTTGCTCCTCTATCCAGCAGAGAGTAGAGTATATGCATTGAAAACAACAACACTCCTGCACCAGTGAATTCACTAGTACAGAAATTCTATTCCTCATTTGTAGTTCACGTGTTGAAACATAGAATGTGCTGATAGAAAAAAGAAAAGCTCATGAGAAGTTGTCTTTTTTGCTGTGAGGTGGCTTTGGGCTTTTCATGGTTATGTTGAATGTTTTGGTAGTTAGGAAATTAGAAAAAGCCTTCATAATGTGTAGAAAATTAAAAAAAGTAATTTTCTGTTAGTTCTTTTTCTATTTTATATCGATTGTGGTAGTGTATATTCGTTATTTTCTTCCTTTATTTTCAGCTGGCATGCAGCAACTTATGTCAGTCTTAGTGAATGCACTACTGTTTTATACTAGATCGTTGTTTTTGCGGCATAGTTATATTCTGTTCTGTATCGGAGCAAAAAAACGCGCCTTTTGTCAGATATAATGAGTAGGTGGGCCATTAATGAGGGTAATTGAATAAAACATAATGGGTATATAGACTCATTATAAGTATAAATAGCAAATTTCATTTCAATAGAGCCATTAATTTTTGAACTATCGTCGACCATGCAACTTGATTTGGAAGAAGGTGTAAAATATGGGGAAAATCGAGAACTGTGATACTATGAAGCTCTTTACCAAACAAGCAAACACCGCCGACCACAAGTCTAACTTGTGATATGCCGGTCCCAAGCCCGGAGAAAGGAGGAGGGTTTGAGGTAACGAGGGAACTCTATCCTCAGTAAAATGTGTATAATTGCAGCCTGATGGCTGTTGTAAGCATGAGGATGAAACTTAAGGATTTTATCTCTACAGGTGGCAGCCAGACTGAGTCTGGAAATCCACCCGTGCTGGGCGTGCTCAGCACGGCAGGGGCTCAGATTCTGCAGGCCCCAACCTCATGTATGACTGCAATGGAGGACCCTGGTTGCAGTGGAAGCTCACAGGTTACCATCGTGGAAGACTCCATGGCCAGCAAGTTTTCGGACTTGCTGATAGCATCTCCCTGATCACAGGCTCCGGAAAGGCGAGTACAGCGTAAGCTGGAAGTCCAACTACGGCCGTACCAGGGGAAAATATGTTTCTTCCCGAATCCTCGCATAAGAGGAGAAGGGATGCATTAGAGGAGGTAACTCCGACTAGTGCAAATAAGACGCCCACAGGCAGTACAGATAGTAAGAATGCTCATTCCTCTGAACTCTGGAAACCTGTGGAGGCTCTCAGTCGCACACAACGTAGGAAACTGCGCAAAAGGGGCAAGCTGCCGGCGAAGGCTGACAGAGAGACAAATGCAGTATTAACTGTAGGTGTTTCCCTGGAGACTGGATGTCAGGCAGCGAAACCTCTGAGCCGACCTGGGGTAGCGAAAGAAAGGTTGGCTGGTGATGCTAAGGTCGCATGTTTGGAGCAGAAATGCTCTGGACCGGTGGCTGGATGCAAAGCTACGCCGACTGAACTTTGTGAACCAGTGATAGCTCTCAGCCGTCGACAGAAGAAGACTCTGTTCAAGAAATCGATGATTCCTGATGCAAATCGGGATTCAGCGACGACGCTGAAAGGTAAGGAGGGACCGGTTTCACCGAAGATCTCCCAGCCACCCAGCACAGATGCCAAATCTGCCAGCGGTGGCGCACGAAAGAGACGCAAAGTTGAGGTAAAAGCGGATGCCTGCGTCTTTGAGCGCAAGGTGCCGAAAGGTGTCAAAATGTGTGAGAGAGATCTCGCAGAGGCTGGCCTTTCTGGCACAAACACACCTTCCGCAAGGGTAGAGAAGAGAACGTATGCAGAAGCTGCGTCTTCTTCGCTGGTTGTTAAGATAGGTGTGTCTGGCAAGGGTGGCAAACTGACCGAAGGTCAGTGCGCTATCCTTAAGAACGAACTGTGGCGAGAGATAGCGGAGTCGGGACCAGGTTACAACTTCACGCAAGCGAGGTTTGTGGACGGTCACCTCCAAGTCGCCTGCTCCAATCAAACATTTAAGGAGTGGCTCACACAGATCGTTCTTAAATTGGGTACTGGCAGTCGGCCCAAATTTGCCATTTTGGACTCCGACCTGGGCAAACCCTATTATGTCAGAGTTTGGATCCCTGGTCCTCGCAAGAGTGCAGGTGACATCACTGGCATGTTCGGCAAACTGAATCCGGGCATCGATGCGAAACACTGGATCATCAAGTACATGAATCCCAGGAAGAACCCCACCACAGGTGAAGATGGTTTCAACCTGGTGATCGTACTTGACCAGAGATGTTTCTCGATGCTAAGAGACAGGTACCGGATGGTACTGAGCTACTTCTTTTATGCGGCTAAATTTAACCAAATCAGGAAGTGGTGAGGCACGAACTTTTGTGACTGTCTATGGACAGATCTCCAGAGCAAAACGCAGAGATCCAGTAGAAATTTTCTCCTATAGAGTTTCTTTCACTGAGGTCATGCGGACATTGTCACAGTCCCTGCGAAGGGATCCAAAGATTTAAACTCCGGACGTTTCTGTGTCTGAAGGTATAAGATTTGTCCAGATCAACTTGCGGCGTGCCAAGGCTTCGTCCTATCTTTTGAGCGAAAAATTGACAAAACTGCAAGCCTCCCCCTACATTGCACTTGTACAGGAACCGTGGGTTCGAGGCGGTAGGATCTACGGACTCAGTCTAACCACGGGGGCCAAGATCTGTTATGATGAATACGGCCGAGGACTTGTGTTCTGGCTTCCAGTCTGCTTGATGCCACCATGCTCAGACAGATTTCAAGCCCGGACCTCTCAGCGGTCGTCGTACAATACCGAGAAAATGGTAGGCTTAAGCGCACGATAGTCGCCTCAGCTTACTTTCCCTTTGACTCCTTACTCCCGCCGCCGATACAGGAGTTAAAGGACCTGGTCTTGTACGCTGAATCGGAGAGACTTGAACTTGTGGTGGGCTGCGATGCCAACTCCCAGCATACCAGCTGGGGTAGCAACAAATGTAACGCCAGGGGTAACAGTCTCTTTGATTTTATAACTTCTGCCGGGCTGATGATTTTAAACACTGGGACTACTTTCACATTTGTCACCCCAAACAGAAGGGCGGTAATTGATGTATCGCAATGTTCATCTGGAATAGTTAGATCAATGACTGGATGGAATGTATCAGATGAGGATTCACTCTCTGATCATCGCTACTTGGTGTTCTCTTTAGCTACGGATCTAACACCCGTGGTGGAAAGAAGAAACCCAAGAAACACTGATTGGCCTAAGTTCAATCGGCTTCTTGCAGACAGAGCGCGTCCTAGTGGTAGGATAAAATCGCCAAAGTCAATAGAATCCCGGTTGAGCAGTCTGAATAGATACCTAATAAGTAGCTATGAAGAGGCCTGCCCGATCAGTAAGAGCAGATGTGGCAAAACGGTTCCCTCGTGGAATCGGGAACTACAGAAGCTAAGGAAAAGTACCAGGAAAATTCTCAGCAGAGCTTGTAAGAGCAACAATGAGGATGACTGGATCACCTACAGAACTTTGCAGAGAACGTGTAAGAAACTGGTGAGGACCTCTAAGCGGGAATCATTTAGATCTTACTGTGTGAGACTGGAAGGCACACGGGAAACGTCTGGGCTTTGCAAAGTCCTAGAGAAGGATCAATCAGCTAAGCTAGACTCTCTAAAACGCTCGGATGGTGATCTTACCAAGTCCAAAAAGGAGTCTTTGCAGACTTTACTTGGGACTCACTTTCCGGGAGCTCCGGTGATTGAGTTGCAGAAGGCAAATGCGCCTCTGACCAAAATCCCTGCTCTTTGCAGCAGTAGGAAGTGCTGGTACACAACTAGATCTGTGGTCACTAGTGAAAAGGTCAGGGATGCAATCATGTCTTTTGAAAATTTCAAATCGCCGGGCCTGGATGGTATCTATCCGGTTATGCTTAGGGAGGAAATTGACCACCTGGGGGTAGACCTGAGAGAAATCTTCTGGGCATGCCTTTCCTTGGGGTATGTTCCGTCACCTTGGCGAGAGGTTAAGGTAGTTTTTATACCTAAACCGGGGAGAGATGACTATTACGATCCAAGGAACTTTAGACCGATCAGCTTAACTTCGTTTATGTTGAAATGCCTAGAGAGACTTGTCGAACGACACATACGTACTACGGCGCTTAGGTTCAACCCTTTAAATGATGAGCAACATACGTACCAGCGAGGAAAATCATGCGAGTCGGCCCTTCATTCTTTGGTGGCCAGAGTTGAGGGAGCGATCTCTAATGGTGAGTATGCGTTGGGGGTATTTGTGGACATTGAAGGAGCCTTTGATTGCGCGCCCTTCGTGAAACTATGTGATGCTGCGAAAGGTCATGGCGTGGATGATGTCTTAGTAAGGTGGATTCATGCCATGCTGACGCAGAGATGGTTGCTGGCGGAAGCTGGATTCGACTGCTACTTAAGAACAGAGGCGACAAATGGATGCCCTCAAGGGGGCATCCTATCACCGCTCCTGTGGAGTATGCTAGTCGACTGCCTGCTTAACGAACTGCAACAAGAAAGGCTGCACGCACAGGCTTATGCTGATGACGTGGCCGCACTGGCTGTCGGTAAAGATCCGAATGTGGTATGTAGAAATACACAGCGTGCATTGGATCTGATTGGCAATTGGTTTTTGAGGCACGGTCTAACAGTGAATCCTGGTAAGACGAAACTTGTTTTGTTTACCAGGAAAAGAAAACTGGGAGGACTAGTGCTTCCTAACATGAAGGGTGTAACACTTCAACTTTGAGATGAAGTCAAATATCTTGGAGTAATCTTGGACAAAAAACTTCTCTGGAAGAAACATGTGGAAGTGAAGCTTACTCGTGCTTTAAAAGCTTTCGGGCAGTGCAAGAGAGCTTTTGCTACCACATGGGGTCTAGAGTCTCGTGTAGTGATGTGGATCTACACAGCAATAATAAGGCCGATGTTCACGTACGCATCGGTGGTGTGGTGGACTATCGTGAGGCTATTGTTTGCTCGGAGAAAGTTAGCCACGCTGCATAGGACGGTGTGCCTGGGTTTTCTGTGGTGCCATGAGCACTACACCGGGTGCGGCCCTTGATGCGCTTCTCAATTTGCCTCCTCTCGACATTCAAGTTCAGAGTGTGACGATGAGCTCTGCCCATAGACTAGCTCAGCTTGGCTTATGGGTAGGTGAAGACGATGTGGGGCACTGCTCTATTAGGGGTTCGATGTGTGAGATCTCTCCGATTCTCACTATGCCTTCGGACGCTCGGGTGCCCTTCCTTGACTTCAGAAGAAGGTACGAAGTAATCCTCTTAAGCAAAAGTAACTGGGACGATCCAGATCTGTGTACGAGGAGATATTCTGAGGTCTTCTTCACGGACGGCTCGAGGTCAGATAGTAGATCTGGAGATGGTGTCTATCTACATTCATCGAATGGCAGGTGGGCTTTCTCTCTTGGAGACCACGTTTCGGTTTTTCAAGCAGAAATATTTTCTATCCTGAGAGCTGCCTGTTGGGCAATTGAAGAAAGATGGAGGGGAAAGAGCATTGTTATTTGCAGTGACAGTCAAGTTGCACTGATGGCGCTGCGTAGACCCCTGATAAACTTGAAAATTGTCCAAGAGTGCAGAGCATGATTGAACTCTGTCGCCAGATTCAATAGGGTGCATCTGCTCTGGGTACCGGGGCACTGTGGTGTTGAGGGGAATGAAATTGCTGACGTCATTGCGAAGCAAGGTGCGGGACTTCCACTACGGGGCCCTGAACCTGCCTTGGGTGTGCCAACCGCATCTGCACGTGCCATTCTTCGAAAGTGGGTAGATGATGCTCACAAAGATAGATGGACGACTGCTTGTGTGGCCAGGCGCACGATTGTCTTCCTTTCAGAACCCAACCATGTGACTGCGGGATTCTTGCTCAATAAGAGCAGGAAAGTTTGCAGGGCCATGGTAGGTATTCTGACTGGACACAACTGCCTAGGAGGACATATGTACCGAATAGGTGTTGTACAGGATGACCTCTGTTCATCCTGTCTAGAAGAGGCTGACTCTGCGGAGCATTTGCTCTGTGAATGCCCAGCGTTTGCGCGTCTCAGATATCAATGTTTTGGCTGGGATGTTGCACGCATGCAGACGATAGCCTCTTTCCCCCTATCAGTGATCCTAGACTTTATCAAGAAGTCTGGGAAATGAGTACAATGGGTCCTTTGGCCTGAGTGCTTAAAGGTGCCAATGCGCCTCTCCCCCAACTCACTCACACACACACACACACACCAAACAAGCAAAGCTACTTCAAACCACAATGAAAAAGTTCGCATCCGTTTACGGGGGATTTTTTTCTAGATAAAACTGCTATTTACAAGTGGCACAGCTTTTTAAACAAGGATGGGACTCATTTGACCCACGACCAAAGCGAGGTGACCACTGCGAAAATTGATCAAAGGGTTGAAAAAATGATATAAGAAGATGTTCGGCTAAAGATGAAACAGATTGCAGAGTGAAGAACACAGAGTCGACTTATTTTGCCGACAAAGACAAAGCATTTTTCTAAAAAATCATACATAAACTATTTGAAAGTTTGGAAAAATGTGTTTTTATAATATATAATATATTGAAAAAGAAAAATAAACTAGTATCTTTATTTTCAATTCATACCCCCCATTCCGCGAACTTAATAGCCCATCCTCATGCAATGTACGTTTTTTTCACAGCAAACTGATTCTCCCTCTGATAAAGACTAATCTTGATAATGCAACTGCTGCTCATACTAAAAATTACTATTTGACTGTTCTGGCCCTACAGATCTTAAACTTGATCTTAGGTTTTTACTCGAGATCTTTTCACATTCATTGCAACAAAATTTTTTTTAAAATGCATGATTGCAGTAAATACCATCAAAGAAAGACTTTTATTTGAACTCCGTAAATAGATCCATTATATTGAAACAAATTCAGCAAATGTTTCCACGCCACACTTTTGTGGATGTTATCCTTATCTTATCGACAATCAAATAAATAAAAGTACGGTTGTGTTTTCTCCATAACACCATTAATAAGCCACATTCTCTCTTCGTTTGCAACATTCACGTCCTATTTTAATTGCAAACCAGAAAAGGGCTTATTTATGATGTGTTATAATTCAAATATTTAAGTACTTCCCGTCCACAATGACTTCCCCAGCAATTGTACTATCATAGCCGCCGCAATTGCCCGCCATCGCAAGCAAATGCATGTAAATCTCTCCGATTTCAGTTTTGTCTGCAATTTCGTAATGTTCGCGTAGATTGCGGAAAAACAGCATCCTACAAGTTTTGAGCGGGACTGCAAGAAATGCAAATGCTTCAGAAAATATTAAAACAATGTCGGGTAGAAGCAATGTCTCGGCATGGCTAACGCCATTTCTTGTCGTATCGTTTTTGCTGTTGTCCCTGGATTCTTGTTGTTTGCCCAGTAGACTAAAAAAGGATTACACTTAATATTCCCGGCGAATAGTCATGGTGGTGAAACATGACAACGGTCCTTCGAGTAGTTGCATGTTGCAGATTGCGGTGCATGAGATTTTTCTCGCTGGAAATATTTGTTCGTCCATGTTTTGGAAGCGATGCTTTGATATCATGTGCTTGTTTTTGATGGTGGCGTGGTTTGGATTTGTTGTAAAGCAGTATGCTTATTTGCTTGCAAGCATGAAAGCTAGACGAGCATTTAATTTTTGGAATCGTAATGCAATCGAATGGAAGAGGAAAAGTAGATTTTGATTTTGATGATGTTGCGTATGCAGAATGAATTTATGAGAACTACAAATGATTCATAGGGCTTTCTTGTAAAAACAAAAGTTCTCTGTAGACTAAGCTTTGGAAAAAAAACTTTTTGCTGCCTTTATTTTTGCTTGATATTTCGAGATCGATGTGCGCTGTCGTGCAACATATTTGATGACGTTTCAAAATTTCATAGACCTTGATTAATTCAGATTTAATTAATGTCACAAAATGTTGATCTTGAAAATTTAAAACTCGTTACTTACTAAGATGTAAAAAAAACAACAAAAGTAAATAGTATAAGTGTACAGTATAAGGATTGTATGTTTGGTGAAATGTAATTTTCTAAGTGCAATGAATTAAAAATATATATAGTGTCCAAATTAACTTTAGTTTTACGATAGCGGTAGATTAACGTCCAGCCCGAAGAAGAAACTGTTTGAATCAAATACCTTTGTTGTTTGCAGTTGAGTTTGTCTAGAGGAATTCTGTTTCAGCTTTAGTGTGTAGAGCTGTTTACAATTGTGGCCACTCTTAAGGATGACGCGCAAATATCTATTTTATCGCCCCCAAAAGTGCATGACAACTACAGAGTGGCCCAAAAGTTTCTCCCCACAAACTTTTTGTTATAAAAAGCCAATTCAAATTTATTTTTAATGCTAACATAATACAGATTCTTATTCTTATTACTAATAATGCGTATGTCTACCGTTATTATCTATACATTCTAAAATATGACGTCCAAAGCTATCACATAAATTTTCTAATTCGGCCTCGGTGTAGCTTCTCCATTCTTGCTGTACTCTTGCAATTAATTGTCGTCTATTCTTCGGCATCGGATGTCTAAATACACTCTCTTGAAGTCTAGCCCAAACGTGTTCGATTGAGTTAAGATCAGGAGCATTTCCAGGCCAATCTTCTCAAACAGTTGGAAACATCGATTTTGACAGTGTCAATGTTGCCTTGAACAGGTGAAGGAAAGATGGGCGTCCTATTTCCAGCAATTACTGAACGGAAATATCCCCGCACTCGATGAATCGCCATCAATAAATGGTACATACCCTGACAGTGCCTCATCTCACCCTCCTACACTAGATGAAGTCCGACAGGCCATGGACCGCTTGAAACCCAACAAAGCACCGGGCATCGATGGAATCCCCGCGGAGCTTCTGAAGACAGGCTGGATATCCGTTTTAAGGGCTATCCATGGATTGGTGACAGACATATGGCAACAAGAAACGATGCCGGATGGTGGCGAAAAAGCGTTATTTGTCCCATTCACAAGAAAGGAGATAAACTGCTAAGCGAAAACTACAGGGGCATATCACTACTTTGTACGTCGTACAAGCTATTGACAAAAATTTTAGAGTTAAGGATTTCCCATCACGCTGAGAAAATTCTCGGTGAATATCAAGGTGGTTTCAGACGTGGAAGATCGACAACCGACCAAATATTTACGGTCAAACAAATTTTGGAAAAATGCTGGGAATTCAACATTGATGTCCATCAAATATTCGTCGACTTCAAACAAGCGTATGACAGCACCAACCGAACTGCGTTATATAACATCATGCTGCAGTTCGGAATCCCAGCAAAATTGGTGCGCCTGGTGAAAATGACTATGACCGACTCCATGTCGCAAGTGCTGATTCAGAATAATATGACCAACTCGTTTTCGACAAATACAGGGCTAAAACAAGGGGATGGATTAGCTCCTGTACTCTTTAACTTAGCGCTTGAGTATGTCATCAGAAAAATCCCCGTTGACACGAGAGGAACTTTATTATTTAAGTCGACACAGCTAGTAGCTTACGCTGATGACATCAACATTATGTCACGTTCGTTCAATGACGCCAAGGAAGTATTTGTAGCTCTAGACGAAACCGCCAAGGAAGTTGGTCTGCAAATTAACGAACAAAAAACAAAAGTTATGACTCAATCAATGAAAAGGACGCTAATAAGAGAAAACATAACGATAGGGGACTATAACCTTGAAAATGTAGACAACTTCGTGTACCTAGGGACGAACCTCTCGAAGGATGTTAAAATAAAATCAAACGACGGATTCAATTAGCCAATAAGACATTCTTTTCGGTGCTTCCCACTTTGAAATCTCGATGCGTACACAGGAATACGAAGCTTCGGATTTATAAAACTATTATTAGACCTGTGCTATGCTACGGAAGCGAAACCTGGACAATGACCCAGGCGTCTGAAAAAGCCTTGAACACGTTCGAGAAAAGGGTACTGCGAAGGATCCTCGGTCCAATACGGGAAGAAGATGGATGGCGTATCCGATACAACAACGAGTTGTATACCATATATGACGAGCCGGAAGTCTCTACCGTTATACGACTACAAAAATTACAATGGGCTGGCCACGTCGAACGAATGAGCGACAATCGAATCCCCAAACGGTCTCTCAAGGGGCGAGCGAGCGGAGCCAGGCCAGTTGGTAAGCCACGCAAGCGCTGGGAGGATTCGATCGATGCCGACAGCAGGTCACTTATGGGAGCACCAAACTGGAGGACGCGGTCACTGAACCGAGACGAATGGAGGCGAAGTATTAAGGAGGCTAAGGCTCGACTCGGGCTGTAGTGCCCCGATGATGAATGTTACTTTTGCTGTATGCGCTCGTGCCCCATCCTGCATAAGCATTACCAATTTTTTATGTGGAAACTGTCTTCTGTCATCCTGACATGCTTGCGTAAGCTGGTAAAATGCTGTTCCGGTAATAGGATCCATCTACGGTTGTTTTTTGCTGAACAACATGAAGTTTCGACTTTCCACGTGAGCTGATTCCTCCTGCAACAATTGTTTTGAGGTCTAATTTCAGCTTTTGTATGGGTTGAATAGTGCTTGGAAAAGTTGTTCTTACTCTCATATTTTGCCTATTCGGCGTTGGGTGCAAAACAATTGGGGATTCATCCGTGAAAGTACGTGAGCTCTCTTAGACCTTCCAAGAGCACTATCTTCACACAATCCTTCGCTTTGCAACCTTCTACAGAAGTTAAGTTTATCTGTGTCAGTCTTTACCGTAAGAAGCGGCTTTACTCGTCTCTTGTAGGCATGTTTTCCCCAATTCGTCCATTTAATGTACCGTTGATCGAGACGTTGTCTTCCGCCATTGTTGGTAATTTTCGGATTGATTTATCCTTTTGGTTGCTGTCCTTGTTCCAATGCTTAGCTTGTTTTCCACCATCTTCCTTATTTTTATTTTTGTTGTCGGTGAAAGAGTTGTCGGTCTACCGGAACGTCCTTTGTCCTGTATATCGCCTTTCCTCCTTTCTAGCCATAATCGTACGGTGTTTCTGTCGACGCCTAGTGTCCTTGATATTTCGGAAACGGATTTCCCTATTTCGTCAAGAATTTGAATTTGAATTATTGTTTGTATCATATTTGAAGCCATAATGAAGAAGCACAAAAGTCCTCTAGGATAGACTTTAAAAAATAATGATTTTTCAGGTAGCGTGTAAAAATTGTTCTAAGAAAAATCACTACATACGATAAACACGGCAATGAAAAAGGATCCTTGAGGACAGGAACAATAAAATTTCACATGTAGGTTCGCAGAAAGACCCTTAATTATCCATGTAATTCAAATTAGCTTTATAAAGGGTACGTCTCTGTACCTGACTATAGGGAAAAATGCCGTTTAATTTTTTAGCTGGAAATGCACTATATCGCTTTGCACAGCTATTATTGATGTTGACGCTGTTGTAGCTAAGCACAATATAATCCTAACGATAGCTGAAGAGTTGATATTTGACCTCCGCTTAGAGTTTTTGATAAACTGAAAAGGGATAAATTTTGGCAACAGGTAATGCATAATGCGTTTACTCAAATAGGTGGGGAGAAACTTTTGGGCCACCCTGTAGATGAAGGCATTGTTTCATATACTGAAAGGGTACAACATTTTTATGCAATTGCATCTGGTTGGTAAGCTGATTGTAGGAAGGTGGCATTGGTAATGCAGGTGAAAACAGAAGTAAATTGTTTGTTTCTAGACTTTTTGAGAAATTAGTTTTTAAGGAGTTCCTCTCCGATTATACCACTTTACACTTGCCTAGTTTTTTTAGGACACTGTGAGAGTTTAATGCCTCCCAAAAAGATACCCTTCAGCAAGTGAATCAATTTAGAAGAATCACTCGTTCAGAGTATGGATATAACTTCACGGAACAACTGTGAGCAGCCGCCACAAGAACAAATTTTAAGCCCTAGCTGTGTTAGGCATCCTAACTTGATGACCAAAACAAGGAAAAACTTGCAAGAAAAAAAATTAAAAACCAACCGGCATGTGACCTCATAAAATCGAAAACCAGCCGTTTTGCAGCGCGATATCCCTCCAATAAATGCAGGAAACAGAGAAAGGACAAACCAAAACAGCTGCAGCCGTAAGTTTTTCTCAAATAAATATATCACGTATCAAATAAAAGCTTGCCCATAACATCATTAGCAGTCCGCACGCGGATTGTTGCCCATGCGATGCGTGAGAGATGCGTTTGGCAATCGTCAAGCGTGCAAAATAACGATTGCCGTCATTAACAATACTTCCTTGTCAATAACTTAACACGAGTCGTTAAGCTATTGTCAAGGAAGCGTCAATATTTTCTCAACTTTCAGTAGAGTAGTTCAAAATGTAAAGTCCTTCTTCAAGTAATGATGACGAGGATATATTTATTATATTATTATTACGCCAGACAGACACTAATTCCAGGGGAGAACTGTATAAAGCCATAAGTTAATTCAGCGTCTCAAACAAATTGACAGGATTGCGTAGGTTGCCAAGCCAAGTGAAAATTGCTTTATTGATATCCAGACCGGCCGCTTTTTCAACCTAGCGTTGGTGGATCGCTTTCCAGACCTGTCTCTTCTTCAACCTAGGGTTAGTGAAAACACTCTGGCACTTCAATTAGATGAACTATCGTCAAGAAGCTCAGCCAGATCAAGGCTTATGTAAAAGCACACTAAAAATTGGTGACCAAACAACCCTTTTTACAAATAAGACTTTTCATCAGGGCTGGAAATGCTCAAAATTTTATGAATTTTGAGCTTGGTATGTCAAATTGGAATTGTTTTCGCGGGATGATTAAAATTGAACAACTTTTTATTAACATTAAAAATTTTAATCTACATTGAAAATTCTATTTTGACAAAGTGGTTTCGAAAGTATGCACTGCTCCTCATCAGACACCAGCACACAGTGCATACTTGACTGGCGTGACCACTTGCAGGTGGAAATCATTATATTTGTATTTCGAAACCACTTTGTCAAAATAGAATTTTCAATGTAGATTAAAATTTTTAATGTTAATAAAAAGTTGTTCAATTTTAATCATCCCGCAAAAACAATTCAAATTTGATTCTGCTTTCGGAGGCTGATTCCGCAAAAACGATCGAGTTTCCCGTTTCAATATGCTCGGCTTCGATAAGCTGTAGAAATGATATACGTTGTCTATGCTGATTTATAGACAAGAAGGGTCTTACGCTATTTCCAACAATTATTGAACGGAAATGCCCCCTTACTTGACGAACCGCCATCACTGATTGGCACATATCTTGACAGTGCCTCATCTCATCTTCCTACATTAAATGAAGTCAAAAAGGCCATAGGCTGCCTGAAATCAAACAAAGCATCGAGCATCCATCGATTTAATCCCTGCAGTGCTCTTGAAGACAAGCGGAATTGCGGTTTTAAGGGCAATCCATTTATTAGTTCAGGCATCTGCCAACACGAACCGATGCCGGATGCCTGATGAAAAAGTGTCATATGTCCCATTCACAAGCAAGGAGATAATTTATTGTGCGAAAATTACAGAAGTATATCACTACTTTGTATGTCGTACAAGCTTTTGACAAAGATTTTGGAGTTTAAGATCTCCCATCACGCTGAGAAAATTCTTGGTGAATATAAAGCTGGTTTCAGACGTGGAAGATCGACAACTGACCAAAGATTTACGGCCAAACAAATTTTGAATATATGCTGGGAATTAAATATGGATGTTCATCAAATATTCGTCGACTATAAACAAGCGTACAACAGCATCAACTACACTGCATCATATAACGTCAACGTAAAAATGGCCACGACCGACTCCACATCACAAATGCGGATTCAGAATGATCTGACTAACCCGTTTTCGACGAATACAAGGCAAAAACAAGTGGATAGATTAGCTCTTGTACTCTTTAACTTAGCACTTGAGTATGTCATCAGAAAAATCCCCATTGACACGAGACGAACTCTTTTACTTACATAGCTGGTAGCTTGCGCTGATGACATCAATATTAGGTGCGATTTTTTGCTCCGATACAGAACAGAATATAACTATGCCGCAAAAACAACGATCTAGTACAAAAAAGCAGTGCATTCGCTAAGATTCACATATGTTGCTGTATTTACTGTGGTGGCACCAAACAGCTGAAAATAGAGGGAGAAAATAACCAGTATAAACTACAACAATCGATAGAAAATAGATAAACAACTAACAGAAAATTACCTCTTCTAACTTTCTACACATTTTGTAATAGGAGCCACCCTCATTCATACGGCGATGGTTAGTCTGGACAAAAAGAAAGAAAGGATCAGTCGGCTTTGGGGCCTGCTGTTCAATACGAATTTCCACCACTCACTTAAAGATCTTGTATGTAACCACTGCTCGGTAGGGCAGGAGTCATGGCCGCATCCGACTTGTGTCGTTAACCTGTTGAATGCTCGCCATCTAGCACTATAAGTTCATAGCGTAACTCGACATTCCATCCGAAACTGGTACACGTTGCTTGACGAACCTAACTTCCGGAAACCGAACGTAGGAAAGGACTGGCTAAGCAGGAACCTGAAGCCCAAAGAAATGCTCATGGATAACATTGACGAATGCCATATTGAGAAATATGAATGCGAGAACTCATGTAGAAACATACTTCGGAAGTCGAATGTGTCTCAGTTGTGGGGGTCAATGCATTTACGCAGGCTAAGTGAGTTTGGGGTATTATATATATATATATATATATATATATATATATATATATATATATGTAAATATATATATATATATATATATATATATATATATATATATATATATATATATATATATATATATACATTATACATATGCAATGTACCCGCAAGTGAGTGCCTGCGATTATACGGAAAATTGCTATGGAAGTGTTACCTCAACCGGAAAACGGACTGGGCATGTACGCCAGCCCGATGTACTACAACCAATATCTACCGCTTGGTGACTCCTTATCACCAGAACTATATACCGTACACCCTCCCAGCCCTGATGGTGGACTATGGAACTGGATCGGTGCGAGTAGAACACAAACATATCAAATTATCAAGCGGAAAGATATATGCGGTTGATATTATTTTACAAAAAAAAATCGAATATAGAAATGACTGAGGCTAATGGTAAGGTATCGACTCGTATGAGCCTAGGAGCTCCGCAAGGACGGAATGAGTTCTTAAACGTCAATTCTCCACTGCATCTAGGAGGAACGCCTGTGAACTTGGAATTTGTTCGGGCACGCAACTGAACTGAACACATATCTCCCCAAAGTGACGGCTATTCAGGATGCGTACGCAACCTGACTACAGACGGCTTTACCTAAGATCAACAATTTGTAGTTTTTGTCAAAAAGTAAAAACTTTTCAGGAGAGTCGTTGATGTGAAGGGTTTTTTCACAGGAGCCTGCCGTAGATAAAGGGCTACCCGCACTGTCTTGAAAATCCATTTGTACTTAACCTTAATCAACATCAATACGCTCTGCAATGTGCACGATGTTCCAATGTTTCTGTCAGAAGTTGTGGTGAATCAAAATTTGAAAAAAAATCTTTGCCTACTTGTAGGCACTCAGCACCCACACATGGCTCAAAATTTCCAATTCTTTATCATACGCAAGCTTAAACCATAATACGTTTTCATTCCCAATCCTTTCTTTTGTCAAAAACTTACACTGCTTGGAAACATAAGAGTACCTGCAAATTCACTAAAATGCCCACTGCCGCCAAAGGGTTAAAAATATCTGAATTCCAGCAAGTCATGGACCTGCCCACTGTATACATATGTACATACATCTATGTCCTCGAAAATTTTAGACCATTCGGATTGGCCACTCCTGAGATTATATCCCTTAACCATTTCACTGATATATATACATACATACATATATATGGTATATATAAAGAAACATGAATTTTCGGCGAAACAAGTTTAATACTAATTTTCTTCGAAAATCAGTAAAAATAAGATATGACCTTATATTTTCGTGTAAATACAAATGAATATCTTGAGCGCACTCATGTAAACTGGTTCAGGAAATCTATATAAGGTTTCTAATTGCCTCCGGAAAATTGTGCTAGCAACAGAATACATCTCGCTCAAGATGGATTTAGTAGTTTAATTTTTCGAAAAGAAAATTCTCTAGAAAAATCATATTTTGTCGCAACGTTGAATCGTATACCAGTTTCCAACTTTGAAATGAAATCGTTTAATTATTTTCACTTCTAAGAATATCCTCTACGCCAAGCCGATGCCTTCAATTTCAATCGCACAACTTTTAAATCGCCTCTGGAAGACGAGATTCCATTGATGTGCGGCATATCATTTTCTTCGCGAACCACTCTCTCGAATCACTTAATCTTCAGTTTTATTGTGTACCTTCTTGGCACCATTCAATCAATGACACTTTATTTTTTGCTCCTGTTCGTTTCACCTACTTGGCCTTTTCCTTTTCTCTTTCTTTTCAAATTGATATTTTTATAAGCCGAACAAGGCAATACGACCTTTCGCCATTCTTTCAACAATCAGCTAGGAAATAGTTCGTTATTTTGCAGCGACTTCCCAGCGTTCTTGGCAATTTTGGCACCTAACTCTGTACATATATATATACATATGTATATATCTAGCAGCACAAAGTACCATATTCAATAGGCAGATAGTTGTCGGCGTTGACTTCAGTTTCGGTATTATTTCAATTTCGCGTTGTCGAAGACGTTCCTCTCGTCGACTTTACTCGAGCGAGCCGAGCCTCTTTCATCTTCAACCGAAGAACAAACGGTCCAATAGAGAAATAAAAATTCAGTAAAATTGAAAATGGCGAAAAGCAATTTTCAAACATGAACTGATCCGAAAGAATTCCGTGAAGTGAACATTTCGGATCGATTTTATTTGTGATTATTCACCATTTTCGAGAGATTCAATTTCATTTCGCAAAGTTAATTTGACGGAGACGCCTTCTTTGCTATATTGTTTGCGTTTATTTGAGGATTCACCTTAATTAAATTATTTGCAGCGACGTCTTAATAAGAGGTATAAAGCCTAAACTGGAGTATTGAAATATTTGAAATTGTTTGCAGATAATTTCTAAGAAAGCCTAGTAGAATTGGGACAGTGATTTGAAGGCTGAATTGATTTTTTGAGATTTTATCTGTTAGCGATTATTATGTGGGAGGAGGCTCAGTGATTTGAAGAGATGAAACGAAGTGGTAATTCTAAAGGTAAACTTTTAAGGGTCATAGCAGAATACTGACGCATAAAATAGCATATACCTGGATACTAAACATTTAAATAGCTTAGTCAGCTTTATTTTCTCCTAAACCTTCTTACATAGAAACAAATTTGGTTTATGAAAGTACTTCGTCATAATGGTATTAAAGCGATAGCTTTGAATTCACTACAACGTACAAAAAGTTGCTTAGCCTTGAAGTCATTTTAAAACTAAAAATGACAAATCGGCTTTACTCGAGCTGTTGAAAACATTAAACACATAAAAAGAGCAATTTTTCTTCTGGAATCCGAGTAATGACTAAAGGTCCAGCCAATTTTCTTTGAGATACACCCCCTTCAGGTCTTGCATGACTTGAGCGATTTGAAAAAGATTTGATCCTTATTGAAATCTACGCGCCAAAAATCAAGGAAAATATCTGGCCGTATAATGTTGCCCTTGAATATTTAGCCTCTGAATTCATTTTGCAACTTTGGTCGTGTTCTTAGCTAGCTTAGGAAGGATGACGCGATTGATGGAGTGGTTCCTAAGGGTAAGAAGTGAAATATGAAAATGCCGTGTAATGTTTGTGTATTTTTTTATGCAAGAGTAGTCTGGGATATAGTAATTGCCAAAGTGAGTTTGCAGAAACTAGTTTATTTTCTTTCAAATACAGCGAGTGGAAAAACATTGTTAGCATGAACAATGAGCAGTCATAATATCTTAAAACTATACCAGCACAGCACATGTGCTCAATGATCTTCATACGGTTCAATTGTTGTGTTTATAATGTTCTCTTAAACAACAGTGGCCAGTTTACTACATTTTAAGCTCCCGCTACTTTCGATGGTTGATTGGAGAAATTGGAGAAATTTAAATAATTCTAAAATCGTATTACTTAATTACAAAAACTCAAATCAGTGACTAACCCTTAATTCTTTCTTTCTCCGAACCCTAAAAAACAATTTAAAGTTGCAATAGTTTTCCTCATTTTTTTTTACATTAGGATCATTTTTTTTTCACTCGTAATCAGCAACAGGGGTGTGCGTTCACCCCACCACTTTTGATTTGAAATAAAACAATATTATAATGAAAAACAAACTTATTCATTACGAAATTCAGTATTTTGAATAAATAGAAAACAAAAATACACTCCGTTTGATAATTGTTGAAATTTAAATACATAATTTTTTTAATTAAATACAGTTTAAGCAAACATTTTTACGGTGTACGACACATGCCGGCTTTAGGCACCTTACACAAAAAATTTAAACTTTTGTACCATTTTTTCTTGGACACAGTGCACATCTAGCCTGCTTTTGTAACTTCGCCAAGGATTCATCTTCAGAAAGTTCTTGGTTCATATTTAGAATGTCGCGTACAGTGCTCCTTAATTCTCACGGCAAATTTGTAGTAACACGACGTTGCATATGGGACTTTGCCAATCGTAAACCCAGTTCTTTTAAATAGTTGCTCCGGAATTTGTTAATGGGGGTGCCTGGGTTCTTAGCGTCAACGTAAAGCACCATAGAATTTATACCAGTCTGATCAATCATGCCATAGAAGTAGCGAAGTGGCCAACGTCTTGTGATTCTAGCCGAACTATAAGAATGCATCATTTTAACAAATGTGTCGACTCCACCTTTTGTTAAGTTATAGTCGTGTATTATTTCAGGCTTACTTGTTTGCGGATTTATTTCGACTTTATAATTCATTGTAGATAATAAAATAACAGATTTGTTTTTATGTGGTGTAAAGGATACCAGAGTATTTTTTTGGCTGAACGCAAACTGAGAAGTCAGTGTTTGCTTGCTTTTATGTGGTAAGAAAGATGGAGGAATTTCGCGTTTATTTTTACGTAGCGTACCTAAAGTTGTAAGCTGATAATCTTTCAACATTTCATCTGCCAGTGGAACAGATGCGAACCAATTATCGTAAGTGACATTACGCTCGGAACCTTTGATACTTTCGGACAGTTTTTTTACGTAACCTGCAGGTGTTTTTACCTCCGTTTTCTTGCCAATATATGGTAGTGCATCGAACATATAGAATGTTTTCGCATTACAAATAGTTACTATTTTTAATCCATATTTGTCCGATTTTGATGCTATGTAAACTCGAAAACAACATTTTCCACGAAAGCTTAAAAGTTGATCGTCAATTGCTTCAAAAAGTGTGGTTCATATGAGTTTCTGCAGTTTGATATAAATACGGACCATATTTGTCTAATAAGGGCAAATTTGTCTTCGATATCTGTACTATCCTTGTCGTCGAAACGTATGCAAATGAGCAAAAAATGAAAACGATTTATATTCATGATAGCCTTGTATATAGAAGCACTAAATGGTGTCCACATATCTTTAACGCTTTTGCAGTTGTCCCAATTCTATGTTATCAGTTTTATATATATAGCGCTGATCCGTATATTTAGTTGCCCGTCGTTCAATTTCTTGATTCGTATGTAACATAATCGAATCAATTATTGGCTCGGAAAATAAAGTTTTAAATGCATCCTTTTCAGTTACAATATTCCGAGCAGTTCCTTGAGTAAGTTGGCGGAGAGTGACAATATCTCGTCGTGGTGTTCGACTAGATGATGGTGCGACTGAGGACCAAGCATAGCCATTCTTACCTCTAAGCACATTTGCTCGTAAATGTGCTAGTGGAACATCCTCGTCGTCACTATTTTCACCATAGGAAACCCCGTTATCCTCTTTTGACTGCACAGAGACACAATCTTCAGTTTCAGAGATTTCCCCGTCTTCTGAACGGTGCTCATCATCAGAACTAACGTCATCAAATATATGAAGCAAACTTCTAATTTCGTCTTCTGTGGGATTTTCGTCTTCTGTGGCATTTTTACTTCACAAACAAATAATTACTTTTACACCATAAAAAAATAAAACATACGTAAATACCAACAGGGGTGTTGAGTCACCCCAGCAATGCCAATAAAATATAAAAAAACAGCCTACTGCCAAAAGCTGACTTATCAGACTGATTGTAATCACTTTAATTAGAGAATAGACCGAGCGATAGAAAGAGACAACAACAGCAACATAATAAAATAAAAATAAAAGCCCTTCGGACGAAGATGTAGAGCGACCGTAGGATATGGCCGGGAATGAAATCAGAGAAGGGGCACAGCAACCATTAGTATCTACACTGATGGCTCTAAAACAACTGCAGAAGTAGGCTCTGCAGCATATTCTACGTTAGCCAAGCATGGGGCGGCAAACATCCCAGCTCCTATTCATACGATCAAGTACTTGATTGACTCCAATATAATTCAAGATGCGATATGAAAATGGTGACCAACTCAGACCTGCAGAGTAACCAAAATCAAATGCGGATAAGATAATCTCGTTGCTAATAAATAGCTGCTCGAATTAACGCAGACTGACTGCAAACGGCTGGTTAGCATTTTCACTGGCCACTGTTATAGCGTAAGAATTATGTATACATATATAGTGCGGAAAAAACGTGATTAGAGATATAATTTGCGATGTTTCCCCACTGATTGCCAGAAATATGTAGATAGCAATATCAAGCAATATCCAAGTCGAAAGTTGGAAAAAGACAGAAAGTACACCGCCAAGCAACGCTCCTACGATCAGATACGTTTCTCATTCCCACTAGGCAATATGCATGTGCTTTGCCAAAGAGACTATTTTAACGAATGGCGATTTATGCAATATTGATTTTCTTAAAGCGTTTTCTGAGTATTAAATTTGTTAGCAATAAGACAGTTAACACGGAATACTACTTTCAATACTATTTGGCGAGCAAAAAGAATATCTGCGACACTTTTATACAATCCACTACAGACAATTTTGTTTGTTGTCAGCAAATGTTCGCTGCACTTACTGTTTCTTGATGGGAGTATACGCACGCCAACACACTCTCATCTATCAGCTAACATGGATATATATATATTCTTACCTGTCATTTGAGAGTAGACTTTTCTCACTTTTGCATATGATAAAGTGAACTTATTTGGTTTTGGTTCTTCTTAGGTGCCAACTGATGGTAAATCCTTCACTCCCTATCATTCTCTATCATCAGGAAATTACCATACAATACCGTCCTTTCAGTGCTATCTATAGTACTTATGCTATGCCACTGTCTTGTAGCAGCCTATGCGATGAAAATGGGCTGTAGCGCATAGGCTACTGGTTATCGGATAAAGTAAACACGGAACGAGTAGTTAACTAAGGAAACAATTTATTACTAATAAACTTAAATGACAGGATAGAAATGATGAGCGCGCTCACGGCACGACCTCGTCGGTCGGCTGATGAAGATGAAGTTATAATTCTAAGTACCGCTGACGATGGTTATGCAGTGTGGGCAATGTTGGTACTGCCGCGCCACTGTGTCCAACCTTGTGGTCCCCACAGCACTCCCCCTCAAGTGCTTGCACTGATATTTCGAGCGATGTACGTTGCTGTGTCGATGGCGGATGATTTGCCGTAGGGGGGCCCTGTGGCCAGCTCGATGGGTTGCGATGAAACCATCGTTATTGCTGGAAAGTTGCTGAGGCGGAATTTCCGATGCGATGATGTTGCTTCTCGTGGCAATGAGTCGATGCGGCTGCCAAGAAGACGGCTGTCAGGCCTCGTGGTAGCGTGCGTTGTAGCTACCGAGGCGACCGTGTCGGGCCTCGTGGTAGCGTGCGTCATAGCTACCGAGGCGACAGTGTCGGGCCTCGTGGTAGCGTGCGTTGTAGCTGCTGAGATGGCAGTGTCGGGCCTCGTGGTAGCGTGCGCTGTAGCTGCCGAAGCGACAGTGTCGGGCCTCGTGGTAGCGTGCGTTGTAGCTACCGAGGCGACAGTGTCGGGCTTCGTGGGAGAAACTGATGTGGCTGTTGAGGTGACGGGTGTCGAGCCTCGTGGGAGCGAGCCGATGCTGCTCAAAACGCTAATGCGACGTCAATGTTCACAAAACGGGGTCACCAATGTAACGCATGTTACCCTCCCGGTCTAGGGGGGGCGAGTTCCGGTTTGGCTCGTTTGGGTCCCGGGTGTAACTCGTCGGAGACGGGTCGTGGGCGCCACTCACTCACCCAATATTGAGCCGAGAGCCGCTGAGTGAGGTTCGGCTTACCGGATACTCCTTCGCGAACAATCACCCCTCCGCTATGGGGCGATACACCTACACGTATATATATGCGAGCGAGCACCTGCCACAAGCTGCCTACTTCGTCGACCACCACTCAAATTTTTCTTAGCCAAAGTGAATGTAAATATGAACTGAACGTGCTTATATCATATAATTTGATTTTTAAAACAAAAGATAAAGTAACTTTTAAAACTTCATATTCAAGTGTTTCTTATGGAAATTACTTAAAAATAAAACATTATTCTTTACCTATAATTCTATTGCACAGAGGTATGGCTTACCTTGGCCAAAAAGTTCTGCGATACCGGCTGAGTTCTGCGATTCCGGCCTTCGTTACTTCGGTTGCACGTTGTACGAAAGCAAGCAAATTTTCCACATTCGCCTTCGTTACCAAGCAAATTTCCACATGCGACTTGGTTACCAAGCAAATTTCCACATGCGCCTTCGTTACCAAGCAAATTTCCACACGCGCCTTCGTTACCAAGCAAATTACCACATGCGCCTTCGTTACCAAGCAAATTTCCACATGCGCCTTCGTTACCACATGCGCCTTCGTTACCACATGCGCCTTCGTTACCACATGCGCCTTCGTTGCCAAGCAAATGGGTTCACGTTCCGATCACTGAGCAAATGGGTTCACGCTCCGATCACTTCAACTGCACGTTGTAAAGGAAGAAACCAAGCAAATTTCCACATGCGCCTTCGTTACCAAGCAAATTTCCACATGCGCCTTCGTTACCACATGCGCCTTCGTTACCACATGCGCCTTCGTTACCAAGCAAATTACCACATGCGCCTTCGTTACCAAGCAAATTACCACATGCGCCTTCGTTACCAAGCAAATTACCACATGCGCCTTCGTTACCAAGCAAATTTCCACAGGCGCCTTCGCACATGCGCCTTCGCTGAGCCAATTGGATAACGTCCGACCACTTCAAATGCAGGTTGTAAAAGGAAGAAACCAAGCAAATTTTCACAGGCGCCTTCGCACATGCGCCTTCGCTGAGCCAATTGGATAACGTCCGACCACTTCAACTGCACGTTGTAAAAGGAAGAAACCAAGCAAATTTTCACAGGCGCCTTCGCACATGCGCCTTCGCTGAGCCAATTGGATAACGTCTGACCACTTCAACTGCACGTTGTAAAAGGAAGAAACCAAGCAAATTTTCACAGGCGCCTTCGCACATGCGCCTTCGCTGAGCCAATTGGATAACGTCCGACCACTTCACCTGCACGTTGTAAAAGGAAGAAACCAAGCAAATTTTCACAGGCGCCTTCGCACATGCGCCTTCGCTGAGCCAATTGGATAACGTCCGACCACTTCAAATGCACGTTGTAAAAGGAAGAAACCAGGCAAATTTTCACAGGCGCCTTCGCTGAGCCAATTGGATAACGTCCGACCACTTCAACTGCACGTTGTAAAAGGAAGAAACCAAGCAAATTTTCACAGGCGCCTTCGCACATGCGCCTTCGCTGAGCCAATTGGATAACGTCCGACCACTTCAAATGCACGTTGTAAAAGGAAGAAACCAAGCAAATTTTCACAGGCGCCTTCGCACATGCGCCTTCGCTGAGCCAATTGGATAACGTCCGACCACTTCAAATGCACGTTGTAAAAGGAAGAAACCAAGCAAATTTCCACAGGCGCCTTCGCTGAGCCAATTGGATAACGTCCGACCACTTCACCTGCACGTTGTAAAAGGAAGAAACCAAGCAAATTTTCACAGGCGCCTTCGCACATGCGCCTTCGCTGAGCCAATTGGATAACGTCCGACCACTTCAATTGCACGTTGTAAAAGGAAGACACCAAGCAAATTACCACATGCGCCTTCGCTGAGCCAATTGGATAACGTCCGACCACTTCAACTGCACGATGTAAAAGGAACGAGCGTTCCGAGCTGTCCTTTCCATTCCGCCCACGAATAGCGGTTCTCCGACACGTACCGCTACTCTCGCTGCTCGTGCCGAATATTCGACATATTCGACCTATTCGACGTCTTCAACATGTTCGAATTTCGAATCCATCGTGAATGTCTGCTGCTTCGACTCACTCCATGGAACCCAGCTGATCTCGGAATTGTGCAGGTGATTGTGATCTAGTTCGCAGTGACAGATCTCGGGATGTTTATATTTTGAATTGATTGAATTGAATTGAATTTGAATTTGAATTGATTTGAATCGTACAGTGGATTGGGGTGTTTCGCGTATATGCATCCGTTTCGCGGGTGTTAATATACTGTGGTTCGTCGCGTTGCGGCCTGGGAATCCGGTGGTGGCGGGTTGTAGCTGGGTGTTGGCTGGCGAAACGGTGACAGAGGAAAACGACTTGGCAGCTACCGGTCGGTGGTGCATACCTTCAGATAAGTATTCCTTTCAGCTTCGTGTTTCCGGGCCGATTCTTTGTGGTGTTTCTGGTGCATTTCAGGTCGACGTGAAGAGATCCACCGCGAGTCACTGGCGAACGCCTCGTTGCCCGGCGGTTGGCGAGTCGTCGGAAGTTCCGTGGGAGGTTGCAGGTAAGTATGTATGAGTAGATGATTGAAGAACATGATAAATTTATATAGTTCTCTTTCAGGTGATGGCTCACCCGCAACACAGCCAGCTCCGGGATTACCAGCGAGTGGACGCGCAGGCCCTGCTTCAGCCACTCCGTCGACAGCGCGTCGCTTAGATTTAATTAGTTTAATTCTTAATTTAGTCTTATCTCTACGGCATGTAAGGTATATCTATATACTATGTAGCATTATTTTAGCTTAGTGCTAAATCATCGACATCCGACTAGTACACGACACAAGTCGGATGCGACATTCCAAACAACATTTGTTAGCCTATCAATTTGAGTGGTGGTTTCGCGGTTTAAACATGGGCAACCCTTCCCGGGAAGGGTTGTTTTTTTTTTTTTTTTTTTTTTCCAAATGTAAACGGCTCGGCATTGCGAGGTGTACGCCCGTACATGCTTGTCGATTGGTCGTTGGTTAGGCCTCGGGTTCTTGTTACAACGTAACAACTCCCCCCTTACTGGAAGAGGATTTCCTCGAAATCCGCTTATCTGCGGTATAACTAAATTTGATAGCTATTAAGCCAAGTAGGTAACGCCAATCAGTGCCTGAAGTAAAACTGATAATCCTCATATATTTCCCCATGGAGATTATTTCTCCCCGATTGCCTAACCCTATTTATATGAATACATACGTATAGATATATCCACATACACATCCATACTTGTATATCTTATTCCTACTTCCGGTACATTACTTTTAGCTTGGTT
Organism: Nemotelus pantherinus; assembly: GCA_963978885.1. Lineage (NCBI taxonomy): Eukaryota > Metazoa > Arthropoda > Insecta > Diptera > Stratiomyidae > Nemotelus > Nemotelus pantherinus. The sequence goes on along the minus strand of OZ022264.1, from coordinate 53,837,945 downwards.
ATTGGGGATTAGTACTCTCGCTACCTACCTTTGGCTAACTTCTAATAGAGCCTAACCTGAGGGGCTTGGTACTCCACCCTCATATGTTGAGTTCATGAGAACCGAGCTCGTTCTGACTAGCCCCATTTATCCGAACTGTGACCGAACCTTAGTTTATTAACCCCCCTGTCCCTACCTAATTCAGCGATTGATCTCCGCTTCTTAACCTGAATCACCACCCTCATTTCACGCTAAGCCTACCCCAATAATTCTTTTCACTAATTAAATTCTAGTAATTCAGTGTCTTAAGCTAATCCCTTACTGATACGAGTAATTAATTTTAACAATCCAGGTAATCTTGTGATCTTAACTAACGCCTAATGAATACCTGTAGCGAATATTACGAATCCAAATAGTTCGGTGCCCTAAACTACCACCTTTTAATTACAAGTAGTTAATATTATTAATCCATTCTATTATCTGATTAGTCTACCTAATTCCCCTAACTAACTCCTAGTGCCTTACTAATCTACCCCGAACTCCAGTAATTTCTCTATTCCTGCTATAATTTTACTAATCCAACTAAGTCCAGGAAAATTTTCGAAACTAATTCCAAATTTCATGGGGTGTTTTTAGATAAAACGCCACGAATACAAGAAGGAAGGAATGTGCGATTGAGCGATCGGCTACCAAGCCATTTGAATTAAGGCCAAATTCTGCGTACCAGGATCGCCAGTGCCAGCGACGCGTCAGGTGGACTCACCTAACTCATCGCCGAGATGATTTAGGTTCTAAGCTTTTATAGCTTAAGGTATTCTGAAAGCGACTTTTCTGTGTTTAGTCTTTAAGGGAAATTGTTAGCGTTACGATTACTATATAAGATTTAGATTCTAAGGCTAGGATACCGGTCTGCCTGCCGATACCGTTTGGCCTGAGGATGGTATAACGCCGTATATTTGATTTCGGTTCCGTATGTCTCAGCTAATCGTTGAAGTAACGTCCCCCGGAATTGGACCCCATTATCGCAAACAAGCCACTTCGGTGCTCCGAACATTAAGAACACTTGCTCTTCTAGCACACGACACACCGCTACTGCCGTCGCCTGCCGCAAAGGGAAGAGCAGGGTGAACTTGGTAACGTAATCCAAGACGGTTAGAATCGTGGTATGCCCCTGGCTGGACCGAGGTAATGGCCCTACCAAGTCCACGCATACCATCTCCCAAGGCTGCCGAGGTTCTCCGCTTCGAGAAACCATGAATCCCGCGGGAGCTTTCCTTTCGACCTTGTTCGCCTGGCAGACCTTGCATTTTCGCACATAGCTGACTACGTCGGCGGACATCTTGGGCCAATAAAACCTTGTCGCCACTCGACTTAGTGTGCGACTGGCCCCCACATGACCTGCCGTTGGTTCGTCATGACACCGGTGGAGTATGGCCTTCCTTTCGCTCTTAGGAACGACTCGTTTCCACGCCTCAGACCCCTCTAGTTCTGGATATCTCCCCGGCACATGTTTCCACAAAGAGTCCTCAGCCACACGCCAGCCCGCGAAGCGTTCTGGGGCGTTTAGCACCCTTTGCTTCATCGTCTCGACCCATGTATCCCTCGCAGTCTCCAGCATTGCCACTTCTCCTTGGGGTAACATCCGTGATAGCGCATCTGGTACTAGGTGCTCTTTACCTTTCCGATGTACAATATCGAAAGGATACTGCTGTAAGCGTATTGCCCACCTTGCCAACCGTCCTGTCGGGTCTTTCAGGTTGTTCAACCACACGAGTGAGTAGTGGTCCGTGACTACCGTAAACTTGGCCCCTTCCACATAAGGCCTCAGTTTTTCCACTGCCCACAAGACCGCCAGGCACTCCTTCTCGGTGGTTGAATATTTCCGCTCAGAATTCGATAGCGACCGGCTGAGGTAGCAGATTACCTTTTCACCGTCTGCCTGGTGTTGGGACAATACGGCTCCGAGACCCAGATCTGATGCGTCCGTTTGGATTGAGAAGGGGTGGGTGTAGTCCGGACAGGTGAGGATGGGTGCGGTCGATAATTTGATTTTCGCCTGGGTGAAGGCGGTTTCACAGTCCTGGGTCCACTCGAACTTCTGGTTTTTCTTTAGTAGATTCGTTAGTGGTGCCGTCATCGTGGCAAAGTCGGGTATAAACCTCCGATACCACGACACCATACCCAGGAACTGCCTTACCCCTTCACATTCGTAGGCGAAGGGATCTGCGACACGCTCTTGACCTTGTCCGGGTCCACTTTCAGCCCCTTCTCATCGACCACATAGCCCAAGTATTTGAGCTGGGAACGGCAGAACTCACACTTGTCACGGGATACTTTCAATCCAGCCTGTCTTAGACGCCTGAACACTTCCCTCAAAATTTCCATGTGTTTGGCAAAGTCTTGGGTCACAACGATAATATCGTCGAGATAAGTGAACACATAAGGTTCCAAATCGGGTCCCAGAACCTGATCGATAAGACGTTGCCAAGTCGCCGGCGCGTTCTGTAGCCCGAAAGGCATCCTTTTAAACTGGAATAACCCTCGGTGTGGCACGGTGAACGCGGTAAACTTCTTGGACTGCTCCGCCATGGGCACCTGCCAATAGGCCGACTTTACATCCAGCGACGATAGGTACTTTGCGTCACGCAGCTTATCTAGAGTAGCCGACACGTAGGGTAGCGGGTACGCATCATGTTCCGTGACTCGATTCAACTTGCGATAGTCTACGCAGAATCGATACGTTCCGTCTTTCTTCTTCGCAAGGATGATAGGTGAGGCCCAGGGACTCGACGATGGTTCCACTATCCCATCTTTGATCATCTCGTTCAATTCGGCATCAATATGTTTCTGTACGGCTGGAGACACCGGATAGTATCGTTGTTTGATTGGAGGCGAGTTGGTCTTGATTACATGTTCTACTCTCCCGGTGCAACCGATGCCATCCCCCATGGACCGAAACTCCCCTTCTAGCAGATGACTGAGCGCTGCTTCTTCTATTCCCGTCAAACGACTCCTCGACTTCAACTGTTCTGCGGCCTCTCCCTCCAAGGCACTCAAGAAGCTCCAACTCTCCTCACTTATTGCCAGTATTAACCCAAATCGCCTGACAAAATCTACACCGAGGATGAGGCTCTGCGGGATAGCCGGTACAACCAGAACTCGTAGCCACTCTACTTTATTCTCCAATATTAGTGGAACTACTACTGTCCCAGCGATCGCACACCCCTGGCTGTTAGCCAGGCGAATAATCTTCTGGTCGGAATCCATGAGTTCTACACCCAACTCCTCTAGGGCCTTCCAACCTTCTCCACCTAGTACAGTGTGTGACGCGCCCGAATCCACCAGGCCAAGGAACTTCCGACCGTGGATATCCACCTCCAGGTGTGGTCGACTGTCCCCTTGCCTTTTTGCCAGCATGTATTCTACTCGTGCCTCTTCCGCTGCTCCACCTCTATCCTCCTTAGTGTCCAGACGGCCGCCTACTGGACACAGCGCCCGTTTCCCGATGTTTGCATTGGGAGTCCCCTCCCCTCCAAGCCTTCCTGGGAAGGATCAGCTGGACGTCGTTCACTCTGCGGATTCCGTGCGTTCCGTGGTCTATTTGAAGAGCCTTGACAATTTGGACAAGTCGCCCTCCGGGCGCCCATTCGCCCACATCCGTAACATCGTTGTGGCTCTCTACAGTCTCGAGACATATGCCCACTTCCCCTACAATTCCAACATTGAAGGACATTTCTCTGTAGCACTGCTATGTTCTCGCTCTCGGATCCACCCACGTAGGCCAAGTCTGGTTCTAGAAGTCGGTTCGACTTCCTGATGGGTGGTGGAAGATAAGCTTCCACGGAGATTCGCGTCGCCTCTAAGGAGCGTCCCACTCAGATTAGATCAGCGAACGTCTGCACTGAAGTAAGGGCCAATTGTGTTTGATAGAATGGCGACAGGTTTTTGCGAAGAATCTTTAGTTTCTCTTCTTCGGTGCAAGGGGTGGCTCGACGCCGGAACAAACCCTCCATAGCCGACACGTACACCCCGATGGATTCCTCTGGACCTTGCGTTCGTCTACCTATCTCCGTGAGCAGTCGGTCATCATAATCCGGTGGTAAGAATTCCGCACGCATCTCGGCTACCAGTTCCCGCCATGAGTGCACTCGTGTCCGGTTGGCTCGGTACCATACCAGTGCCTTCCCTTCGAACATTTCGACTGCGGATTGGAACAACTGCCTCGTGGTTACTCCCCTGGCCTCTCTCAGCTCCTCCACTCGCTCGAGAAAGGCACTCAAGGACCCCGAATCTCCAGTGTAGCGCAAACCCCATTTGGAAACCTCCTGACCCTTGTACACAGGCATAGAGGACCGAGGCGTTGAGAAGATGGGATTCCCTAAGTCCTCCGCCGCTTGGACTGGTTCCCTGTTTCTGGCCGCTACTGGTTCCACACCGTCACCTACGCCTTGAGACTCTCGCTCACCAGCGCTGCCATCGTCCTGTTCCGCGTCTGTCCCTACATCTTCACCCTCTCCCTCGGCTTTAACTAGGAGCTCTCCCTTAGCCATAATCAGTTGTACCCTCAGTTTGCCGGCCTCCTCGCACATATCCTCCCCTTCGGGCTGGGTCTTCTGCAAACGGCGCATACCGAACTCGATTTTCGCCTTGATTTTAAGAAACTCTGACGTCTGTGGTGTCCCTGAGAACGCTGCGATCAACGCGAGAATTTCGGCCAGTTTGTCCTTTACGGCACTGATGTCCTCTTCCAAAGAGTACGGATATTCCTTCACAGAAACCAAGGAGGTTTCCATGGACGCCTCCGCCCTCAATGCTACTCGAAGAGTCTTCCGCATGGCTTCAACGGTTCCAGTCGGCTGACCCCTGATTTCTAGCTCGTACGTCAGCTCGTCCTTGTTAAGTCGGTCTATAGGTATCTTCATTTTTGACGCCATCCTGGCTGTAGATCCCGATCAGTCCTAAAAGGGATACCCTAAGGCTAACTATCCACTAAGAAGGAAAACAAACTAAGTATATGTGATTAAGTTTTTTTTTTTTTTTTTTTTCAACTACAAATTCCAAATATGCAAAATAAGGTGTTCCTCCGCGCCAGGTTACTCCCGTCTGATCGGATTGCCCTATACTCTCACCGCCTGGTCACCTAAGATTCCGACGGATTTCCTGCTGCTGCGCCTGAGTCCCGTCCTGAGTTCCACACTTCGGTTCACTAACACTTTACACGCATTCGACTTTAACTTTTGCCGCGAGTTTATTTTGTTCTTTTCCGGGTGTCGATACCTACGTTGAATGGCCAACGTTCCAGTACCTCCGTAATATGCTCGCGATTGGGTTAACAACGTTTTTGGGGCCCCACGTTGGGCGCCAATTTGTTACCCTCCCGGTCTAGGGGGGGGCGAGTTCCGGTTCGGCTCGTTTGGGTCCCGGGTGTAACTCGTCGGAGACGGGTCGTGGGCGCCACTCACTCACCCAATATTGAGCCGAGAGCCGCTGAGTGAGGTTCGGCTTACCGGATACTCCTTCGCGAACAATCACCCCTCCGCTATGGGGCGATACACCTACACGTATATATATGCGAGCGAGCACCTGCCACAAGCTGCCTACTTCGTCGACCACCACTCAAATTTTTCTTAGCCAAAGTGAATGTAAATATGAACTGAACGTGCTTATAACATATAATTTGATTTTTAAAACAAAAGATAAAGTAACTTTTAAAACTTCATATTCAAGTGTTTCTTATGGAAATTACTTAAAAATAAAACATTATTCTTTACCTATAATTCTATTGCACAGAGGTATGGCTTACCTTGGCCAAAAAGTTCTGCGATACCGGCTGAGTTCTGCGATTCCGGCCTTCGTTACTTCGGTTGCACGTTGTACGAAAGCAAGCAAATTTTCCACATTCGCCTTCGTTACCAAGCAAATTTCCACATGCGACTTCGTTACCAAGCAAATTTCCACATGCGCCTTCGTTACCAAGCAAATTTCCACACGCGCCTTCGTTACCAAGCAAATTACCACATGCGCCTTTGTTACCAAGCAAATTTCCACATGCGCCTTCGTTACCACATGCGCCTTCGTTACCACATGCGCCTTCGTTGCCAAGCAAATGGGCTCACGTTCCGATCACTGAGCAAATGGGTTCACGCTCCGATCACTTCAACTGCACGTTGTAAAGGAAGAAACCAAGCAAATTTCCACATGCGCCTTCGTTACCAAGCAAATTTCCACATGCGCCTTCGTTACCACATGCGCCTTCGTTACCACATGCGCCTTCGTTACCAAGCAAATTACCACATGCGCCTTCGTTACCAAGCAAATTACCACATGCGCCTTCGTTACCAAGCAAATTACCACATGCGCCTTCGTTACCAAGCAAATTTCCACAGGCGCCTTCGCACATGCGCCTTCGCTGAGCCAATTGGATAACGTCCGACCACTTCAAATGCAGGTTGTAAAAGGAAGAAACCAAGCAAATTTTCACAGGCGCCTTCGCACATGCGCCTTCGCTGAGCCAATTGGATAACGTCCGACCACTTCAACTGCACGTTGTAAAAGGAAGAAACCAAGCAAATTTTCACAGGCGCCTTCGCACATGCGCCTTCGCTGAGCCAATTGGATAACGTCTGACCACTTCAACTGCACGTTGTAAAAGGAAGAAACCAAGCAAATTTTCACAGGCGCCTTCGCACATGCGTCTTCGCTGAGCCAATTGGATAACGTCCGACCACTTCACCTGCACGTTGTAAAAGGAAGAAACCAAGCAAATTTTCACAGGCGCCTTCGCACATGCGCCTTCGCTGAGCCAATTGGATAACGTCCGACCACTTCAAATGCACGTTGTAAAAGGAAGAAACCAGGCAAATTTTCACAGGCGCCTTCGCTGAGCCAATTGGATAACGTCCGACCACTTCAACTGCACGTTGTAAAAGGAAGAAACCAAGCAAATTTTCACAGGCGCCTTCGCACATGCGCCTTCGCTGAGCCAATTGGATAACGTCCGACCACTTCAAATGCACGTTGTAAAAGGAAGAAACCAAGCAAATTTTCACAGGCGCCTTCGCACATGCGCCTTCGCTGAGCCAATTGGATAACGTCCGACCACTTCAAATGCACGTTGTAAAAGGAAGAAACCAAGCAAATTTCCACAGGCGCCTTCGCTGAGCCAATTGGATAACGTCCGACCACTTCACCTGCACGTTGTAAAAGGAAGAAACCAAGCAAATTTTCACAGGCGCCTTCGCACATGCGCCTTCGCTGAGCCAATTGGATAACGTCCGACCACTTCAATTGCACGTTGTAAAAGGAAGACACCAAGCAAATTACCACATGCGCCTTCGCTGAGCCAATTGGATAACGTCCGACCACTTCAACTGCACGATGTAAAAGGAACGAGCGTTCCGAGCTGTCCTTTCCATTCCGCCCACGAATAGCGGTTCTCCGACACGTACCGCTACTCTCGCTGCTCGTGCCGAATATTCGACATATTCGACCTATTCGACGTCTTCAACATGTTCGAATTTCGAATCCATCGTGAATGTCTGCTGCTTCGACTCACTCCATGGAACCCAGCTGATCTCGGAATTGTGCAGGTGATTGTGATCTAGTTCGCAGTGACAGATCTCGGGATGTTTATATTTTGAATTGATTGAATTGAATTGAATTTGAATTTGAATTGATTTGAATCGTACAGTGGATTGGGGTGTTTCGCGTATATGCATCCGTTTCGCGGGTGTTAATATACTGTGGTTCGTCGCGTTGCGGCCTGGGAATCCGGTGGTGGCGGGTTGTAGCTGGGTGTTGGCTGGCGAAACGGTGACAGAGGAAAACGACTTGGCAGCTACCGGTCGGTGGTGCATACCTTCAGATAAGTATTCCTTTCAGCTTCGTGTTTCCGGGCCGATTCTTTGTGGTGTTTCTGGTGCATTTCAGGTCGACGTGAAGAGATCCACCGCGAGTCACTGGCGAACGCCTCGTTGCCCGGCGGTTGGCGAGTCGTCGGAAGTTCCGTGGGAGGTTGCAGGTAAGTATGTATGAGTAGATGATTGAAGAACATGATAAATTTATATAGTTCTCTTTCAGGTGATGGCTCACCCGCAACACAGCCAGCTCCGGGATTACCAGCGAGTGGACGCGCAGGCCCTGCTTCAGCCACTCCGTCGACAGCGCGTCG